>WEIU01011005.1:304575-320331 GCA_013389925.1 Aegithalos caudatus | reverse complement strand
TGAGTTATTCTCCTAATTTCAGACTTGGAAGTCAGTCAGTCCTTTGGCCCAGGTGTTTCCTTCATGCCACATCCCTTACACTGATAATGTTAGGAAACAATTATTCTTCAACCCCCTTGAAATTCCACTGGACTTGTTGCCAGCCATCTCTCGAGCTGAGTTGGCTGGAATGTTTTGGGCCCAATAGGACAAGGCACATGTTTTCTCCTTTGATTTAGCTGGTGTGATTTTTTTTTTTTTTTTTTTTTCTGATGTTGTTAAATGCAAAATACTGGAGGCTCTTGGAAGAATTTAGTATGAAGGCCTGGCTGAAGGATCCATTGGGATCCTGCTTTGGGGCAGGGCATTCCCAAGGTGCAGGAGTAGAGAGGTCTGTTCATGTTGGTCTGAATGCTTACCCCATCACCTTAACATGTTGCAGTTAAACTCTGTCATATGAACACATAAAAGTGCATCGTTTAGGGGTTCCAGGAAATTAAAAAAAAATCTGTGTAGGTTTCAGAAATGTTCAGTAGCATTTCCCACTCCCACCATCCCTGCCAGTAGCTGTTATATCTGGGAGGGAAAGCTCTCTTTTTATTTCCTGTGTGTAAAGCACAGTCAAGGCAAGGAAACAGCAGCAAATGAGAGAGCTGTGAGTTCAGGGCTGGCTGATAAATACAGTCAGCAGGAAGGATGCATTGGAACACTGGAAATGAGTGTGGACTCCTCTTGGGAAGGAGAAGTCCTGATATCTTTGTAATATCACGTGATAGACTGAAATATCCCTGGTAACATTTGGTGAAAAATCAGACAAGCTTACCATATTTCATTATTTGACAGGTTTTGGGAGTCTCTCTGAATCCAGCTCAGAAGTTTGTGAATCTGGGTTTGCTGTCACTGTACACAGCTATAAATAGACACTTAATTTCTGTGGGAGATGCAAATTGTGCCATGCAATCCAAGAAATAAATCTGGAATGAATATCACCAGTGAATTCACTGGTGATATTCTGAATACAGAGATGAGTCTTCTTGGCATAAATCATAAGTAAACAGGATCAAAAGCATCAGGCTGTGTAGGAAATTGTATATATGGGGTGTTGGTATTTCCAGGGAAATGCTCCAAGCTCCTCAAGCGTGTCTGAAACACATTAATTTTTGAGGTGTGCACGGAATACACGGATTTTAATCCTATGGGGAAAGCAGGCTGCAAGTGCAAAATGCCACCAGCTGGGCTAGATCTCACTGCCATTCAGCATTACTCCTGCAATGCCAAGTTCCTGCCAATAAATTTGTCTTTGAAACAGTGTTCTCTCTATCTCATCCTTCAAAATTAAAGTCTACATGGAGAGGAGAGGGCTCCTTAACTAGAAAGGCCAAGAATGAGTCCTGAGGCAACTGTGGCTGATAAGACCCTGTGAACACTGACCATGAGCTGGCAGCTCTCCAGCCTGCCCTGCCTCTGAGCTTCCACTCACAATATTCCACTTGTTTTCTCAGAAGAATAAAAAGAACGAGTGTTGATGAGACCCATTTAATTGCAAATCATTCCCCTCCTCCCTTTCTTCCGCCTACAGGTGATGTGGTTTTCAAAGATAGAGTATTCTTTGTGTTTATTCCTGAAAATTCACTCTGTGAGCCAGATTTCTCTGTGTGACCACTGCAGCAGTTCCAGAGTTCCAACTGCATGAAAAGCCTTGATTTTGGTGGTGGGGATGCTTTACAGGTGGGGTAAATTTTATCCAAAATGGGACAGTAATAAAGTGGGAGATGGAGACCTCTGTTATGGAGCTAGCTCTACATGTGACAGGTGTGGTTGTGATTTTCCATATGGATTGTATATACTGATAAGGGGTATCACAGAGGTAAGGAAATTAGTGTTTCATTTCTTAAGTGCTTCTGTTATCAAATAATGGTTTATAGCTTGGTTACAAAATAGACTGATGGACTGTGGGTGTGGAGATGCATGTGCTGACATTGCTGTAGGAAAAAAATTAAAGACAGGGAAAACAATCTTTCCCCTATTCCAAGACCTTGGAAAGGCACAAATCCTAGAGTGACGACGTGAATGACAAATTTCTTTCACAGTTCTCCTCACAGGCCACTGAAAAACAAAGTCTAATTGCTTTGGAGACGGAATCTCACAGCTGTGTTGGAATCTGACATTCTTGGGCAAAGAAATCATGGAGGCCAGGACTCTTTTGGCCTCCCAGCATGGAGTTGTACTTTTATCTGTAATGTTGGCACCTTTTGTGGTGCCTTGCATCAGGTGGAGGTTTTTACTGATGCAGGAAAGGAGAGAGGAGTAAAAGCTGATCAGTCTCCATTCTGAAAAATGTCAGGCAGAATAGTCTGTGGGGAGAAATGGAATGACAAACCAACCAATGCTGGCCTGTGGCCAGGAGAGCAGGTGCCTGGGCTGGTTGATACTGAGCGAGCTGCTTCAAAGTGAAGCAGATCTAGAATTGGGGTCTCAAGTCTTTCTGCCTGTGCTTGTTCCCAAGGCATGGAATTCCTCTCTCTCCTGTCAGTATCATGCAGCATGATAGCATTAGCAGCTGATCTGCCTTTTTCTTGTTTCAGGGAACAGTCTTGAAGAATGGCACGGAAACCTTTGAGGCCTGGGAGGACCCTCCCCCCCCAGTCTACATGCAGTTCTACTTCTTCAATGTGACAAATCCTTTGGAAGTGCTCCAAGGCGCCACTCCTCTCGTAGAGGAAATAGGACCGTACACCTACAGGTAGGACCCTTTCAGGAGTTCCACACTTGACAAAAACTGTAGTGTGTGAGGAATCCAGAAGGCTTGGGGTCCCATTCCAGGAGAAAACCTAGGTGTTAATGTGTGAGGGAAGGTTTATCCGGGGGAGCACGGTCACAGCCCACACATCCAGCGCTGGCACTTGCAGCTGCTTTCAGATGAAGCCAGTGACTTCTGTCAGATTTTGGGCAAGGTTTTGCTGATGTGCTGCTGAGCACAGAGGAAGCTGATGCATCCTGGCCTGCTGTCTTGTGAGATGGGTGATGTTTGGGAGGCATGTTGCACAAGAGTGTGACTCGTGGTCACTCAGGAATTGGTTCCTAGCTGGAGTTGCACCATCCATGTAGGTAAAATGTGGCCAGAAAAACACTTGGGATGGTACTGAAAAGTTCTTCCTGAGCCAACCCTCACTGAAAAACCTGCTTGGGTTTTAAAACTATCTCTGATTTTTTACTCATGGATTTACTAAGGCCATGTGCAGTGTTAGATATTGTCCATGTCCAGGTCCTAGAGCTGTCCTGTGTGGCACGGAGATGTTTTGAAGTCACCTTACAAATGAGTTTTCCTTCAGAGCTGTGCTCTGCTCAGCTGCCTGCAGCTGTGTAAACGAGGAGCAGGCCTGTGGCAGGAAGGGCTGTGGTCCTGGGAGTCCCGGAGTTATGAGGAAGTCTATCACCACATAGTGGCAAGAAGGTGGATTCTTGACTGTCAGCCTCACTTCTGGTCACACAGGCTCATCCAGGCTGGGCACTGGCTCAGTGCTGGAAGGAGCTGTCTTTACCTAGGCTGCAAAATTATCAGAATCTCTTGGTATTTGAATAAATGCTGGAATGAAAGCAGGAGCCTTTGTGGGAGCCTGGGTTTCTACATTATCTCTTGCTTTCAGTTTCCTTCCTCCCACACCTCAGCTTTGCTTCTCCCTCTGCCAACAATCCCTTCCCTGTCTCCTCTGCATTCTAGTCCTGTGTCTGTTTAGCCCTGGCAAACTCCATGTGGTACTTTGGCAAAATCCCTGCTATTACATGAGCCAGTAGAGCTGGAGAGAAGATGATCCATAAGCTCTGAAGTTCCCAAGCTTTCTTTCAGGTGTGCGCAGTGTAACGCTGGGCATTAGTCAGCAATGTGTTCTGTGTCAGGAAGATCAACAGGACCAGCTCCAGGGCTCACAGACCTGCAGGGAACCCCACAGGCTGATATTCAGTCCTCTTTGCCAGCTTCTTCTTTTCCCTTTCCTTATCTCTGAGTCTCTCCTGGGTGGTGTCACACGCAGCCTGATTTGGGAGGCTGCACCTTGTCGGGAAAGGAGCTCAGCAGGCTGGATGGGGTTGGTGCTGCACTGCCTGGGCTGATCCCTGCCCCAGGGATCCCAGGGAAGCCCAGCCTGAGCTGCTGGTTTGCTGGGAAGAGCCTTTCCCTGCATCCCACGCCGTGGGCTGGCTGCGAGTGGGTCCCTGACGCCGGCCCTCCCTGCAGTGTTCTTGGCAGGACAGGGAGGGAAAGAGGCTGCACATTCCAGTGGCTTCTGGCTGGTTTGCTTAGCCTGATCCTGGCATGTCTGGACAGGATTCCCCTGTGCTCTGCTCCGTGTGATAGAGGAAGAAGGAAAAGTTAAAAGTTAGGAAGGGGAGAGCTCTCTATCAGCAGATTCCGTAACCCTCACATGGCTGTGGCTGCAGCAGGCTGTCAGCGGTGGATGGGGCGGAGAGGAAGCGTGTGGGAGCACAGGGAGCAGGGAGGGATGTTCCAGCCACACTGCAGCCAGGGCAGAAATGTCTAGCTGCTTTCAGAGGCCCTGCACAGCAAAGCATTGAAGACTCATTTGGCCTCAGCACGTGGCAGAACACCGAAAATGCCCGGGCATGAAGTGCACGGCTCTGTGTTTTTATAAAACAGGGTGTTTGGGGAAAAGATGGGAGGGAACTGGGCTGGACAAGCGGAGGGAAAAAAGCAGCCAGTGACAGGGAGGAGGTGGGAGGGCTCAAGAGTCTCTTCCTGCAGCTCAGATTTTTCACCAGTGTACACTGTAAAGCACTTCAGGCAAATTCTGTAATAAAAACATGCTAGTGCTGGTATGTTTAAATCCTGGAAGCTGAACTGGCAGCATGCAAAATAAGTAATTACAAAGTGCAAGCTTATCTGCCCAAGCCTCCTGAGTCCCAAAGAACACTGGAATATTGTCTGGTCTTGCACACATTTACAATTTTTAACTTCAACATCTTAGAGCCTCCTATTCATATCCCTCATCAGGGAGTATTACTTTCCTCTCCAGAGCTGGAGAGGTGTCTCAAGTTACTCCTGGCCTATTTTAGGAAGGCATTTCACAGCTGTCCATTTCCATCCCCTCAGTTCCAGCCCTGGGGCATAAAATAGATTGCTCCCCAAGAGGCTCTTGCCAAGTCAAGCTGGAAGTGTTGCCAGACCAAAAGGATCCTGGGTGGCAGGGATGCTGGAGAGGGGTAGAAACACTGTTGGGGTAAGGAAGGTGGGAGGTACCTGGTTTACAGGCCTTTCCAGTTTGCTTTAAATGTGGAAGCTGAGCCAGAGTAATGCAGCCTGTTGTGAAGCTGCACTGATGGATCCAGTGCAGCCAGGACAGAAGCTCGATCCAAACTCAATGCAGAACATCAGAGTACAACATCTGGCAGAACTGTTCTCCCTCATGTCTTGTGACTTGAAATTTGGCCAGGCAAATGTGGAAGTCAACAGCCTCCTGAGTGACTGCAGGCTGAGGAAATGGGGAATTTCACCTCCTGTGTGTGCCAGGTGGTGAGCAGTCTGCCTGCCAGCCATTTCCCTTTTGGGGTTTGCTGGAGAGACACGTGTGTGTCAGCCTGGTCTGCACCACTGCAGAATCCTGGTTGGTAAGGTGCTAATGGCAATTAAAATGGAGCTGTGTTCCTGATGTGTTTCAGGGTAATTAGGATCTGACTTTCTTGTCAGGTAGCATTTGATTTTCCTTGCCAATTGGACTGGTTTGTCGGCAATCCTGAGTTTTATCCTGCTGAGTGCTTAGACAGGAACAACAGCAACCTCCCAGGCCATGGGTAGTGAACAGCAAAAATTTAGTTGGATTTCTGTTGTGCCCAGGATTCCTATTGGAGAATTAAAGGAGGAGAACTAAAATGAGACTTCTCCTTTGGTTGTGCCACATGTAAGCCCTAGTGCCACAAGCACTCTGAAGCCAGCAGAAAGGTTCTGGTGGGTTCTTAGGTCCCTCACACATGCAGCCTGCATCTTTCTGGGAGTGAATTTTGCCTGCAGCAGAGGCAAAAGTTTCATTTTCAAACTGGACTTCAAGGGCAGTCTCATATACAGTACCTCTAAATCCTTCTGTGCTGTCTGGAATTGTTGTCCTTCCTTTGAGGCTTTTAAAGACGAGGCAAAAATATGAAGTGCAATTAACACCAGGGTGGTATTTTTGGAAACACCCCATGAGGTCTGACTCAGCTCACACTGACACAGTGGGGATTTTGTGTCAATAAGAGAATCTGCTTCCAGAGAACTGGAAATGCTACCCTTTGTGTGTTTTAAGCAGGAGAACAGCCATAGGTTAGTTGCAATTAATGCTGTGTCTACTTGTTTAACTTGATTAGAGAACAAACTCTTGTCTTTCAGGGAATACAGGCCAAGAGTGCACGTCCAGTTTTTGGACAATGGAACCAAAGTGTCTGCTCTAAACCCAAAGACTTATGTATTTGAACCTCAGAAGTCAGTGGGAGATCCTGAAGTGGACCTGATCAGGACAGTAAATATTCCTGCAGTGGTGAGTTCTCTTTCATTCCTGCTTGGAATTCATCCTGACACACTTCAGAAGGAGCAGTGTGTTGCTTTATCCTGACTCTCCCTTTGTGGTAGATAAATGTGACGGAAGAACAAGAGAGGCAGCTCGTGTCCTGGGCAGATCCTGGCCTAAGTTTGGGGCTGGATTGTTGTGGGGGGCTTACTTTGTTCCTCCCTCTCCCCACACCTCTGCAGTGTTAGTGTCTTCCTCTGGTGCTACGAGATCACACACTCTCCAGGGACAGTGGGAAAGTGGAAGAGGCTTGCTGGGCTTCCACGAGTCAGTGAAACCAGGCAATTAGTGATGTCAAATGCCTAGGAGGAACTCCAGCTTCTGTGTGAGGGAGTCAGGGGTTATTTTGTCAAAATTGGAGAAGCTGCCTCCAAGTCTGCTTCTCAAACCAGAAACAAGCTACAATAGAGTAGTTTCAGGCAGAGCTGAATGAAAAGGACCTCTCAGAGTATTAAAGTAAAAAATGGTGAAAAAGTCTCGTGGTGATGACAGGCAGACCTTTATTTTGGTCTAATACTGGGATAGCATGAGAACAAGCAGATCCAAAGCTGTCACAGCTTCCAGAGGCAGTCGGGCTGTACTCGAGTACTTGGGGTATGATTCAGCCTTTACTCTCCACCCTGGTTTAGTTTCAGTGGCAGGGTGCCTTCATTTCAGCTTTATCCCCAGCATTTCCAGAAATGCCTGATTTTACGAATGAGTACAGGAATGCCCTGTATGCAGCAGTAGGTAGGACTCAGGTTACTGAAAGTTGCAGACAATACAGACACTGTGTTTTCAATTCCTCCCAGGCATCTCGTGGTGGTAAGGATTATCTCTCCTTCAGATTTTTGGCTGTGATGTACTGTAACAGGGAGTATGAGAAGAACCACAGGTTGGTTAGCCCAAAGAAATGCCCTCCTTTTGTTACTACTTCTTTAAGGCCCTGTTGTAAGCCCACTTGTCAACCAGAAAGGAAATAAACATTATCAGTGTTTGAATTTTGGGGAAATGAATGTGCAGTGCTGGAAAGCCTCTGTTTATTCCCCAGTAACCCTGACCATTGCTCCCTCATTCCAATGCCCTGGCAGACTGCCATGGAGTGGACCAGGTCAACCCCTCTGCAGTTTGCCACGGAGGTGCTGCTGCTCCTGTACCAGGAGTCCCTGTTCACCATCCACAGCGTGCACGAGCTGCTCTGGGGATACAAGGACAGGCTGCTGTCCACCATCCATGTCCTGCATCCCGAGATCGATCCCGTCTTCGGGCTCTTCAGCAAGGTAACTGGATGGCCACGCCTGCTGGTGCATTCCCTGGGGATTGATGGCACTGCTAGGGGATGGCAAAGGGGTGCTCCCTCTTCAGTTTAGCCACATCTGGGCACTGGATGGGAGGTATGGATAAGCTTTCCAAGGACAACCCTCTCCACTCTTGCCTCTGCTTACCTGAATAACCTGGGCTTCGTGGAGCCAGAAAAATGTCCTGATTTCCTCAGTAATTGACTGAAATTGGATACTGTTTCTGTACTGGAGCCATTCCTGGCTTGCATAGTGTTTCTGGTTGTTGCACGTCATTTTGGTCTGGTGGGAATCCTTGCTTTTTGGAGATGTCTGCAGTGCTGAGGTTATTTCTGTGGGGTTCTTTTCCTTCTGAGGGCTCTTTATTCTGGGGCAGCTCTCAAAGGGAGAAAAGGCTCATCTGCTGTTGTATTTCCTGCCTTTGGGAGGTGTAAGGATCTTGCCCAGTCACTTCCACCTCATTCCTGTTCAAGGTGGAGTTCAATGAACTGCACAGGTCTCGGGGGGATCTCAGTCCATCACTCCTGGTGTGGATTTGGAGTGGTGACAACTTACGACTCCTGCCACCCCAATTGCAGTGACCAGCCAGGTGCCACAGGATGAGTGGAGCCACTGAAAGCTCCTGTATCTGTTTGCAGATGAACGGAACTGATGATGGAGAATATGTTTTCCTGAGTGGGGAGACGAACTACCTGAACTTCTCCAGGATTGTGGAGTGGAAAGGAAAAGAGTAAGTTTTCCAGTGTACCATTGCAACACCTCGGTGTTGCCTCTGTCAGAATCTGCCCCTTGCTTGCCTGGTGCCAGTTTAAAGAGAATGCAAGTGCAACCCATTTCAATCCCTTTCCTTGTTAGCAGGGCTGAGGCAGGAGGAATTGGCACTGCCAGGTCTGATTCCCTTTTGCTTAGGCCAGGAGCTGGCATTACCTGGCTGCTGCTCCGACATCTTTTAGCCCTCGCTGTCTTTACTTCCCTTTCTTCAGGTCCTTGAGCTGGTGGACAACAGAGGCATGTAACATGATCAATGGCACAGATGGGACATCCTTTCACCCGCTGATCAGCAAAGATGAGAACATTTACATATTTTCTTCTGATTTCTGCAGGTAAGGAGAAGACAGTGGCACTCAGGCTTCAAAGCAGAGTGTTTACTTCCATTCCTTTTGAGGTGTCACGTTAGGCTGGTGGTTCTCCTCCTGTGATTTCATTTAACAGTCGCAGTGTTCTGTGTTTATTCATGGAGGGGAAGGATGGGTGTTAGGGAAAAAACCTCCCAACCTGAAGTTAGGAATGTGTTATTTGAAAATGAAGATTTGTAAGGTGAAAATTTGGAAGAAAACTGCAAGGACAGACTGGCCTGCAAGGCTAGTAATGAGAGGAATGGAAGGATTTATATGAGCTTTTCTTAAGCTTCTTTCCTCCAAAGTCGTCTTCTGTCTTTTTTAGAGAACCCAGGTTGCCCTTGTCAGAGATTCATGACTTTACATGATGCTGTCTGAAATGTACCAAGGAAATCTTGATGTTTCCTTCCTTAAGTAACACCCTGTCTCCTCTCTTGCTGATTTCCCGGTGTGTGAAGAACAAGACCTCTCTGAAATTACCTGAATCAATACAGACGTGCGTTAGGCTAAATTCAGGACGTGCCAGATTGTTCTGTCTTCCATGACCACGTTCCTTTCCTGCTCCCTCTCAGCAGAGGTACCAGCGCTCACACAACATGCAGCAGTGATGCAGGGACTGTCTGTTTTATGCAGCAGCAGGATGATGAGATGTGTGCTTGCTGATCAGAGCCTATCAAATTCCAGTCAGAAAGCAGTGGGAATGCAAACCTGGGGTCAGTGTGTGCTGCGGCCTGACACACCTGGCTCTGCTCTGCTTCCCTGCAGGTCCCTGTTCCTGGTGTACGACAGCTCGGGAGCCGTGGCCGGGGTGCCCACATTCCGCTTCGTGCCCTCCTCCATGGTGTTTGCCAACACCTCGGTGAACCCGGCCAACGCCGGCTTCTGCGTTCCCGCCGGGAACTGCCCCGGCACCGGCGTGCTCAACGTCAGCGTCTGCAAGCAGGGTACGGCCCCGCTATGGGGGAGAGGGGCTTGTCCCACAGACAGGGGGGGTTTGCAGCTCCACAAGGGCCTCTTCCCTTCCCTGTTAACAGCTCAGAGCTGTGAAGTCCTCCAAGGCTTCCCCAAGTCCTGCTCAGCTTTTTTTTTTTTTTTCTCCTCTGATGACTTGGTGGTTTCGCATTCCAGGTGCTCCGATATTTCTGTCGGCTCCACATTTTTACCAGGCAGATCCAAAGTTTGTAGAGGACATAGAGGGCATGCATCCCAGGAAAGAAGACCATGAGACATTTCTAGACATCAATCCTGTAAGTGCAGCCTTTTTTCTAGGGTTCTATAGGGGAATGGATCCAAGCACCTGGGTTTAGGTCACTTCCTTGGATGGTGTGTGTTGGCGACCTCAAGGAATCTGTAGTAGTTCCACGGTGCTGGATGGAGTGGGAGATCCCTTTGGACACTTTGGGTCAGCTGTCCTGTCCCTGTCCCCTCCCAGTGTCTCACACACCCCACCCACCCACTCCCTGGCAGGGCAGTGTGAGAAACAGAAAAGGCCTGGAGCTGTGCAAGCGTTGCTCAGCAATCCCTGGAACATCCCTGGGTTACCCACGCTGTTGTCATCACGGTTCCAAAACACAGCCTGACACCAGCTACTGTGGAGAAAATTAATTCCCTCCCAGCTAAAACCAGTACAGCAGTGATCTCTACACCCCCACACAGACAAATGTAGGTTGAGGAAAAGAGCACAATCACAACCTGCCTGGTTTACAGAAACAGTGCTCTGACTCATTGGGCTGTTATGTGCAGCTAACGCGGGAAGACATTCCACAGCTCCTCTCCTAAGATCCAGTGCAGATCCTGCTGTGTGCTGTGTAGCAGGTTCTTCCTGCATTCTCACAGTTCTCATCTTTTCACCTTTTACTGATTTTATTTTAACACTTGATCTCTTTTATTCCCCAGCTGACAGGGCTCGTCATGCGGGCAGCCAAGCGGATGCAAGTCAATGTTCACGTCCGAAAATTACCTGAATTTTTGTGAGTGTTCTCTGTTGCTGAGTGGAGTCTCATACCAACGCTGATATTCAGCATGATTTCTTTTTCTGCAGTGTTCTCAGGGAATATGGGTTGGAGAGGGCAAGTGTGAGAGAGAGAGGTCCAATTGAGTCTCGGTTCTAAGGGGCAGCATGCTTCCCTCTCACAGATCAAGCAGGTTCTGTAGTTCCACCTGCAGGGTAAAGAATGCTGTATGGTAGCTACTCCTGATATTTGTTGGCACAGCTTGGCTGTTATAACTACAACAAAAATATTTTTATCTCCCCAGTCCCCTTGGGAGACTCAGTGGTGTTCTTCAGGCTTGTTTCCCACTGCCCAAGAGCTGTCACAGTAACACAACTCCTGCCTGAGCTGGGATTCCACATGTGCCAACTGTTGGGGGATTTTTGCTGTGGTGCCCATGTTGCTTGGACAATAGTTCCTGTGTTTTACAAACAGGAGTAACCTTCAGCATCAGCTTAGCTCAATTCCTGTTGCCTGGCACAAATCTGTCATTTGGTTACTAATGAGCCCTGGATGGATCCCTGTCTTTTCACTGCCCACCAAGTCCCAAAATATGCTCTGCTCCCAAGCCAGAATTTATCCATCTGTGAGGTCGTGATTGTCCTACTCCAGCAGGGAGGTGAAAATCCACAGCAAAAAGAAACAGCCCAGAGGTTGTTTTGGGGACACTTTCCCTGTTCACTGTTATTATATAATCTGTCTTCACAATCCTCAGGTGGAAAAATTCCAAACCTGTAATTTTTTTTTTCCCACACAGTGAAACTGGCAACATCCGAACGCTGATTTTCCCAGTGATGTATATAAATGAGGTAAATAGTTTTGCTATGTCTTTCCAGCATTGTGGCATTTTAATACTTGCAGAAATACTCTCTGAGCTAGCCAGAAAAGAAAATGCTGATTTTCTTGTTGTTTGTACAGCCATAGGTACATGTTGCTGTTTCTTTATTTACACCCTCCTGCTGCTTGTTGTAGTGTTAAGTTCAGCCCTGCCAAACACTCTCAGTCAGACACTCCTTTTATACTCAAAGGAGTTGTCCATGAGGAAAAGGGGTGCTCAGAGGCAGGACTTCAGGACATCACACCTTTTTTTGAGTCATCTGTTTTGAATGTTCCTGTGCTGTAGTTGGATCACTGGATCAATTGGTATTAGTCCATTCCTAAAACAAAAGTTAAAAGTCCCTATTATCCCTTGAAATATAGACTAGGTGATCCCTCTGCCCTCTGGAAGAACTTAGGGGGGAAGTATGTCAGGAAGCAATGAAACAGTGGTGGACAGTTGTGGGAGTGTTGTTTCCCTGCCCTTCACAGAAGTGATCTTACAGAAAGCACAGAAATAAATAAACTTCTTTTTTGTCCCTCATCATCTCTCTCTGCTCCAGAGTGTTCTGATTGATGAAGCATCTGCCAGCAAACTCAGGCATGTCCTTCTGGAAGCCAGTGTCGTGACTGGGATCCCCTTTGTAATCATGGCTCTGGGGATTGTGTTTGGGATTGTTTTCGTTGTGCTGGCGTGCAGGTCCCAGGGGACAAGTGAAGAAGTAAGTAGCTCTTGGATTTGACTTTTCTTGCTGTCCTGCTGCATTTGATTTTTTTCTTTTATGGTTGATTTTACCTTTTGGTGTCCTTCTGCACGTGTTTTTATATTGTTTTTGTTGGGAATGACCTTTCTAGGGAGGGGAAGTTTTAATAGACTCAGAATAAACGCGCCAAAGCAAAGGAGCGGAGTTAATCCGAGAAGCCTGGTAAGGCAGGTCCTGTCTCTGTGCCCACTTCTCTTGCCAACAGTAGTGAAATAAATCAGCCTGTCTAGAGGACCCTGAAGGATAAGATGCAAAAACTCCACCGTATTTGAGCACAGATTTAGTTGATGTCAGTGTTCTCAGCAGAACTGCGTTGTGCCAGTGGATTATTTTCCAGAATCATAATGCAAATTTGTGGCCTAAGAACAGATGAATTGCACCAGCAGAAAGCAGGAAGTATTCTCCAGTATTGTCTATTTACAAGACAGCCTGTAAATCTGTTTATGAGTGTCCCAAGGTGACACACTGGCATTAAGGTGCCTGTCAGGGCAAAAGCTGATGCCAACATTTCACCATAGCAGGGTTCAGATGACACCAAGTGTGGAGCCTTTGGTTAGAAGAATAGCCTGGGTTCTCTAGGAGGCTGCTTTCTCCTCATAGTTGCTGTGGGCTTACTGTGGTCTCGTGTGTTTGGTGTTCCCTAAATGCTGTCTTACAACTTGCCTCTGTACCTGGGGGACCCCTCTGGATCAGTGGGTCCCACTGCCATCCCATCCCCGTGGGACTGTACTTCAGTCTCCTGTGCAGGAGAGACTCCCTCTCCCTTTCCTTCTCCCTCTCCTCTCTGTCTCCTCTTTCTGAGCCTGCCTGTGTTGTCAGCAGCTCAGCCAGGGTGTCAGTCTCTCCCACTGCCCAAGGCTGTCCTGGGAATTCCTGCCCCACCCATCATGCACAGCTTCAGACCAGTTCTCTAGGATGTGATGGGACACACTAAAGGGGTCAAAATGGCAAAGGAACACCTGCATTCCATGTTTTTCCTGCTTTGCTTTTTGTTGCTTTTCCTGTAAACAGAGGTAGTCCAGCAGTTTGCAGCTCCTGTGATCCCTGGGTAGTTCTGGCCTTCCCTCCTGTGTCAGGGGCTACAGCAGGTCCCTGCCCAAGCTGCCATCCACCCTCTTGTGCTTTCTTAGTGCAGCCCTGGCTCTCTTAGAGGGAACTGTCCTTAGAAGTAGGAGATTTTCCTTTCCCTGCATGGAGTTCTGGGCAGCTTCCCAGGTGAAAGGTCTCTCATGGCCACGTTTAACTTGCTGTGGTTTTGTTCTTGCAGAGCACGGAAGAGGAGAGGTCCCCACTCATCAGGACGTCTTAGTAGATTTTCTTTACCCTGTGAGCTTGGAGAATAAACGATTAGAGCTGACCTAGCACCAGCTGTCCCCTGTGGAGACACGGTTGTGTCCAGCATCACTTTTGGCGGGACAGAGGTGGAAGGAAATCTGCACTGTCAGCCAGGGAGGAGACATTTTTCTCGCCAGCTACGTTACAACTTTCAAACTCCATTTTAAAACTGCTCCAGATCCCGCTTTTCTCAACCCTGCCCTCTGTTTGTACCCACACTGGCAGCCAGAGAGGATCATAACCACTGGATGGGCGACCACAAGCCGGCCTGATTCCCTACAGGAACGACACGGGTGGCGTTTGCAAACGGCCGTGGGAGCGTGGACGGCCTTCTGGGAACACAGAGGGCTCCTGGATGGCCTCGGGACAGGGACACATTTACTGTGGGCCTGGCAGTGTCCTGACTGTGACGTGTTGTGTGTCCTTACTCCAGTGTGCACCAAGTGTTGGTTACTCGTGTCCTTGGTCATGTCACAGCGCACACGTGCAACTAATCCGACCCGGAGCAAAGCTTTGTGCGGCGGCCGCGGCTCCAGGTGGAACCGAGCCAGCGGCTGGAAGTGCTTTTCCATGCAGACCACCTAACTGTTCCCACTCTGCTTGTTAGCCAGGCTTTTATCCTTCAGGTGTGGGGTTTGTTCTGCAGCTTAAGGCACCACAGCTCAGCATTGTTCTTGGGGTGGAGGGGGCAAAGCCCTTGGGTGTTGTTGTGGGGGTTTGCTGGGAATGCAGATTTGGCATGTTTGGGATGAGAGCACCCCTCTGTGTTCTGGACAGGGTCCTGAGAACTCCTGACACTTTTTTACTTGTCAAGCAGAAACTTGTGTTAAAAGTCACAAACGTTCCTCTCCCCTTTCCCAATTAAAAGAATATTCTCATCGAGGAATGTTTCCATTAGAGAGTGAAATGTGTTTTTAAAGTAATTGTCTTCTAAAGAAGGGGCACCGAGGTTTGCATTTTGGGGCCTTTTCCCTGGCTGCTGCTTTGGTTTCCTCCCTGTGAGGGCGGTGAGGCCCTTGAATGGATTCCTCACTGAAGCTGCGGCTGCCCCTGGATCCCTGGAAGTGTCCAAGGCCCGGTTGGATGGGGCTTGGAGCACCCGGCGGTAGTGGAAGGTGTCCCTGCCCACAGCAGGGGGCGGAGCAAGATGGGATTTAAGGTGCCTTCCAAACCAAACCCTCTTGGGATTCTGATAGCGCTGTTCACCCTGTCTCCCTGTTCCCCCCAAATGTTGTCTTCTGGGCAGCTTTCTGGGAAAAATTCTGGGAAAACGCTTTGGGGGCTGACTTCACTCTGCTTTTCACAGCATCGTGGGATACTTTGGGTGCAGGTGCCACAGCAATGTGTCCAGAGAGGGAGACTCCACGACCTCCCTGGGCAGCTGTTCCCTCAGGGAAAGAAGCTCTTCCCCATGGATGTAGGATGCCCGTGGGAGCTGTCAGTGGGAAGCAGCTGTGTGATGTCCCTTCCTGGCTGCCCGCCAGGTCCTGCAGGGGGGACACCCGAAGGAACGGGGGCGCTGCGGTCCCAGAGTTGGGAATCCAGGGAATGCTCCCTGAGCGGATGCAGGAAGGGGAGACCCCCTGCTGGCGTGAGCGCAGGCTCAGCTTCCAGCGACCTGGAGCTGAGAATATTTTCCTTCCTTGTATAATCCCTGTTTAGCGCAAAGCAGGACATTTCCTCCCCGATACTCGGGGAAGAGCTGTTTGGCTTTATTCTCCTTTATTTTCCTGTGTCCCTTGGGACACTAAGTCTCTCCTGGCCTCCCCTCCCGCTGCCCGCAGTGGTACAGCCCGCTGGCGCGCGCCGATCGCGTCATCACGCATCGCCTGCGCCACCCGGAAGCGCTTTGGCGGCGGCGGCGGCGGAAAAGCGGCGCGTGCGGCCGGTTTTGTTTGTGGCTGGAGCCGCCGCGGGGGCTC
>WEIU01011005.1:263857-304288 GCA_013389925.1 Aegithalos caudatus | reverse complement strand
CGTACCCCCCCGGCCAATGGGAGCCGCGGCCGCCTCAGAGGCGCCGTCCCGGGCCCCGCCCGGCTCCCGGCGGCCTGGGGAGTTGCCTTTGAGGAGCTTTTGGTGAGGTGGTGTAGGTCCCTCGGATCAGTATTTTGCTTGCAATGTCGTTTGGGCAAGATGCCCTTGGAAGTTCACTTTGGAGCAAGGTAAAAGATAGGGGTTAACTTGTAAAGGAAGTTTCCCCTTTTCCCCTCTTTTGTCACTGTCAGTCATGGTGAAGTGTAAGACAGAGCTTTCCTTACCCTCACTTAGAAAAATAATTAATTGTTGGTTCCGAGCAAGTCCTTTGGATAGGACTCATCTTTACTGTAGTTAACCTGAATTTTACTGTCTCTTCCACTCTGTGATTTTTACACACACTCTTTCTGGCCCCATCTGAAAGTAAAAAAAAATCACCTTGTGCTGTCTGTACACTGTGGCAAGGTTTATAACACTCACAGACCAATATCAGAGGGAAATCTGGGATCACACTTCAGGGCTTCCCATTGTCTGTCCGGCCTGAACCTGTTTCAGCTGCATCCCAGGGGTGTTGAATACATGAGTAAATCCAGCAAGGCTGAGGTGGGCAGATTTTTGGCAACAGAACTTGGATAAGTCCACCCCGGAGTAGCTGAGGCTTATGTGCTGCCTCAGCTGCTGGAGCTGTGTTTTGTGGTAGCTCTGCTGTCATGTATCTGAGTGTATTATGAAGATGATTTTTTCTTGCCTTCCTGATGCTTTTTGAATTAATTTTGCTATTATCTGTTACACTTAACACAGATGCAGCTGTATCGAGCAGTCTTAGGCTGTTAAAAGTTACTCTTAATGTGAATATTGAATCACAATGAGAGATGGTTTCATGTACGGCTTTGAAATAAGGTGGGGAAATGCTGCTGCTTTATTGCACAGTATAATTGAAAAATAATGTCCTTACAGCAGCAGTGTGTGGAGCTTTTAACTGTCCTCCTTGTGTCCGATAAATAATCTTTAATGCCAGTTAATACCTTTTACTCTTGTTTCTAACTATGCCTGTCTTGCCCACGGGGATGGAAAAATGCTTCAACTTTTCTCTCCTGGGATCTGCCTTTCACTCAGAACTAATGTTGCCTTGCTCTTTTTCTGCTTCCCGCTCGTCAGGATTTGGTGGGCTTGAAACTGCAAACTCCACAGCCAGTGGGTTTAATTTTGGGGGTTTCGGATTAGCTGCTAATCCCGCGGTGAATTTTAATATTGGGAATTTCGGTGTTTCCACTACCTCAACTCCACCATTCAATTTTGGTAACAGTCTGGCAAGCGCAGGTAGATAACGCGTAAATACGTGTTCTGTGGTAAATGTTACCAGCAGGGGTCCAAGAATTACATCCCTCACTGGGAATCTGTGTCCACTACTAATCCTCATATCCAGTGAAGGCTGGCAATAAAAGCTCTGGAAATGGAATGGGTTGCAGAGCCATAGGCTTGGAGGGATTTTGCCTGTTAAATTCTCAAGGAATAGCTTTTGAGGAAAAATAACCCTATAGCCAAAAGTCTCTGAAATGGGAATGAATCCAGGTGATCCCAAGCAATCCCAGAGCTGGTCCCTGTGCCACGTTTCCTGACATGAGATTCTTGGACTACTGCAGTCATGTTTCCATCTTCCCCCGTGTCTCCTCATTGGCCTTGCGTTGGCTGTCATGAGCGCACCACACCTCAGTAGTTTCTGTGGAGAAACAAATTGTATACGACCGGCACAAAGTCGGAGCCTGGCTGTGGGCTGTTCCCTGAGAGCTGCTGTGCTTCCCAAAACTGCCCTCCCCAGCTCTCCAGAGGAAGGCCCTGCACGGGAATGGGTGCACTGGGGGGTGGCTAAGGAAGCCCTTTGTGGCCCCATGGAGATCCATCAGATCTGAGCAATCAGCTGATGTAATTTCACTTTAAGTATTTCCAATTCCCTATAAAAACACTGGACTGGCTGGATTTCTAATGCTTTTGTTGGTGTGCAATTAGCCCCGGGGGGTCCCATTGCTGCTGCTCGTATAGGAATTCCATCCATCCCACAATGTCATCGTTCTCTGTGTCAGCGCCTCTCATCTGTTTAGTGCACTCCAGGGATCTCATTGGGGTTTATTTGCTGTGAACTCTTGGGCTGCATTTCTTTGGCTTCATTGCAGCTGCTCCAGAAGAGACCGTGGATAGTCATTTGATATTTCATTTGATACTTTGATATTTAATTTGTACTCTCAGGTGCCTTTTCAAGAAAGGATGACTAAATTTTCTGTGAGTACAAAGGTGCCTAAAAATTGGTGTCATCTGCTGGTGCTCCTGCCAGGGTGTCCCAGTCTCTGGCAGGACTGAGACCATGGGTGTTACAGGGAACAATTCCTGGTGCCCATTCACATTAAGATGTTTGCTGGATGGGAATAAAACACAGTTGCATATCAGCTTTGATTTATGCTTTTTGTTTTGTTTGTGGACAGGAGGACTGTGAGTCTAATAGATCTAAAGAACCTTTTGTTTTTTGCTGTTGGCATGTGAGTTAGGAGAGGCAGCATCTTTGTGAGAAATGCTTTGTAGCAGACTGTCTTTTTTCATTTGAACACCTGTAAAAGCAGCACAAAACACAAAGACCTTGGTTTCCCAGGCAGGTCAGCGCTCCACAGGCTGCACCTTGGGCCAGCACCGTTGGCACCACTGGAGCTCAGGTGCTCCCTTAGGTCCTCTCCTGCTGGCCAGTGACTGCTTTTCCTGAAAGTCTGTGGAAGGCTGATTGCTCTTGCATCCATCTTCCTATACTAGTGGTTGAACCTCCAAATGAGATGTAACTAGAGGGGATCACTGGGATACAAGGCTTTAAAAAAAAAAGGACCCTGTAAATTTTGCCTGTAATCATAAATTTTTTTGCCTGTAAGCACAGCAACTGTGTGTACCTGGCCTCAGGTTTGTTTCCCAAGGTTAGGACTGTTTGTAAAGTTCACAAAACATCAGGTTGCTTATTCCTGAGAAAGAACCTAAGAAATAGTCCTGTTAGTTGTGTCTGTCTCTAGGGAAAGCATCCCTCTGGTGAAGGAACGAGATGTCAGTTGACTGCTGCCTTTTTGTTTGCTTTCTTGACACACCATACAAGTTCTGGCTGTGTGGTCCATGTTTCCTCCCCCATTTCCTTGGAGGATGAACTCGGTCCCCACGCTCAGTGTGAACTACATGCTTGTGCCATGTGCCATCCGTCTGTCAGCACCTGTTCCCATAACACCCGAGGCGTGTTGGTTGTCACGTTGTGCCCGGCTCCGGGGGCCGTGCGCCGCTGCCTGACCGCGGTCTGTGTTCGGCAGGTGCCTTCGGAGGCTTTGGGACCACCACCACCACCGCGGCACCGGCCTTCAGCTTCTCTGCTCCCACCAACACCGGCACCGGCGGTAAGGGATTCAAGGATTAACTGCCTTCAGAGCAAATCCAGGGGTGCTTTGGATTGCATGGCTGCTGTGCTCTTTTTTTCTCAATAATCATTTACTTGTTTCCCCAGGACTCTTTGGTGCTACCCAGAACAAAGGCTTTGGATTTGGTACCAGTTTTGGCACAGGAACTGGAACTGGCCTGGGTAGTGGGTTGGGAACTGGGCTAGGCTTTGGAGGCTTTGGAACCCAGCAGCAGCAGCAGCAGACCAGTGAGTATTGCCTTTGGATTTACCCATCCCTTAGCAGTGGAAGCGCAAGACTAACACCTTCAATTACTGGGTAGTGGGACAGAAGAGTGTTGTAATAGGAGGCTGTTACACTTAAACTCTTAAACTAGAGCTCAAGCAAGTCCCCGAGCTTCATCCTTAAACTTCCAACAATATTTACCCCTTTGGTTTAATGCTGGTACAAACTGTAGTTAGAGAATTGATGTTGCAGTCACAGCATTACAGGAAGGGGGAGGAAAAAGGCATTGAGGTTAACTTAAATGGGATTATAAGTAGCTTCAGGCTCTGAGTCCACTGAATTTGTAACAGCCAGCCTGCCTCTCAGATTTAGATACTGAAGGTGCCACATGATGACATGGATCAATACAGGTGTCTCATTTTAAAAAAAATTATTCTTGTGTAGCATTCAGGAACTTCTGTTGTAGCTGAAGAATGGCTGTAAAAAGACTCTTAAGAGTCATGATTTGAGTTTAATTCATTTATTCATTCTGTGTTTTTATTTTGCTTCTCAGAATATGATAAGAAGTGATGCCTGTGACAGGCAGATGATAGGTGATAGCTTGGTCAAGGAGTTCATTCATTTCTCTTCATCCCACCCAGCGTTAGGTAGCGGGTTGTTCAACCAGCCTGCCCAGACACCTGCTCAGTCCAACCAGCTCATCAACACAGCCAGCGCCCTCTCGGCCCCAACACTGCTGGGAGATGAGAGGGATGCCATTCTGGCCAAATGGAACCAGCTCCAGGCCTTCTGGGGCACGGGCAAAGGATACTTCAACAACAACATCGCTCCCGTGGAGTTCACGCAGGAAAACCCCTTCTGCAGGTTTAAGGTATGGCATTGTTCAGCTGCCCACAGAGGGCGCCGATGCCCTTACTCTGCTGAGTCTGAGCGTCTCACCCGTGTTAAATCGGATTTTGTCATGGGTAAGAGTATTCTGAAACAGTGTTTTTCCAGGTAATCTGCACAGTTCTGATGCATAACTCATTAAAAGGTTTGAAGATGCTGGCAGTCTGGGTGGTGTGGAGGGACTAGGTAATGAGCCCAGATATGGATCATGAATGTAACACTTTCATGTGCTAGCATTCAGGTTAGTGTGTGTGTACTTGGAACAGATCTGTGGAAGTTAATTTTAATGTGTATCTGTGTATGTTGCAATAAGACAGAAACAATTAAAAATAACTTTCTTGTCTAAAAGAAAATGAAAACATTTGGAATAAGAACTTCAGGGTCTTTCTTCATTGCTTTGTCTAGAATAAAATAACCCTCTATGAACCTGGCCTGTGCCAGGTTTAAAATCCACAAGCCTTCAGCCTTCTTGTGCCTTTATCCTTGCCAATGCTCATGCTGACTCCATTCTGTGTATGGAATCATCAGCAGTTCCAGATCTTGCTTCTCATGTCGACAAAGAATCTGTGGCTCTCCATCCTCCACAAATCCCGCACCTGCTGACTGTCTTGCTAAGCCTCGAGCTTGTGAGGGGATTTGGGGCAGGCATGGTGATATCCTCCTTCCCTGAGCCGATCCTTAGGAGTGCAAACTTTGTGCCCTGAATGTAGGTTAATAATTCGTTAAGTCTAGTGTTTATTACGCACTTTATGAGACTTCCATAAATTTTTTGTGGCAACTGTGCCTGCCTAACAAATGTTTGGTTTTGTTGCATTGTTGTTTTCAGTGTTACCTTGAAAATTTTGTTGGCAATGTGCCTGAAATCTTATTTTCTTGTAAAGTTGTTGTCTGAAACAGCTTTCACGGTTTCTGAGCTTTGAAAACTTGCCCAGTGTAAGTTGTGTGATGCAAAATCCATTATTTTAGAGTTTTCATTTAGTAGAAAGAAGAGTTTTCAGGTTAGACAATGCTAGATACTAGGTTTACTCTTGTCCCTGTGACTGGAGTGTTTCTAATGCCATGGACTCATGTGCCTTAAGTGAAATACTGACAAGTTCTATCTGTGCTGCCAGTGGAAGATGCCTGCAAAAAATAGGGGAGAAGGTGGCATAGGGATAGGAACAAAGCATCTTAAGCTTGTTTGGTTATTGCCTCTGGAAACATCCGGCATCAGATAAGGAAAAAGTATTACATGAAGGGTTCCACAGGAATCCACTTATACACAATTCCAGCTCTAAGGCACATGAAAAGCATGCAGCTCCAGACAAAGAACCGCATGCTGCTAAGGTACATGTTACAGGCCATTGTTTCAAGGACCACAGTAAAGTAAAAACAATCTGTTCTAGTTTGAAAATACTATGTTGCATAAAGAGGTCTTGGCAGAGTTGTTTATTTAAAACAGAAATACCAGAGGTGTCATGTGCTTGAAAACAAATTCTTCCGTGTCGGTCACTGTTGTGCTCCATGACAGGACAGCTGGTTCTGCAAGGCTTACCAAGGCAGGGGATTACCCTGTGCTGACAAAACCGGGCTCCTGGGCACATCCTCAACTCATTTCTCTCTTCAGCTGAACTTGCAGGAGGGGAAAGGTGCAGGTCACCCACCCACATGCAATGTCAGGGCCTCACAAAGCCCCTGCTCCCCGCTGTCCACCCGGTCACCAATGCTGTGTTGGGGTGATAGGCAAGAGGAGATGAAAGCTGCCACTCTGCTTTTGCTTGTAATGAAGTCTGGTCCTCTGGTTTCATTTGCAATTTGGAAAAAGGGTCAGTTTGTAAAATATTCCTGATTGCTATCAGCTCTCCTGTGTTGGCAACTCCCCTGATCTGAAACAGCTTTCACGGAACTTTTTGTAAAAATCCAAACTATTTCAAAAGCTGCTCTACTCATGGCTCTGTGAGAGAATGATTTAAAAGGGGATTAATTTTATGTTTCTGCAGCTCTGAATACATTGTGGGTTAAATTTTGAAGCAGTTGCTCTAAAAATGGAAGGATTTAGCCCCTCCTTCATGCCACAAGGATGTGCTTTTGCTAAGTAAGGTACCTTCATTTTTCATTTGTTCCTTGGCAGGCTGTGGGTTACAGTTTAATGCCCAACAACAAAGATGAAGATGGCCTCGTGGTCTTGGTGTTTAACAGAAAAGAAGCAGATATTCGAAGCCAGCAGCAGCAGCTCGTAGAATCACTACACAAAATTTTGGGAGGAAACCAGACCCTTACTGTCAATGTTGAAGGTGTTAAAACGATGCCAGATGACCAGTACGTGAACTTCCCACAGGGTAGCCGATGTTATATTGCATGTATGCATTAGAAAGGATTGGTGCCTAAGTCTACTGTCCCTCCTTCTCCTTGATTTGAGATGTGTTCATCCTGAGTTTGATTTGTGTCTCTTATTCCTTCATATAGTTTTTCTTACAGTGTTAAGTCCAGTACCTTTCCAGAGATTTTAGGTTACTCGTAATGTGGTACTAGTATCACCACAGAATATGATTGTTAAAACCATGGGGAGAGCAGACAATGTAGTGGTGTTTCCAGCTTTTCTCTCTCTCCTGGCTGTGTTAAACCCTGCAGCTACTGGTACTTTACATCTCGCTTAGCTAAAGGAAGTCCAAGGTCAGCTGGGAGAAGTGAGAGCTTAGATTTTGGGTGGTTCTGTATTGTGTTAGTTTCCATGTGCTGTTGGCCTTTTCCTGACCTTCTGCATTTTGCCTCACCCAGGACAGAAGTGATCATTTACGTTGTGGAGCGCTCACCCAATGGCACCTCAAGGAGAGTTCCTGCAACGACCCTCTACGCCCACTTTGAACAAGCCAACATCAAATCATCCCTGCAGCAGCTGGGGGTCAGCCTGTCCATGGCCAGGACAGAGCTGTCCCCAGCACAAGTCAAACAGCTCCTGCAGAACCCTCCTGCCGGTGCGTGGGCTGGGCCTTTTGTGCTGTCCGGGAAAAAAGCAGGTGTCAACCTGCTGGAAAACACCTGGGAAAAGAATAAGAGGAAAAAAAAGTTAAATATCAGAATAATCGTGTCCTGTACTCCCTTGCCTGCTTTCAGATGGGTCTCTTAGCTTGCCTGTGTGGCCACAGACAGTGCACATAGAGCTTTGTTTTAGGGTAGTTAAAGGCAGTTCATGTCATTTGGTTAGATGACTTAGCCTTTGTGTCTATAGCTTTTATATATGTCTATGTTTAGGATATGAAAGGTTATGAAATCTATATTGGAAAAGGCACTGGGCCTAGTCTTGCAGAAAAATCAAAGCTAACTCCTACTGGGATTATTTTACCAACAGATTTGGTACTTTAAACACATAATTACTGATTTTTTCAATATTAGTTTGTTTCACACATTAAGCAACTTTAAAAGGACTGATCACCCAAGTGTGGCATATAGAGCAGTAGGAATTTCTCCCTTTAAAGTATGGGTTATCCAATGGGAGCACCTATGGATTACTCCTTTCCCCTGCTTTCAAACCTGCAGATGTACTTGACAGCCTTTGGGTCTGAATTTACTGCCCCTGCTCAGGATCAGGACTTGTAAAGAACTACCCTAGTTTAATTAACCTTAATTTGTGTAACAGGCATTCGGGTTAGCATAGTTCACAGGGTTTGTGTATTTCACAGCATTTTTTCCTGGTTAGCAGCTGTATCATATCTCTATTCAGAGAGCCATATAATTTTTTTTTCTTTGTAGGTGTTGATCCTATTATATGGGAACAAGCCAAAGTTGATAATCCTGATCCTGATAAGTAAGTCCAAGTATTGAAGTATTGCAACAAGGCTTGGAAAGGGGAGAAAGAGATAATAATTGCATAGTACCCTTCAGGTAGCTTGCAAGAAATTTACTTCAGTACAACTTGGCCAAGTGCTGATCCCCTTGAAAGCAATGAAGATTACTGGAAGTGCCTGTCTTAATCCCTCTACCCATTTAGGCGCTTAGGAGCTGTCAGGATAAAGAGCCTTAATTGGGTTCCTTGGAGGTGTGGTGTCCTCCTTTACATGGATTAGTTATTGTGACTTAGTTTTTGCAATGGTTATGTTTTTTTCTCTTTATTGCTTAAGGTGATGCACCTTTGTACCCTCCAGTGGTTACAGATAAATTGGGCTGGGTTTTTTATGGAGAAAGAACAGGTTGTTGGGAATAGTGAGGACTCTAGAGCTTAGCAAAGGAAGATATGGTTATGTATTATTTTATAGAAGACCAACATAATCTGTAACCTTATATTAGATTCTGTTCATAATTACTAATCCTTACCAAGTGTCCAGTATAAAAACATTTTGTAAGAAATATCTGTGTTCTCATAGGCTTATTCCTGTGCCAATGGTGGGTTTCAAGGAATTGCTGAGAAGATTGAAGGTCCAGGATCAGATGACCAAACAGCATCAAACTCGATTAGATGTAAGGTTACTCATCTTTATCACGACTTGCTGTTGACAAAGGATGTGCTATTAAGTGCACCTGCCTCTGTGTGTTCAAAACTGAAACGTGAACCACATTCTTAATATATTCCTTAAGTAGACCTTTTGCCCAAAAACTGAGCAGTGTGGTTTGGCTTTCATTTGTTTCAGGTTCAAGCCTACTGTTTTTTTATAGTTGTATTGGCATGGATTTCTAAATTTGGGCAACCAATTTTCCAATGCCTTCTGAAAACCCCAGTTGCATCTGAAAATAAACAAAGCAGGACAGTAGACGTAGAAGAATGCTTTCTAAAATCATCTGTGTCAAGGACACCAAGTTGCTGGGCGGTGTAGTGTCATGAAACTCCCAGTTTTAAATGAGGCCTAACATGTTCTGTTATCAAAAACTTCTCTGACCTCCAACTGACTCCCATCTCCTCTGCAGATAATATCAGAAGATATCAGTGAGCTGCAGAAAAACCAAACGACAACTATGGCAAAAATTGCACAGTACAAAAGGAAGCTGATGGCACTTTCACACAGAACTTTGCAGGTAACAGGGATAATAATAAAGTCCTTTGACACACTCGAGTGCCACAGGCAATCTCAGAGGGAAGGAGAATCTGTGCAGGCCAGTGCTGAAAATTGTTCTGACTTCAGCTAACAGGCATTCATTTAAGTACCAGGCAGAGCTGTCAGGGAGAGCTTCAGGTATGCCGTACTTGGGAACCTTCTCTCTCACTTACCCAAAACCACAGGACTGGCCTGAGATCCTAGAGCAGCAGATTAAATGACACAACAAATCTAATGAGAAAAAGGCTGAAGGAGTGGCAAAAGATGTGGATGGGCTGGTGGGGAGAAGGATGGGCCAAGTGTTCTCTAATGAACATCAAAGGCTTCTTTTTTAGGTGCTAATAAAGCAGGAGATCCAGAGGAAAAGTGGTTACGCCATTCAAGCAGATGAGGAACAGCTTCGTGTACAGTTGGATACAATTCAGTGTGAACTTAATGCACCCACGCAGTTCAAGGTGAGTGGCTAAGAGTTTGGCCAACAACTCTGGGGTTTCCTCACTGAGAACATGTCAGTTTTCCAAACCATGTGTATATATTGGTTGTGGCATGCTTTCAGGTTGTAGCATCATGCCCTTTGCTGAATAGCCAATAGGTATTTCAGTAGATTTGAGTTCTTGGAAATACTGGAGTGGCTTACCCTTTGCATGTCTTCCAGAACATCTAAAAATCGAATGAGCAGCAATGCTTCCAGCCCTGGAGACTCAAGGAATGGTAGAGGGTGGAGCTCTGCCAGCTGTAAATGAGTTGTGTTTGATTTAAGCCTGTTCCTCTTCCCAGGGCAGACTGAATGAGCTCATGTCCCAGATCAGGATGCAGAACCACTTTGGAGCAGTGCGGGCTGAGGAGCGCTATTACATAGATGCAGACCTCTTGAGGGAAATCAAGCAAGTAAGTATTACTGGGTAGAATCCTGGCCTGCTCTTTGAACTTCATCATTGAAGCCAGACACAACACTGACTGGATCTAGAATGTCGTGTTCTTGCCTTGTTTGATCAAGTCAGCCTTTTAATTGGTCTCAGTGCCGTGGCACCGAGCTAATAAACAAAATCATTCTGTGGAGGTAGGCTGTTGGTAGAGAAAATGCTGTTATTCCTTCCTCAAAGAAATGATGCCAGGCTTATCAATGTGCCAGTGCCAGCAGTCATGACACCTCTGAGGAATATTACCTAGTAAGTCTGTGAAGCTGAACAATAGTCACACTGGTTTCTGAACTATTTGCAGCACCTGAAGCAGCAGCAAGAAGGGCTGAGTCACCTAATCAGCATCATCAAGGATGACTTGGAGGACATCAAGCTAATAGAACATGGGCTGAATGAGAGCATTCCCATCCGAGGGGGAGTCTTCAGTTGACTGGTGGAGGTTTACACACAACATGGTAGTCAAGTTCATGGCTCACCTTCCAAGGCTAAAACTGTTGAGGTAAAATAAAACTCATATCTTGTAGGAGCAAAATGGTATTTTGTCTGTTACTTTTAGAATTAGCAAAGCCTCTTCTAAGCTTTTAAAATTGACCTTTGGAAGGTTTATATTTTATAAAGCTGTATATGCTTTAACAAAAGAAGGAAAACTGAATCTGTTCAGATACCATTTTACTATAAAACTATATGTACTATTGTACATTTTTTCTTTTTTTCTTCTTTTTTTTTTTACAACAGCATTGTCCTAAAAATGCAGTGCTGAGGGGATTGTTTCACTAATGACTCGGTTTGTGGAAAGCTTAGCCTGCTGCCGTGTTTCTGTCGGAACAATCAAGTAGCACCATTGTGTAAACAGATAATTTAAGTCATTACAGAGATATTTGTTGCTGTAACTATGTTGTTTTCTGCAATACCAGTTGATTACTGGGGCAAGCTGCAGAAAGTTCATGTTTCCAGTTTCTGTCCTTCCTTTGGACTGCAAGATCTGAAGGTTATGTTTTGATCACTTTATGTTTGTGAATTATACAAAGCTTTGCTACCCCTCTAAGTAACAGAATGTCTGGATGTTGTCTCCTGCCTTTTTTTAAATTGCCCAAGAGTAATAAATTCAATCTGACTTTGTAATAAGTGGTGTGTGGTGTTGGCTCTCAGTGACATCAGCAAAGCAGGGACACTGCTCACAACTCCAGGTAAGCAAGTGCACTTCACTCTGCTCCAGGCACTGCAGGTAACAGGCTGGGAAATGCAGTGCCACTGAGCTGCTTGGCAGCCTCAGTCCCCAAACCAAAGGGAAAGGTGTGGCCCTTAGATCCTGCCTGGTAGGAAGCGCTGCAGAGCAGGTACTACTCACTCTATGCCATGGAGAGAGACCTGCTTGTCCCCTCAGTACAAGAGTCACTGAAAATACCTGAAACAAAAAGCCAGTGTTCTTTGCAGTAGGAGTTTGTGTGGCAGAAACAAACATGGGAGAGGCAAAATCATAATAGAAATACAGCTGTAGTGTGCTGGGATCTGTATTGTGCATTTGAGAGTGTTTATGGAAGTGTGATTCCATTACAATTGAAAAAGCATATGTGGAACTCTAGTTAAGGGGGAACAGGTTAGTTTCCTTTTTGGAAGTATAGTTCCAGTTAATAAACTGCCTGCACTGGGCCATGAGCTCTAAAATTCAGTGAGACTAGAATTCTATTTTGGGGGCTAGGGTCGCAGTCTCCTGCCATGGGGCCCTGCCAGACTGTACTGCTTGTATTTGAGAAACACATTGTTTCTTGTTTTGCAGACTCTTCAGGCTCCACCCCACTTCACAAGCTGCAGTCCTACCATGCTTTGAGAATAACTTGAACGTGCAGCATAGGCTCCCTAGCAGGAGGCTACTTTATCTACTGCCCTGGGCTTTGAAAATGAAATTATATCAATAGATTTCTTAAACAAGTCCCCCTGATAGAGACAGTGTTGCACATTTGAGGTATTTTTTCCAACATTCTGCTCTACTACATGTACTTAGTAGCTCCAGACTTCCAGAACAAGCTTACCACAGCAGAGGAACACCAGCAGGGAAGTAGGTATCATCACTGGAACAGCACTGCTGCTCACAGGGTTAATTAGAAAAGAAATGAACAGCCAAGCGACAGCAATCTAGAAAAAATGGTTTATTAAAAGGAAAGCTGCGATCAAGGAGGTGCTACCTCCTTAAAATACTGCCTACAAGTAATACATTGACTTCCACTTTACTGCTCTTGAATATACCTGTAACAATTCCTCACATTGACAAGAGAAGCTAAGTTGCATCTTCCCTTTGAGCAGAAAACTACTTAAAATGCAGCTTATTTTAAAAATGTTCCAAGTTGAAGTGCAGCTCATCTATTCCACCTGTTACCCTCCCCAGGTGGGTCACAGCTGTTGCCCACAGTAATGTCTGTTTTGGGCACCTGCCTTCCCTTTCCCTGCTTGTGGTCTGCAGGCACGCTCAAGGTTAGGTCAGACAGGTCCTGGCTTTGTGGAAATCAAGGCATAGGATGTGGCAACCCTGGGCAGGTTCTCACAACGGGCACTGTCTGACGAGGCGGAAGGCTTCCAGGAACTCATTAAAGTCAATGTTCCCATCCTTGTTGAAATCGATGCTGCGAACCAAGTCGTTAATGCCATCATCTGTGAGTTCAATTTTCATGTGGGAGCTGAACAGCTTCCAGGTTTGCTGGAATTCCTCAAAGGAGATGAGACCTGTGGAGGAGGGTTTTACATGCTGCAGCTACATCTCCTAACGTGGAGAGCACTGGCTAAAACACAACTCAAAGCAGCAAAGTGGCATAATACAAATGGGATATTTCAGAAGCATGGGAGGGAGCAGGAGGACCCAAGCCTAAATGAAAACACCTTTGTACATACTAAAGGAAGCTTCAAAGCAGAAGGGAACACAAGGCAGTGATCAACAGCCCCTGCACAGCTGCTTACCGGAATGGTCTCTGTCTATGATCCTGAATATGGTCTCTAAGTTGGATCTGTTTCGATAAATGACTTCCAGCAAGCTCGACTGGATGTGCTGAAAGACACAATCACAGTTTTTATCCTTCTGACACTTCTGCTCTCTCTGAGTTGTTACTGTAGATGTCTCCACAGATAAGAATATTTTTTGCTCTCAAAAAATGCAAGCAGTGCCTTAGCAACCAGGTTTGTGATGACTGGATCCTCTGTGCAGCTGCAGAACAGACCATCAGCAACTTGTCCTTTCCCAACAGTGCTCTTCTGGGCTCACAGAAAGGCTGCATTTTATAAGCACTGCAGAGCTGTGTTTGCTGGGTGTGATCAAGGAGCTGCTACTTGGAGAGTGGAATAGAGTTTTCCTACTCACAAGCTTGCATCCAAAACTACCTCTAAATTTCGATTTCACATCCATCAGCTATTTGTAAAATGGGCTGGATGCCTCAGGACTATTTGAGCTCAAGCAAAACTTCCTATCAACTTCAGTGTGCTTTTGGATTATGCATGAACCATCCACTGTTCTTTCGTACCACAACTGATTTGCCCATGCTGGGGAGCTGGTGGGCAGCTGCTCACATCATGCTTTGATGGAAGGGAGCGAGTGCTTACCTCTTGGCTCCTCTGCTCCATGGCCAGGTCATCCAGCCACGATTTGTATTCCAGCATACCGTCCTCAGTACTGCGCACCAGCTGCGGCCTCAGCATTCGCCAGGGCAATCCCAGCCGCAGCACTGACTCCACTGCTGTTGCCCAGTTGCTCAGGGTGATCCTTCCTGTAGGGAAAAGGGAGACACTTCTGGGACAGAGGTAGCGGAAAGCACGTAAAGGCAAAGAAAAAGCCTGAATTGTGACACATACACAGTCTAGGTGCTGCTGACAGCACAGCATTATTTTCTGGTGTAGGCACAAGCACACTTCCCACCCAAACCTCAGCAAGCTTTTCATCATTGCAACAAGTCAAGGCTATGAGGCTGTAAACATTTGAATAAAGGCAAGTCACTAATTTTGCTATTTCATTAGAAAATTGCAGCCTCCTGCCCATTTTAGCAGCTGGTGTAACAACTGAGCTAGATTCCTATGAACAGTTCTGCTGCCCAGGAAGAAAGCAAGAAAGCAGTTCTCTCCATGAGTACTTCTGCCAGGCACCATATCCTTTTTCTCCCCCAGCCCACCAGCCCACCAATGGACAGTTCTCAGCAACACCTCTTGGTCACTGCACCAACACAGCAATCCTGTCTGCCAGAGAAGTAAGAACTCTCAGCTCCTTCCTTAAAGCTCTGACAGAGACAACTGTCATGGAAGAACATCCCTCACTTTCTTCTTACCAATGATTTTAGATTCCAGGGATGATGAGGCTCTAGAGACCACCCAGACCTTTTCAAGTGACACAACAGAAATGTTCCAGGTTATCTTTGCCAATGCTTCACCAGTACTCCATGCTGCAAGGAGTTCTAGGACTAGCCTCAATTACTGCACATTAGGCTAGTGACGTCCTGCTTTTCCAGCACCCCCACTTCATGGTGTCACTCAGAGGCATCCACAGAGACTGAGTAACAGTAAATGACCTCTGGCAAGGTCTGATACCGCCTCCCCATGACAGCTGGTGACAACTGTCTGTGAGCAGTGTCCCAACCAGCCACAAACTGAACGTAGTCACTTCAGCCCTATCCAGCGAGGCAGTGAACCCGCACGTCCCTCAGCTCGGAGTTACCTGTATTGTCCCCGTCGTAGGCCTTGAAGGCACTGATGAGGGCTGAGGTGTGAGCAAACAGTTTTTCCCGCAAGGCTCGAAAGGCTGACTCCTCTACTCTGCTGATTCTGGAGGATGCAGAACAGAGAGAAGCACTTTAAGGATTTGCCATGAATCACAGAAAAAACTGCACCTTCCCTCCCACTGCTCTACCTGGCTTATCCATGGATTTCCCAGACCCTCACACAACTGCTCTGCACATCTACAGCTGCATCTCAGTGCTTGTGACAAGGCACTGCGTGCCCAGGGCACAGTTCCCTGCGGCTGATGCCATGAGTCCCTGCATTCATTTGTGAAGTAACAAAGCAAAAGAGAACCTCAGCAAAGGTCAAAAGTTAAAACCTGACATGGAAAAGAAAAGCTGAAAAATCAGCAACCTTTAGAAAAATCCCTTTGGAATTTTTTTAACATTGCCTTCTCAGTCCTTGAGCTTTCCTCAGTAACGTCAAGTACAAAGCTTGATCCCTCCTTTAGAGCTATTCTTTAGAAAATCAAGCTGTGAAAGTTCATCTCCAGAGTCAAACTTTCTAAAAGCTCACTAAGTTTTCCCTTTGGGAATTTTGACTTGGCAAATACCAAACAACTGGAAAGCCTTGCCTTTGGGTCATAGTGAGCATATGGGCTGTCTTGTTTGCTTGGTACTGGACAAAGTGGGGGATGAGGTCTGGTCCCAGCTTCACATAGGCTCCCCTGTTGCTGCCAATCTCATAGTAGTTTGAGGCTGAAAAGATGGTCAGCACCTAATCCCAAAAAAAGAGGCATTTGCAGTCAGTACATGCATCCTGTAATATTTATATACATGTAAACAACACACCCAATCCCCTCGTAGTCCACAGACACTGAAAGCACCATGTTTTATGGAGAAGAGGGAGAGGCAGGTAGCAGCTGGCCTGGAAACCTTGCAGGTGTGAGCTCCTTGTGGGTGGCACTGGTCACACGTTTTTTCTTTGCTGGGCTTCTGCAGTTTTCCTGTGCTCTCCCCAACAGTTCTGGTCTCCAGAGTCCAAATGCCCTGGAAAAGCCACTGACCTGACTGAATCTTCTGAGAACAGAACTTGGCTACAGCAGCTCAGTAACACCCTTTTGTAGCTCACCTGCAGAAACAGCTGCACTAAGTGGGAGCCATGGCACAAGTGGGTTCAGATCTTCTCTCAAGCACCACACACAGGGACATGGTTTGCCTGCACAGCCATGTCCCCAGCAGAGCAGGTGGCTCCAGATTGCCCTGAACTAAGACTTCAGATGGAAACACACTCCAGTTAACTCCCAATAAGCCTGTTCAAGGATTTTGCATGTGCTTAAAGCCCCACTGGAAGAAATGCAGAACTGAGACAATCCACCCCCGAGACACCCCACCCTGGCAGGACAGAAACCCGAGTATCCCTCACACCACTGCCAGCTGACCTTGCGCTTGTGACAGAACTCGTAGCCCTCCTGCTTGCACTCATGAGAGCGGATCAGGAACTGCAAGCTGTACTTCTTGAGGAACTTCTCTGTCACATCAGGCCCAAAGTAGCACCCGCCACCTCGCACCTTATTTTCTCTGCAGCCTTCCTGAGGCATGGGGTCGCTCCAGAGGACATCTAAAATCTGGAAGGATTGGAAAAGGCCACTAAACAAATGGATCTCAGTCTCTGAATCCTTCCCTAGACTGCTGTTATAACCATAGAGCAGGGGAACATACATGTTTCCTGCATTCCAGCTGAAGACTGTCACAGATCTGGGCCACCTCAAATGTGGTAATATTGTTGGCCAGGATCTACAGACACATCCAAAGTGTCTGAGGAAAGAGGGATGTGCGTAAGGCAGGCCTGATACAAGCCTTGCCTTTGCCAGCATTAAGATGTCCAAGAGCCTTGCCTGTCTTCTTCCATCCCAAAACACAAGTCCCAGGGCAAGAACAACCAGCAGATCCTGAGGCCTTTAGCAGGCTTAGTATTAAATGCCTTTGTTCTCTAGCCAGGACATTCTGCAGCCTCCAGAAATAAAAGTGCTGACTCAGTAACCACTCTGGATTAAAGCTTAATCTCTTTAACCCTGACTTCAATATATAGCGCTGTAGTGAAAAGGTGTGCAGCACTGGAAGGTCATATGTAATGTCAACTAAGAGCATACAGGAGAGACCCTCAGCCTGGAAAAAAAACAAGGAAAGGAAATCCCCAGCTGCTCCTCCCAGGAGGGGACAAAGGTACCCAACAAAACATCCCCACGGCCTCACAGAGCAATCCCTCCTGGCCACCTACCAGTGAAGGACCAACTGCTGCAGGAGGCACCCACAGCACACCCAGCTCAGGACCCTGCTTAGATTCCTCACCTGCTTCCACTCCTCCTGGCGATTCCAGCATGGCTCATCCACATCTTTCAAGGAGACCATGCTGGAATAGGTGAGCTCCTCTGGCTCTGACTCGCTGATGTCCACCAGCCGGCGGCACGTGTCGATTTGCTCCTGCACCGTCTGCCGAATCCACCTGGAGAACTCCAGCCTGTTGGCTGTGCTGGGAGCCTGGGCTGATGGGGGCTGCAGAGATAACCTGGGAGCTGCCCCATTCCCTGCTCCATCAGTGCCTGATTTGCTCTCCCCATTTATGGCCTGTATTTCTCGTTTTCTACTTGAATCCTTTCTTTTCTTCAGCCTTAACACAGAAATAAACTGAAAGAGAAGAGAGAAATGGAACTGATAACACAGCATGAAAACCCAGAGCTCCAGCTCTAATGTCTTCCATTGGCAGACTTCAAGTGACCCAAGCCCCACTCCCTTCTGCCATCAACTGCTGCTTGACTGTGGGGAACTATTAGTGCCATCCTCTCAGACAAGCCACCCTGAGTTTACAGCTGGGCCCCACATCCATCACATCTCACTCTTCCTCATTGACTTCATGCACGCAGATTTCATCTGCAATGGGAAGTATGCAGCAGAGCAAAGGAAGCTTCAATGACTAATGCAAGAGTTGTCATTATATTTGGAGAAGGGAAGAGGTATTTCCCAACTAGAGAGTGAAGCAGAGACAAGTTAAATGATTTATCAAAATCCTTCTGGAAATCTATGGGATAAAAACTGGCTGAGCAACTGTGGGACAATGTCTCATCATCACTGTATTTTTACTTCAGCACTAGCATATATTCCAGAAACCAAGAGTGCTTCATCCCTTCACAGCTCATGCATACACACTAACAAGCCAAAGCCTATACCTAAACACAAGTTTGTCTAGGAGGACCATCTGGTAGATTTGTCTTGTCAGCAGCTAAGCTGACACGTAGAAATGAGCTCCTGACCACAAATCAGCAAGAGTGTTCTCTCTTGCAATAACTGGGAAATAAAACCTACTTTGTCCCTTTGAATTTTCTCAAGCATGTCCAGGTCAGTGGTGTCAGAGATGCCCCCGTGGATAATGAGGACTTTCTGATCAATAAGGGTGGCCAGGGGCAGCCAGCAGAAGACATTCTGAAACATCCTCAAGATTTTCTTCCCATGCACCTAAGAGAAAGAAAAAAGAGATAAAGCATCAAGTCTTCTAGATGCACGTCTCACATGGTAAAGGAGACACAAACATAAGCCTACCTTGTATTTCTGCATCACTTCCTTGGTGAAACCATAGCTAAAGGAAGAGGAGAAAAGAAGCTCAGTGGGATTTTGCACAACGCCCTCGACATCGTGCTCAGCCCTGCACAGAAGCCGTACCGTAAGTTCACCATGTGGTCCTCGTGGTTCCCGCGGTTGAGATAAACCTCCTTGGGATAGATCAGGAGGAAAGTAAAGAGGATAACAAGGATCTCAAGGGACTGCTTGCCTCTGTCTACAAAGTCCCCGTTGAACACGTAGGACTTGGAAGGGGAAGGAAGGCCATTCTGTAAAAGCAAGGAACAGGTGGATGTCATCCAAAAGGCCTCCCCAAGGTGTCCATATGCCCCTCCCCCAGCTGCATAGTATCTCACTCCTGTTCCAGGTTACAACAGATCCTTGCTCATCTTTATCCTGTGGGTCCCAGCAGTGAAACTGGCAGTCACAAAGGGTTGTCATTGGTATCAGCACTAGGAAAATACCCATTAGCACTCATAAAATGGACATGGATATTAGATTTCCAGGTCAGCAAGGGAATGAGCTACTGATTTGTGAAGCCATTTAAAACTAATCAAATTGACTGGGAGGACTGCACATGAATGGCCCAATTTTGTGAATACTTCTTAAAGTGACCCATGGGATACCCATTGCAATGCCTGGATAGCAACCCTCTCCAAATTTAGTGCCTACCTTGTAAAAGATGAGGAACAAGTCATCCAGCTGGCCATGCAAGTCTCCTAACAGGCACAAAGAGACAAGTCATAGTGTGTTTACCTTAAACTTAAAAAACACCAATACATAACTTTCTACGAACTATGTCCTTTATAAATTAATCACCATTGAAATATTTTGGGAAATGCAAGCCTAGTGGAAAAGGACACGATGCAAGGCTTCAGCTGCAATCTGAGGCACCATCTGCTGAAGACTGATTTAGAAGATTTGTTAATTTATCTCTTGTGATGGCACAACATGGCACAAGATTGTCATTATATGGGAGAAAACTTTGCATTCAGAATAATGATCTAATTCTCATTTAAAATAATATTGGAAAGAGAGGCTTCTTTTCCAGAGGCTGACTGCATGCAAAAGTCTGTGCTATGTATTTTTCCAAAATATCTCAACATTTTAACATTAGTCAGAGTAGGAAAAAATTAAAAAGCTTTGTCTGAAATTTACTTATAGGATGGAAAGATGCACTAACATTCTGGATCTGCATGCATGCACTGGTGCTCACCCAGAACACCTCCAGGATTTTGTTGTTTAAATAATTGCAGACTACAGAACAGGTCAGACCACTACCAAGTTTTGTGACCAGTCCTCAGCTGTGCGTGGTTTCTGTGGTTTAGTAAAACAACTCCCAAGTTTGGGTGGGAGAAAAAAGACCACCTGGGTATTTCAGACAGACCCAGCTGCCTCTCAAGCATCACACGCTTTGCTTATAGAGAGCATTTGTGTTCCACGTTCAGTACAGAGGGGGGCATCATACTCTCACTATCATTTTCTCTCTGCCCCACCCTCCCCTGGGAGCATTCCACCCCAGAGACTGCAAGGGACCCACCACACACAGTGACCTCCTCGCTGTAGCAGGTGGAGACATGGCTGATGTTTGGCAACTGCTTGAGGTGCTTCCTGGTCTCATGCAGGAGGTTTAAGACATAGCGAGCATGGAGCTGCTACTAGGAGAAAGTGAAGGGATTAAAGCAGGAAATCAGTGGCCTCTAAGCAGCCAGCACCCCTGTGGCTGCAAAGACTCCACCAGGATAAGCCTCTATGGAAAACTCTCCCTGGGATGGCAGTCTGTGCTGACCTGTGGGCTTACAAACAAGATGAGGGAAATATTGGGAAACAGCAGGATGGCAGACACTTGCCCAAGGCAGCCCAGCCTCAGCACTGAGAGGGCTGGCAAGGCAACCCTAAAGCCCCAGCACCTTGTGAACAAGGCTATACCCTCTAGGCGACACCACTTCCAGGATCAGCAGAAAATCCAGCCCAATATCACAGGTAAGAATTTGCTCCTCTAGATCTTTCCTAGCTTTTCCACACTGAACCAGTCTGTCAGTTTCCACATGTCCTGCAGTCATAGATACATCCAAAGCCAGGATGTAGGCATTTAACACAGTTGGGACACGAGAAACCTTTGAGTTCTCTTTGGAGAAGGGATGTTTTGGCCTATTTTGCAGCTCAGCACAACAGCTGAGGGATGGCAGCAGAACACTGCAGTTGTATGAAGGCTTATCTTGTTGGTGCTGGAATGGTACTCAACTTCCTCATCAAAAAACTCCCAATTTCCATTTTAAAATGTAAAAGTTAAAATTTAAAAGTTGCATAGCACAAAACATTGTAATTGGCTGCTTCCCTCTGGGCCACCCTACACTTATTTACAAATTGAGAAATTTGAACAAAAAAATCATCACTTTGAAGTTTCAACATGAGCTGTTGCTGATTTTTCCCTTTGAAAATTAAATTCATGTTAATATTGGTACACCCCATGTAAGTGTTCCATTTTGTCAGGAGTATATTTTCAGAAAGAATATTTCTATGGCATTAGGAAATACCATATTGTTTCCAACCCCATTTTGTTTAACAGCCAGCCAGCTTGTTACACTCCAGTCAACTGAGCTTGATAAGAAAGCCAAGACCAAATTATCAATCCTACAGCCCTGTTCAGAGAAGGGGAAAGCATGGTACCTTTTGGGGATCCTTACTTGTTTCTGTTGGAAAGCTTCCAGCAAGGCCGTGGCATGGTCAGGGAGGAGTGGGAAAGAGAGACGTGGTCCGGTGTAGGAGTCTGGCACCTCTATAGATTCATAGTCACAGTACTTTTCCAGCTCTGCCTCTTTGTAACTTTCCCCACTTATAAGCATGCGACTGATAAAATCCCCTAGATAGCACATGAGTGGGGTTGATAAGAGAGAGAGAAGCAGACAAAAAAGTAGTTAATTTGCTCCAGGTACCATTCTAGTAATTTGCTATGGAAGAGCTGTTTGGTTAGGCTGGCACTCAGGAGCAATCACAGCCATGGGTGCTGGGTTCTGCTTGGCACTGCTACAAAACTTGCCGTGGGGGAAAGGCTGCAGAGACAAATCTCCGTGGTGCACTGTGCACCATTCTGTGATTCTGTGAAAACATACTGAGCTTTTATGCCTCCTTCCAGCTCCTAAGAGCAGAAATTGCCCCACATCCCTTGCACAGCTCATAGTCTCCAGATAATTCACTCTCTATTCCTGATGCCATCACTCTTGAGATTCTTGGCCACATGCCATCCAGAAGATTGCCCAGCACTGGGCAAGGAATAATACAGGGTGCAGCCTTTGGAGCTGTTGGTACCACATCTACAAACAGCACACAAACTTACTCTCTTTGCTGCTGCTTGGTGTGAACTGGTCCATGAGGTAACTGAAGAAGTTGTGAAGCTGCAGGAAGAGAGAGAGTCCATCATTCACCCCAGAATGAAATTCAACAGAGTAGCAACCTATCATGATCTTTCTGGAAGTATTACCTTCTGCTCTTCTCATGCTGTCTGGTATGTACAGCAACTCTCATTGTACCAATTAAAGTTTTGACTGTCCTGAGATGAAGTTAAAACAGTGGCTTTACCTTCAGCCACAGGCAGAAGTATGCTATGAGCCCTTCCTCTCCCTGAGAGCAAGGCAGCCATGTAAGAGAATTTTAATTCAAGTTAAAACAACAAACCAAATAGACTTCTCTATTGTGTTCAGACTCCAGAAAATCTCTGTTAAATGGCTCACTTTTGAGGTTCACTGCTTTGTGTTCTATGCAACACAAGCAGACAGGGAATCAACAGGTTAAAAAGGGGCAGGAATCCCAGTCCCTGGCCACTGAAGCATGTAAGGGGGTTACCAGCCAGCAGCCAGAAAGCCAGAGTCTGGCACAGAAGCCACTTTCCTATGTGTTTTCCTACCTGCTCTTTTCCTTGGCACCATACCTGGATCTGATCCTGCTCACAGGCATACTCAATGGATTGAAAGATTCTCCAGGTGCAGCGGCGGCGCATTTCCAGCCGAGCCACGTGGCGCCGATACCACTGCTGGATCAAGACAGCGGCCTTGAAAGCTGGGGGCAAGAACAGAACCAAACTGCTGAGTGGTCCTGCCTGCAGCTGAGGTACCTGCAATAGCTCCTTCCCCACACCTGAACATGGAAAAGAACCTTTCCTTCTCAGGAAGAAGTTTCTAGGAATTGTATTCTTGTGCATAAACCCTCTCCTTTTTGCCTTGTGTTTTGCAAGAGGTTGACCTGACCCTGCTTGAGTAGAGACCTCTGAAGCACTTCCAGCCATTGCTGCTCGTTTTTCAGCACCAGACATTATCCTCCTTTCTACTACCTTGATCATTTTTATGTCCATCTTATCTCTAGATGCTGGGGTTTCAGGATACCAGAAATTTAACTGAGGCCATAAGTGTTGGAAGAAGACAAGATACCAAGTTTCCTTCTAGAGCCTTAAAAATATGGGGCTTTTCTACCTCTCTTTATGCCAAATAAATACCTCAGCTTTTGCAGTTGTGGAAGAACTTTAGAAGGACTCTATTGTAGCATAAATATCCACATGTCATTACCTTGCCATAAAATAAAGACAAAGCTACACCCACAGTGAAAAAAGGGAGGCAGAACTTTTGCCATTTAATGACACAGAATGAATGAGATGCTAGAATTTCCACGTGTCTGTTTGAGGTTCAAGCCACAGCCAGCACTGACACCAGGTACTTCCCACCAAATTATGGCTATCTGTCCTTTGATCTTTAGAACACAGCCTCTGTATTCTCCCAGTTCCAGTGTGTTCCCTTCAAAAATTATTTTAGATGAGGTGTGTGCATATTTCAAGTGAAGTACATTGGTGCAGTTTCACATTTCCTTTTTCAAGTTCTGCTACAGAATGTTACGTACCTCTAGAATCTCTCATTCTCCTTAGCTGGCCTTGATCCCACTTGGACCAGCTCTTTGGATTACACTGCATTCCTTCCTGTTCCTTTCTGGAGTCCCACCCATGAGCCCTATACTTAAAACACCTTCTAACACTGCTTTTCTGTCATCCTTAGCTGAGGGGGAAAAGGGATGACTGCTGTATCCACAGGCTGGCTTCAAAATCCAAGGGAAACAACAGAGGTAGGGAACTAGATCTGCTGCAGAAGGTATATTCCCTTGCCACATTCACCAAAGCAGGGAGAGCAATGGCAGATGCATGGGAAAATCTTCATTAAAAAGAGAAAAATCCCTCACCTCTACCCAAAGGCTGCTGTACACTGGCAAGAGACAAAGAGATTGTATTAATTCAATCAGCTTGCATTAATTACACAACAAATTGTTGTACTCCAGGTACTTCAGCAGGAAACAGTGACCTTTCCCTAAAGAAGGTATCTCAATGGATTATATATTGAAAATAGTAATCCTTACAAATTACTATTCTCTTTCAGTACAGCACAAGAAAGGAAGATCTACAGCTGCTGTTCAGCAGGGGTCTGAGACAGGGCAAGAAGGTAAGATTTGGCAAGCCTTAACTCAGGAATAATTTCTGTAGTCTTTGCCTTCTCACTTGCTAAGAAAATGCCTATCGATCTGCTGGGCTTTGAAAAAATTCCTTGTGATGGGGGGATGACTCCACACATACCAATGAAAACAAGAACCTTTGAAACAGTAAAAATTAAACCTATGAAAGACGTTATCAAGTGCACAGTTAACATAAATACCACCATTCACAGCATTTAAGCCCCAGATAGGCAAGGCACTGGTTTTTACCCCGCTTTTTCAGAGACTGACTCTGCAACTGAAAAAGCCAGGTATTCTAATTTTGCAGCTTACCTGGGTGAGTTATACCTGGAAGTGTTTGTATCAGTTTGGAAAAAAAAATTCAAGAAAGAAGAGAAAGACTTAGTCACATTTTGTGATGAACCAAATCATATATCATATAAGCTGCTAAAAATATACCAAAGTGGCAGCACTCAAACCAGACTCCACTCCAAAGCAGGGCCAGTTGAACAGCTCTGCTCCTACATTTTCCATTGAGGACAGCCTTCAGACCTTGTGTAGGGGGACAGGGATGACATCTGGCACACTGCATTGGGGCAGAAAGTCCTCAGCAGCTGCTGTGCTGCAGATGGCCAGTCTGAAGGGTGTTGAGAACCAAAAGCTAGAAATTCAGAGAGGCTTTACTGCTGTGGGAAACTGTTGCTGAGATACCAGATGTAATACACGGGTTCAAAGAAGTAACTAGTGTTGTGTTACACTTGATCATCTTAAAATAACCCTGAACTTGTTGGGAAAGTCCGTGGACCTCTGGCTGACAGGTAAGACTAACTTACATAAAAAGAGCTTTTCAACAGTGGACAGTAACAAACAAAAGTCCGAGTCACAACCTTATCCCCACTTTCAATCCTTATTTTCTTTTCCAAGCACTTGCAAACAGTTTGCCCCATCCTACTGTTCTGCCAGTGCTTGTGAGTGCATGATTCAAACAACAAAGAAAAGGATGCTTACTTACATTTTAACTCTTCCATATATCTAAGGTCTCCCTCATCAGCTCCCTTTGTTCCACAACAAACACAGGCACACTCCCACAAAATTGATACAATTACAGGGGGCTTCATAAAAATAAATCACCACAGGTTTTAGAGCCATAAGCAAGTTTAGATTATTAGCAGAAATTAAGAGCACTGTGCTGATGTAATTAGACAAAATGCACACTTTTTGTTTTACAGCTTTTCATAGCCACATCATCTCATCTTCTTTGTAACCAGATTTATTTTGGCTTTGCTAACACTTCTGTTTAACCAGGCCTGCACCAGTAAGAGCCTTGGGGAAGTAGCAGGGTGACATCTGTCTCACTGTCTCACTGTCAGCAGACACAACACTTGCATTATTACCCAGCAAGTGTTTAATCCAGCAGGTGTTGGTTCTAACTGTTGCTTCATTTCTGGTTAGGCTTGGATGGATTTTAACCTACTCCTCGTCTAAATAGCTGTTATTTCCTCAAGCCTGTTGTCTTCTGCCTGACACCTGAGAATCCTTGTCACAGGATACTGAAAGACAAAACCTCACTTCAATGCTATGAAGAACACCAGGTAACCCAGGGGAGAAACACATTCAATGCAACCTCCCAACAGTCCATGCAGGAGAAAACAGGAAAATATCACTTTGCTAAGAATAACTCACCATTTTCAGACTTCTGCAGGGAGTACTTGTACTTGACATTTGCAGAACTACCAGATCCCATGTTCTCCAACCAATGCGCCAACGTTGCAGACTAGCCCAATGTCACCAAAACCACATGGGAGATGCAAGGAACACCATTTGGTCACAATCAAAACAGCTGCAATGTGTCCTAAGAATCTACAATTGAATATATTAACAGTTAATGTCAGCAATCAAATGGCTTCTCTTGTGCCCAAGTACATTTTCCACTACCAGGTTTCTCCAGCTACTTCAAGACAATCAGATGAGGATTTCTGTCTCACTGCTTCACATTTCAAGTGAGCTTTATTAACCAGTTCAGCACCTTTAGCTACTTGCATAAAAATAGGTACTGTGACTGTTTGGCAAATATATAAAAAGCTTTTCAATACTAACCAAGAACTATTAAAAAGTCATTAAGAAGCAGTATGTGCAGACAAATATTCTGTAGTATTCTGTAGTGCAGACAAATACTGACATAGTTGCCAGTAAAGGATAACTCACGAAGGAGAAACACAAACCAGATATTTAATCTAACCACAGCTAGCAGGAAGGTAAGTCTAAAATAATTAGTTATCAGAAGAAAATAATCAGCTTTGTTAAACACTGCTTGCCTTCATCTCATGCATCTGCTCAATTGTGGGAGAATATTACACTATCAATTGCCAGTATAAAAGGACAGACTTTCAGACTTTAGTAAGCTCACAGCTGTGGAAGCTCTGGTCAGGGGATCCTAATGCAAGATTAGGTCAAACTCTGAAGTCTCTCACTTTGAGGATAACCAGAATGTAATTCACAGTCAGACATTTTTTCCTCAGGAAAAATAATAGTCCCATACTACTGCCAAAGCAGCCCCAGGCTGTATCACTGAAGAGTTCAGTGTGTTCTTGGAGTGTTGATTATCACTGAACAGATTTTTATTTTCCCCTGAAATTCAGGGAGGAGAAAGCTGAGAAATGGAGGGAAGGAAATAAACACCTGTACAAATGTTAAGACTGGTGCTGGCAGGAGAACACAGCTCTCAAAGTATTTTGAAGGGTGAAGACAGGGTAACTACAGAGGCACTTCTGCCCAGGAGAAGGAAAGGTCCTCCTCCTTTCCTCATTTTCTGCAATCTTTTTGCCTCCTTTAATTTCTTTCCACCTAACCCACATCTTTTCTCTCACAACAGATTGGATCCGCACAAACGCTAATTGGAGAAGCGCGTCCGGTGTTGTGTAAGGTGAGTGATCAGTGTTTGCTCAGGAAAACAAGCCCTGCTCAGCCACACTGCAGCATGGGGAGGTTTCTAAAGCACAGCAAAGGCTGAACTCTTTCTGCCTTGCTCAGGATGCCCAATTGTACAATGGCATCCTCACAATGCCACGTGTGGGTGACACAAGAGGATACACCCCAGTGCTCTCAGCAAATACCTACACTCTTGTTTTATTCTAACAATATTGTTTCATATCCATGTTGCATATTGCCTGAAATCGCTGCCAAATTACACCCAATTTTACCTAGTGCTTTACCTTCTTTGTGCCCAAATAATGCCATACTCTGACAGCTTTCCAGATTATTAACTGCTTCAAGGGACTACTGCACTCTAAACTCACCAGTTATAGCTTTTGTTTGCAACCTCTTGTACCAGGGAAATCGGAGTGCAGGAAAGATCAGAACTTTTGAGCATAGGCCCATCTGGCCTATCTAAACAAAAACTTCACTTAACACAGATCTTAGGATTTCAGCAAGTTTTAGCTTTCCAGAGAAGCAATTATATAAATGATTCATTCTGCATTGGCCCCTTTCCCAGGAACTAGGACACTTCTAGGTTACTTTTAAAACGATGGAGAACAAATTTGAAGCAAACATTCAAGTATGGTGTTCAGTACTTTGCCTGCTGAGGATGTGTTCAGGGATACCACCTGCTTGCTTAGATAAAATATGACCTTGGATACCGCTTGCCTCCTTTGATAAAATGTGACCTTGGATTTGAGGTCACCTTTGGCAACAATTTTTTTCTTATTTCCATCTCTCCCTGCAAAACAAACAGGCATTTATTATTTGGGTAGCCCTACTTGAAACACATTTCGGCCATCCATAGTGAGGGATGGCCTAGTGTTAGTGTGCCCTAATTACCACATCATGAAGAGGGTTATCAACACATCCCTCCCAAGCTCTTCCTGGAGCCGTGAACTTTCTCATTTATCACCCTCAGCTTTTTGTCAGGGGCACAACCTGAGCGAAGGAGCGCACAGGAGTAAATCGACTCCAATGGAATCAAACCTGTTTCAAGGCTGGAAGGACTGAGGAGGAAACAACCAGTCCAACTGCTCAGCACTTTGGATCCTTCCTCATCCACCCACCAGTGACATGCTCCCTTCCCTTCCTAAATGCCTGTACCTAAGAAATGGAAGAGGAACAGAGATCCATCGAGGCACAGCCTCAAAGACTGGATAAACTGAGCAGCAGCATCACTTTAGGTACGGGTTTTATTAGACTTCCAGGTGAAAAACATGATCAGCCAGGAAACAGCCAGCTGCCAACCACTCCTTCCTCATCTTGCTCTTGGCTGCCACTCCTCTCCTGCAGAGATACTTCCTTCTCTCTGGTGCAATTAGGAGGCCTCTGCAACAGGTTTTCCTCACACCTCCTTTGCATAGGCACCATGGCACAGGGCACCTGCCAGCAAAAACCCAGACTCTGTAAAGCCAGGTGACAAAAGCCACTGCACACACTTTTAAACCACCACTAAAATGCCATGGACCCGAGAGCCCCACATGGACACAGACAACCAGTGGAACAGGGCCTCAGGAGAAGGCCACACACATGTAGAGAAGATGCACATTCCCTGACCTCACAGGCAGGAGTGAGACATAGCAGACAGAGTCCATGCACTTCCCAAGCCATTGGGTAACACAGTCCTTGCAACTCTTCACACACAAGCAGAGGACTTGTTCAAAAACACCATCTAGTCTTATTGAACACTTAAACATAAAATTCAGGAAAGGAAACCCTGCACAAATTCACTTGAGTCAATCACCCCAAAACAACAAAAGCTTAGGTAAATTTCCTGGCTTAGCCTAATTATTTTAACTTTTCCAAAACCAAAGCAAGGGACAGCATTCTGAACCAAATCCTACACACTGGGAACTTGTGTACATCATAGATCTTTGCAGAATGTGGTTGCAGAATGTGGTTGCAGAATGTGGTGCTCAACCCACAGAACCTGCAAGAAATAACTCTAATGTGAAGCCTGCTCCTAGGAAAGGTGACATTTCATGTATGATGAACAGGATGCCCACTAACCTGACAGTTTTACAGACATTCTAGCAATGGAGGGAACACGTGAACAGAATATGGGAGGTTGTACCAGACTAGAAAGTTTACTAGGGAAAAACTTCAAAGAGATGTCAAAGGGACACAAATTTCAAGTTGTGCTAAAAGAAAAACAGCAAGAGTTTAAGAGCAATAGATTAATTTAAAAACAATCAAATACTTCTCCCAAGGAAAAAAATGCTAGCTGACACTAGGGGAAAGTGATGATCCTACCTTGCCTGTGAGAGTAAATGCCTATGTGTGGCCCACGTGCACGAGACCCAGCACCACTCCTAGCTGCAAATAAGATGGTGAAGTGTGTTGTATTCCAAACACACACCCACACAGTTACTGCAGTGTCAAAAAGGGGCATTACAGATACAAAACTCTCAAATGCAGTTTTATACACCTTGGCATACAAAAAAGATATTTTACCTCAAACTTTAAGCTATTTCTGAACACAAAACTCTGTTGCAAAGAATTAAAAAGAAAAATGCAACTTACCTTGCCAAGTCCTAATTTATGGATTTGTTGAGATAAACACAACTGAAGCTCTCCACTTGATAAATTTTGGTTGCATTCAGTACCGAAATGATTGATGATTTCTGATGCTATTTGTTTAGTTACAGATACCAAATCTCCTTCTCAGAATCCAAATAATAAAATAAGGTGTTGCCTTGGGCAGGCAGCACAAGAAGCCAAGTCTCTGTGCACGTGCAACCCAGAACTGGTGCAGGCACTTTATTTACTGCCTAGTTATGAGCAGCCTTAAGAATCCTCTACCATGTGATGCTTAATAAAGGCTACAGATCTCAACTGGATTAGGATTACTCAAGGGATTATGAATGAGAAATACAGTGTGTTGGCCTGTCTCCTCCCAGGAGTCAGCTCTTACACACTTCTGAGCCACCCTCTGCTAAATGCAAACTTCTGGAGGAAAAATAATTCAAGGTTTCACCCCTTATTTGTGTGGAGCTTTGTAGCTAAGGAGTCTCTAGTGCAGAAAGGAAGGGATGTAAAAAAAGCAAGGATAATTTGCTTTGTTTTATTTCTTCATAATTCCAGGGCTTGAGAAAGCAGGAAAATCATTGTTCCTTCCAGTCTTTAAAGTGTACATGTAAAGCAGATGAAATCTCAAACAGAAATATGATCAGCAAGCTATTCAAATAACTATAAATGATCCTCCTTTTTTTAAAAAAAGTGATGATAAAGTCAGAATACCAGGCTAGAGAAATACCTTCAGGATGTTATGGTGCAGTCTTTCTTGGCAAAATTCCCTCAAAACATCCAAATGTACCAAAAAAACCAATCACTGCTACATTTTAATGTTTCCAGCATTAAGATGACTTTATTTAAGTATAAACAATCACATCTCTGCCTTTTTATCAAACTTCAGTTCTCACCACAAGCACCTTAGCTACTCACAGGTTATATCATCTAAGTGGTAAGATATATCACTTACCAGTTCATCCGAATTTATATTTTTAGCTTGTCGTTAAACTAAGACCAGGAAGTTATGTGTCCTTTGGGTTAGCACACAAGGATGCAAGATAGGAGAAAGACTTTTATTTTGTTGGCAGTCAGCATCTTGGTGTGTTGGCTACCACAGAAAATCCAAGGCTTTCAAGAAATAATTTATAAGGGGAAAAAAACAAAACCAACTACATTCCTCACTTATTTTAACTTCATAACTCCAAAGCTGCCAAGCCACATATACAAGAGTGGAAGTGAATTGTTTCTGAATATCCATAGATACTAACAACTCATACATTCCAGATCATTTTGTACACATTGAAGCAAATACATTTGTCCAAATTTATTATATACCAGAGGATCTGGGCACACCCCTGCCAGAGGATAATCAGCCTAATGCTGCAGAGGCCAGGATGACTACACAAAGCCACACCTGTAAGCATCCTGTAGCTGTGGGTGGCTGTTATTTAAAGAAATCCTGGTGGGATAACAAATCAGGGCCTACTCTGTGAATTAAAGCAATAGCATTCTGGAATCTCAAAGACAGTGAACATTTTAAAATCTTCCTCCAGGAAATCTTCAAATTTATCATCTGGCTGCTGTACATCGCTGTCCAAACTGGGTCAAGGCAAAGCTTGCAGCACTTTTATCCAGGCAGAGGGAGAGGATGCAGGTAAGTAGGTTATGAGACTCAGCACAAGGAGATAAAGGGCCCTCAGCTCCAGAAGGTGCTCTCAGAGCTGTTTGCATAACCAGTGCACACTCACCACAGCCAGCATGGCATGGATCTGGAAGTTATGCTCTGTCACCTTCACACAGGTGACATTTTATCCAGTAAAGAAGGGCTCTTTCTGGCTTTACTTGACAGTACTGGTCCTGACTCTGTATCCCTCAGTGTTTCTGGAGTACACCTAAGGGTCTAAACTCAATATACAGCCACAGCACAACCTCACAAAAACCCCACTGCTCTGCACTGTAAAACAAGATGTTAATTTTTACTGCAGGTAACTTGATCTGAATGCACAAAAACAAATGCAACTGTTTTTTAACCTCACTGCTACCCAACACAACCTCCTCTCGTCTACCAAGGAGAAAAGTGCACTACCACAATTCCTGAAACAGCTCCTGATTTCTGATAAATAAAATACCTATAGTCTATAGCTGGGAATGCTGCTGACTGCTGCATCTGCCCCTGCTAGGCCCAGGATCAACAACTCCTCGTAGATGAGGGAAAAGGATGATGACATAGAAGTAACCCCACAAGCTACCAGCTGAATATTTTTATTTAATTATTTCAGACTTACAGGCTATGTTAATTACAAAACATATTTATTAGTCAGCACAAAAGTACATTGCAGTTGCACAACTCCTACCAAAAATAATACAAGCCATTTTTACCCATCAATATCTACTACAGTATCAATTTAATTACAAGAAATTTCAAACTTCCATTACAGGTGATTAACAGGATCACCTGCAACACTTCAAAGAGTTAACAAATCACTGATTCCTGAATGGTGCACATCATTCATGAACCAAAGCCACTGTATTGCTCCCAGGAGTGATTTTAAAAGCATATGTTATTCTTGCACAACTTCCGCTTCTCACTCAGTGTGTTGAACTAGAAAAATAGGCAAGAGAGCACAGGTTTGTCCAGAGTTAAATGAAAAACAAGTTCTACACAATCTCTAGAAATAATTACTCTTGCTAAAATCAGATCTGACAGAGCTGCTATAAATACAATAGCAATATGTTTAAAAAACTTTAAACTGGAATACAACTTCTTGTGCTCTTGCCAAGGCAATGCAACCAGCTTCTCAGCATAGAAATTCTCATCTCCCTGAAGCTGTCCCATGAGGCACCTTGTGAGCTCAAGAACTTCTGAGCTGCAGATTCTGCACATTCACAGGACAAAGCCCACAAAGGATGCTGCTCACATGCAGTCACTGGCGAGCAGCAATTACCAACAAAGCTTGACTTTTCTTTGTGTTAAGTGCACCATCCCTTCCTGCTGGGATTCAGTTCCCTCTGGCAGGGTTTCCTGTCATCATCCACATGGAGACAAGCAAGTGCCGTAGTGCAGAGTGGTAAAAATAGCCAAAACATTCCCACAGGGAACCTCTACTGTTAGGTTGCAACATCCACCCCTTTCTTTCTGATCAAAACTCTAAGATCATCTCCAAGAGTTTCACTAGGAGTCATTATTTTAACTTCCTCTAAAACAACAAGGGAAGGTATTTATCCAAGGGCAATAAACAAGCAGAATCAGAATTCAGACTGGGTCACCAGAGTTCCACTGCAATGCTTTGTCCCTCAATGACTGCAGCTGAAATGGTGGTGTAAGTACAGATGCCACTTACACCTCTGCCACTTCCACCTCTTCATTCCTCAGTTCTCATCCACGTCTGGTACCGATCCGGAAGCGCGGCACTCATGACTGTGGTGTACACTGTGTTACTGGCAGGGAAAGAGCAACAGAGCGAGTGAGTGACGTTCCAAAGGCAGGAAAGGGAATTTATCTAGCTAGCAAAGCAGCAGGACAAGTCTTAATATGGTAACCTGCAAAAGTGCAATTTTTAGAACAGCAGAGAGGAATGGTGCACTGAAATACATCTCTTGTAAACCCAGTAAGTGGTATCTAAAAGCTTTATCCCTCTTACTTTATTACACAAATCAGAGCTATATCAAAACATGCAGAAAAAGCTACTGTCAGTGTTAATACCAACCCAAAAGTTCCAAAAGTGGGCAAAGGAATCAGCTGCTCCTCCAAAGAAGTAATTTGTTTCACTGCTCCAAAGCAATTTCCCATTACCAGACTGAGCCCAAACAGGTGCAGTTCCCTAACTGAAGTGGTACACACAAAAGGAATGGTGTTGTGGAAGCAGAAATAGATGGTCATGAGCACAAGCCAAAATCTAAGCTGGGAAACCACAAGACTCAGACACATAAGGAAGATCCTAAGGAAGTTTGTGGTGTACTTTCAAGTGGCCTGAGGCACAGGAGGAGGCACAGATCAACATCTCCCAATCTAATACTTACTTGTTCAAGACTGGCTTCACTGACAACACCTGTACAGAAAGTTTGAAGAGTTGTCATTTGGGTAGATAAAGTGGGAAATAAATGACTATTAAGAAACAGCAATAGGATGAAGTTATGAAAGGAATAATATAAAGGACTTCTCACCTTTTTTTAAAATCAGACCATTTTACAGAAGTAATTTCAAAAAAGCCCTCAAAGACATTTCAATTCCCAAAGCTCACCATGTCTAACACTAAGTGCCTGTGCTTGAAATAAGAAACTGCACAAAGATGACGGGATTCACCTCCTGCTCTTTCCACCTGAATTGGTCAACTGTTATAAAATCCATAAATAGGAGTCCAGAAGCATTTTGAACAACTTTCAGTCTTCAATTCCCCTAGAGACAGCTGTGCAGTAAGTAAACCTTGTTCTCCACCATAAAGCACAGCTTTTACATCCCTGATAAAAGAACACTTCTGCTTTATCAAAGAACTTGAAGAGCAACTCACAATGCAGAATTTGAGAAATACCTTAAAGAGTGTATCTAAGTTGATGTTGTGCTGTCCAGTAGCATTGAGAGCTTTGATGGCTGCAGTTCTGTGGGAAAGCAACACACTATCGATTAAACACACTTGTCTGTTCCAAAGGCTACAAAGCACCAACACAAATACATTCTTACTAAAGGGCCTTGACATTGAAATGCCTGTTTTGGTCTAAAATAACCCCACACTGTGGGACTGGATCACATCTCTGTGTTGCAGTTCCTGTTACTACTCCATTGAGTACATACCAAGAGGGAACCTGCCAATCCCTTTTTGCACACTACACAGCCTAAAAATCCCTTGTAAACACATTCCCAGTGCATCCAATATTTTGGCACTGTCAATCTAAGTCATTTACCTTCCACTAAATTTTGCTTTTTGAGCAAGTTTTTGTCCTTTGCATAATCTTTGCAATTTCTGATTATTTATGCTAATCATTGTCTCCCACCCTTCCCTCTGGCATCTGTGAATACTACTCTACCCCATATGTATTCCCTTCAGAGTGGCATTACAGGGACTGAATGAGCTGCCTGCTCAAGGAGAAAACACCTGCCCATGCCTGTAACCACTTCTGAAATACACGTTCTCTCCCCACAGAGGTTCCACTCAATTTACCTGCGATCATCAAAAGGAGGAGGGGTAGTCCAGTGATCATAGTTTGTCTCCACACGAAACCACCTGCAAACAAAAGTAAACAAAAGGTGAATCAGTAGGTAATGCATCAAGTCCAACAATCAGTATCCCTGTACTGCTAAAAGGAAAAAACTCCCTCGAAAGGCAATTCCCTCTGCTTGCTGCATGCCCAAGGGCTCCACACTGGTAGATGTAACAGCCTTTACCATCAACTATGGAACACAGGAATGGTGTGGGCTGTTGGAACAAGCAACAGTAACTTCTGATCTCCTGCTGTAATCAGGACCAAGGGGTGCCCCAGATCTCTCAAGGAAGTTGTGCCACTAAGCAAATCACTCAGAAGGGAACGTGAGAAGCAAAAACAAAGTGTTTTTTTCCTACTTACGCTCCACCTAAGGGATCAAGAGGCCAGAGATCTGCTGGCCCTCTTCTATTCCTCGTTATGACCATGCCTTCTTTGGGTGAGATGCCTCCCACAATGTAGTAAACTTCGGCAATAATGGGAATGTCAGCCAGTCTGAGAACAGCAGACTGAAAGTCCTCTGCTTCGCTCAGAGTCTAACACAAAAAGGAGATGACAGCGAGGTTAAGCACAAAAACAAGCACTGGGACATCTTCAAAAGAACAAAGTTAAGCTTTTCTGAAAATGGTAATTGACTCTGGAGTGCTACATGAAAATATTATTAATACAGCAACATAACAAATAGTATAAAATAACCTTTGACACAAGTATTAACCATCTAGGAGTACAGCTGTCTCAGCTGGTTACTACACAAGTCACAGCAAGCTGAAACACTCCCTATGACGGAAGACTTGGCACAGCTTCTCCAGGACCTTTGGCACTGGAGGTTGCTCTCCAAAAGGACCAGAATTGCCTCATTACTGAATACAAGGTCCACACTTAGCTTCTCCCAAGAAATACATTTGTTTATCAAGTTGCTAAGCCTTTTGTGCCACTGATTATAATTTACTAGAAGTTTAAGGACAAATGTGGCATGGCTGTGAAAAGTAAGAACAACTCAGTGCACTTACATCTCGCACAAGCCAGCTGACAGGGTAATTCCTATTGAGGAAAGCAGCTATAGCATTTTCCCACCATCTACCACCATCTGGGGAGAAAAAATATTACTATACATGTAATTTATATACAGTGAGACAGGGTAGGTGCCAATCAGCACAAAGGATCAACATTTTATGGTAGAAATGCCAACAAGGAGCACAACCTTCAGGTTAGATATGTATAGACAACGTAATTCCAACTGACAGTCAGGCAGAGCAGCTGGATTAACACCCCTGCTTTCCAGAAAGCATCTCAGACCTGTCATAACAGGAGTGATAATAATGACCTCATTAATCATCTTATGGAAATACTAAAGCAGGAATAAATCCACAGAAATACTAAAACAGCTAAAAAATAGGTACTGATAGTGTCTGTGTTACTGAGAAAAATAAGCGAAGTGCAAAAAACCAGAAGGCCAAGTTTGTTACTATTTAAACACTCACACTTTGAAAAGCACAAGAAAAAAAAAGTCTGCTTGTCATTTGATAGACCCTAACCCTGATTTAGTCATCCTGCTTCCCAGCCATAGTTCAGATGCTCATTTCCCTCAATTTGTAGTTCAGTTGGAATGAACTGAAAACAGCTTTCACTTCAGAGACACCAGCAAGTAGTCAGCAGCAGCCCATGGACAGGACTGCAGCGTGTGTGGGGTGAGCATAGGATGTGAGAGACACAGGACTTTGGTACACAACATTTCCTCCATCAGGCTTTTCAACAGACTCAGTAAACACTAAACACTTGCCTTTGAGCTGAAATAAAAGCAGTTTGCCCCAGTAAGTATCAGGCCAGGACACTCCACTTTTGAATAGGACTAACAAACTACTCTGGAATCAGCAGCAGTGTGCACATAAACTATGGAAAGAATTTAGTGAATCCAACAAGGCAGCATTAATAAAGCAAACAGGAAGCAAGAGGTGCAAGTGCTCCATAGCAGAATGCCTACTCAGAGATAATGTACAGGTGGAACACATACAGTGAATATTGTTTGCATAGTTAAAGAGTTAAGAACAGATTGTTCAAGATTAAATAAAAAATGCTTATCACCAACACAAGGAAAAATAAAGGTTTAGATGTTGGTTCTGAGAATACATTATTGCCAGTTCTAACAGTCACCTAATAAAGAACAACAATAAAGAACAGTATCAGCTTCTTAAAAGGAATAAAGGGGAAAGAAATGGAGGAGACAACTTCCCAAGCTTTAAGTTGGACATAACTGTCATTACTTGTGAAACTGAAGTCCTGATGAACAAAACAGTGACCTTGCCTTGTCTTCCCCACTACAAGTTTTAGTTTAGTTTAGTTTTAGTAGTGACATTTCTCAACTCTGCTCTACTACTGATCTTGTTCAACTGCCTTTCTGGTGTCTCTAGGCATTCCCTCAAGCTCTGCTGCCTTTCCCCTAGATCTTCCCTTCCTCTCTTTCTAATGGCCTTATAAGGCCAGACAACCATGGAATACAGCAGAACCAGGAAAGGAGCTGTTTCTTTGCTGTCCATATTGCATCTTATCCCAGCCCCATCTTTGCCACCTCCAGGGGTGTCTCTTGACCAGACCACATCTTTTACAGCATTCCCAAGGCTTTCCCCATCCTTTGACATTTTCAACTCAGGTACCTTCTCCTACACAGCAGCCAAAACCAGGCATGTGTGCTTTCACTCCCTGACGGCAAGGCAAGGCATTCCACTTCAGATCCTTCCTGGCAACTTTAACCTCATTGTTCCCTCTGAGAGAAAAAGGCCAGGGCAGGCAACAATCAACAAAAACAACACACAACATCTACTGTGGAAGACATTTCCCTCACCTCGTTCATCTCCAGAGATGGTGAACTTGTGTGGACTTTGCCCAGTCCATAAACCTACATAACCAAGAAATGTGGTGCCTTGGTACGCAACCTGAAACCAGGAAAGAGAGCAGTTGAGCATTCCAGAACAGAACACAGTTGGAACCTGCAGCCTGTACTTCTTTCTATAGCTTTTGGAACCTGCAGCCTGTACTTCTTTCTATAGCTTTTGTACCTACACTACTATAGCACACTGTGCCTTTGGTTACAGTAAAGCATGCCAAATAAATTATAAAGGGACTCTGAGCCTCCAAATAAATGATAAAGGGACTCTGAGCCTCAAACTCAGAGCATTTCAGTGGTTTGTGATCACCAACAGCTACAAGACTTTTGTTCAGGTTAAACTGCCAAGCAACAAACAGCAACTTTTCTATTACAAAATCGACTAATGAACATGAAAAAATAAGTCATACTCACAAAACTGCACTAGGAATTAATATTTTTTTAAATCTTTCTCTAGAAACACATGGTCATAGAAATTCACAAGGTCTAAAGAAAGAAAAAAGCCTTAGAATTGGTTCTATTTGCCATATTCCCTAATATTTCTTTTCTTTTTTAGCATCTTGACCTTTCCTTCTTTCAGCATCTCTTAGAAGTAGTATCTTCAATACTAGATTAAGCTGTTCTACTTTTTCCAGCCCATCACCATAAACTGGATGTCCAGAAAGGAAAGAAAATCAGCCTTCATCCCACACTCCTGGAGCATAACTCTGCTGCTCTAACAATCCAGTATATTTGGGATGGGAACCCCATTCCTACATTAAACCCCCCATCTAAGCAGCTACAGGGCTGTCCCATTTTCCATGGAACACCACACAGCCACACCAAACCCAGACCATACCCGTCCACTCTTTATAAACTGCACATCCAGCGTGATCTTGCTCAATATATCAACAAAATCGTAATCCAGGTTCCGACCATGGTAAATGTTTCCTCTGTCATCCTGAGCAACAATGCTGGTACAGAACCTGCAAACAGAACAGGGCAGGGAGTGACTGAAGGCACAGCTCTGGCACTGCTTGCAATATTCTAGCTGCAGGAGCTCAACCTTTCAATAGTAATTGAGCTGATGCTCTGCTAAGTGTTTTATTAATGTTGCCAGACAAAGGGGAGTCCAGTACCACACCACAGTCCACAGCTGCTCAGAAATGACAGGGCAAGCTGAGGAAAAGCAATTATTTCATTTCCCTTTTGTAAGTCATAATGAAAAGCTGACATCTGGAAGCATTCATAAAGTGTCACACTTTCAGCATTTCATTCTGATAATTTCCATTTGGACTCTTTGTAATTTTAAACACAAGTAGGTAAGTTCAAATTAAGTCCCATCAAAGAAATTGAAAAACATTGGTGGAAGTATCAGTCACTTCAATAGCAGACTAGTCTCTAGAACAGGAAGAGTGTTCAAATTCTTTGTGTAACAAGTTCAGTTGCATTAGAACTGGTGTTTTCTTGGTGGAGTATATTGCATTAGCAGGGAATTAACTTATTTTCTCTAGTTTTGAGTTGGTAATTTCAGTGATGCATAACTCTGCCTCTCAAAAAAATAAAGGTAAAAAATTCTTCACTTAAGTAGGCTATTCCCAGTCAATGGGGTTTTTCTATTATCCAAGCACAGAAACTTAATTTCAAGGGCTTCACCACGATGAAGTATGGCAAGTATTCTCTGTGAAATACTAAAACAGCCAGCACTTAAATGTAGCATATTCAGTATTAGTCCTTACTAAAAAAAGATAATAAATTGAGTACTACACATTAAGAGAAAAAAAATTCAAATGCAAACATGCCTTGATATTTGCTAAAATGTATATGGAGAAATATTTTAGGCTCCCCAGAGGAAACATCAAGCGTTGATTATTCTCCTGCATCATGCTTCTGGGGCAAAAAGAGGCAATGAAACAATATTTTTTCAGTGAGATTTTGCTGTCTTAAATACACTACAGTCATTTTCCACTGTTCAAATCAGGAAGTGATATTATGCAGTCATTGTGAACCTTCAGCCAGAAAGCAGTTTAGTAATAACTTTATCTCAGACAAATGAGAGAGCAACTAATTATTCTAGCCTCTTTTTTGGCAATTTTTAAGTGACAGAGAACATCACATCATCTTCAAACATAAACGATTTCTACTTTTGGATGGACATACCTTAGCAGCAAAAATGATTTCTGGATTTTAATAACTTTATATATATGTACATACACAAACCCATGATAGATATTACTTGTAGTTCCCAATAGGAAACATAACCATTTCTCGTTCCATTCAGCATTCCATCTGCCAAAAGAGAACGAAACCTTCCGGCTCAGCAGACGAAGCGGTCTCAGAACCCGTGCAAGTCACCCACCACGTGCCTTCTCCCACGCTGAACTGAAGCTCTACGCTCACNGGATTCGTAGGCGAAGTTCAGCAGGACTCCATCTCCGAGACTTATTCCCAGTGCTTTGCACAACCCCGCAATCTCTCTCGCGAAAGGCTGCGGCATGAGAAGCTGCAGTTCGGCCGCTATGGGCTGGATGACCTGTTGAACCCATTTCGGTACGCTCTCGCTGCAAGACACACCCGAGGGGTCAGCCGAGAGCGGCCCGGCGGCTCACGCCTGGCAGCCCCGCGCTGCTCCATCAGCCCCCTCCCGGCGCCGCCCCGCTCGTC
>WEIU01011005.1:236824-263824 GCA_013389925.1 Aegithalos caudatus | reverse complement strand
CCCGCGCCGCAGGGCCCGCCCCGGCCCTGCCCGCCCCGAGGCGTCACCGCCCGCACGCCTGGAGCCTGCAAGCCCGCTTCGTCCCGTGAGGCAGGGGACAGAGCAGCCGCAGCAGCAGGTGTATGGCACCGGGTAACGTGCATTGCCCCGGTGCTGCTGCTGGGCCAAGCTGATGAAAGCCGCTCCAACACTGTGGCTTCCACAAGGAGGGCAGAAGGGACAAACCCACGCTTGGCAGAGCTGTCAGCATGCTGGCTGACACAGCAAGGCTGTAAACAAGAGGGAAACAGGAACAGAGACTTGCCCTTAACGGCAGGGACAAAACTACCACTCCCTTCCAGTGTTAGAGGTTATTAGTTTCTGGACACATGCACAAAGAAGGGAAACTGCTCGGCTGTTCAGCAGAAAAAATGCCCCCACCAGTACAACTGCGCTTTGCAGACTGTACTTTCCTTCTCCTCCTCCCACCTTTGGCTCCAGCCCCTGCTCTACATTCCATCCCCACAGCACTCTGGCTCCCGGCTACACATGCTCCTCCTCCTGGGAGCTCACTGCTCTCCTTCCCAAGTACCAATCCCCGCCCTCCCCTCAGCAGGAACATACAATTTGAACACAGAAAGACATTAAAAAAAAAAAAATCAAAAAAAACCCCAACCAAACAAAAAACCCCCCACACCACTACTTTGTCCTTCTCTCCCTTAAGCTTCTCCTAGGGTCTTTTTGTTTGGTTTGGGTTTGTTTTTTTTTCTCTCAGAAGCAGTGTGACAACAAAACAAAAATCAAAATCCATACAAGAAAAAAACTAAAAGGTATCACAAATACATATTCAACAAATAGCTAAGCTAAGTGAATTCCCACATGGAACATAAATATTTATCTGGCTTACTAAAAAAAAAGGGAAAAAGCACCTCACCAAATGCATTTCTATTTTACTTTGCATGTGGCACCTGTTTCTGCACCACAAAGAAATCCATTTCTAACAGACTTTGAAAAAGGATGGCATAAATAACTTCCTCAAGTTACAAAATACTTTATCAACTCCATCAAAACAGTTGGGTGGGGAAGGTACAAAGAACCCATTTATGGTCCCAAAAGAGGTCAAGGCTAAAGCACAAGTTCAACCTTGAAGAATCCAGACATCCTTGATTCCTTCTTGTACTTGCCAAGAGACACCAGCAAGTCCCACCACTATAGGACCACACTTCTTTTTTCTGTGACATGTGATGCTATTTTTGTATTTAAATGGCAAAAAAGCCCCTATCTCCCAATACACCAACTTTATTTTTTTTTCCTGAGTATGCCATAATGAATTGATCTTCCCCACGAGTCTTGAATTAATTTTACCTGCATCACAGATGAATTTGCTATTAGTAAATTGGTCAAAGCCAGCTGCTTAGACAACAGCTCACTCCCTCTGCACAGTCACTCCCCTAAGACACTATACCCATGTTTTAGAGACTGACCAGAGTATTTTTTTCCTTTTTGTTGCTTAGTCATTAATTGCCTCAAGTAGAATTTTTACCATACAGTTGTGTATTTTAATACTTACACATAAAAAACCCACTGTAAGTAAATTACATGAAATAAAAATATAATTGCCTAGAATGCTTTAAAACAAATTCAAATCCTCCAGGGATTAAGGCCTCTCTCCTATCGATGCAGTATCCATCAGCTTGCAAGAGTTCCATTTGCATTTCTGAACAGAGCAGAGCTAAATCCATAAGGCACCACAGTCCTCCTTCCCCTCAGGGTGATGGTGGGTGGACGACTCCTTCAAGGTGATGAAGCTCTCTCCAGCTTTTATTTCAGCAGCTGCTTTCTCTTTTTCAGAAGTGCATCTCTAAGAGCCAGCTATCCACAAAACAAGAGGGGAATATTCAGGTAAGGAGCATAATAACTAAGAAAACACCACTACCACATCAGAACTCTTCCATTTCTTTAACCTCTGATAAAAACACTAAGAGCTCATCAGCTGAAACTGGGAGCAGCAATGCAAATGCTAACAGCTGCAGTGGCAGAAACACTGGGGTTATTTGCCTGAACTCCAGAGTACAGTTAAAGAGCTGGGCATTACCAAATCCTACACAATGAAGATTAGAACAGACCATTCTACTGACTCATTTCAAACAGAAGAGGTCAGGAGAATTACAGCTCAGCTGAGAGGTGAGTAAAATTGGTGTTTGGTGAAGGGGTATTACCAAACTACTTTTCAAGGGGGACGGAGTTTTTACAAGTGCCATTATCAGCCTAAAGAGACATTACTGTGTTTCAAATATGTTTTAAGCTAGTAAAGGAGCTAGCTCCAGACTATAGCAGGCAGGTTATTTTATCTTGCCACCAAAAACTGCAGCAGAATGCATCATACAACTATGATCCTCCAACCCACTCAAAACACTTATGGTTAACAGACTGGTGCTGTAGCTTAAGTTTCATGGGAAAAAAGTAGGAATAAATGCTGTTTAGCCATTACATTTGAATTTAAAACATTAATAAGGACATAATCCTTCAAGACTTTTTTTTTTTAATAACTAAACACAAGTATATTTGTAAACAGCAGCTTCCTTCAAGTGCCTGGATTGTTCATTTGCAGCCCATTTTATATGTTTTGAGAGCTAGTTTCAATGTTAACTTGAAACCTTAACTGAGGTGTGGCACAATGATGCCAAATAAACATGTACAGATGATACTGGTCCACATCCTCCTGCTCAACAGAAAAATTTCAGATATTCTCCACAGAGTCCACTAATAGCTCCTGTCTTACCCTTCCTAAGGTAAGAAATTGCACACAAATATAATTTGGATAATGTGTATGATTCTGCAAACAAGTCACAGTTCAAGCAGCACGTAAACACTTGCACAAAACACGATCCGGGAAGAAAAAACAACTGGACCACTGGATTACTCTATGAGTTTCTTGAACTCATTTGAATGAGTTAATAACACCTTCAAAAACCCTAGACTGGCAGGGGCTTGACCACTGAGAGCAGCATTAGTGTGAAACTACTGTTTAACTGAAGTGGTTTTTTTCTAAACTCTACAAGTAGCTAAAAAATATCATTTGCATCTATTCCTCAGGATCATTTGTGACAAGCTATTAGATTACCACTAGGCCAGGACAGATGAGTCTGTGATAGAAGAGTAACAAGAGAAAGGTCAGAGACTATGGAGAGTGAACCACCATCTGCAGAGTAGCTCTTCCTCTGGGAGCAGGACTCAGGCAAGCCAAGCTAAGGCTTTCTTTGAGCTACAGCAGCAACACCCTGGGGCAGAGGGAAGGCAGCACCACACCTGTATCACAGACTACTGCTCACACTGCCCCACGCATCTCCAACAGGAAACATTACCTGCTTCTCCCTAAAGGAACGCTTGTTCTTGGTCCGGACACTATGGCTGTATCTCATCATCATAAAGTTCTTGTTCTTTTGCTTTTCTTTGTTGGAAGAGCTGGCAAATGGGTTAATTCTGGTTTTCTTTCTCACAAATTCTTTTCTGTCTGTTTTTCCAGCCTAGAATAGAGAGTGGGATAGAGCAACAGGGGTCGTTTTCCTTCGCCTACCATCAGCATCACCTGCCTGGTAACAGGTTCCATGGCAGTAACAACAAATCTGGGTTTGGGATGGCTGTGCTCATACATGCCTGCTCCCATACTGGCTGTATTTATTAAGTCACAGTGAAAACTGGGTCTGTTTGCATTTTCATGGTCACATGTGACCAGCAGGAGATTGTTTATTTGTTACAGCCAAGATGTAGCAGCAAAGAACCAAACAAATCACCTCTAAAAACCCACATGGCAGCTGGGCACCTGTCTTAGATATGCCTCAGCATTTCCTCCTGCACAAGACAAACCCAAACCCAGAAAGACACAATAGAACATGCCAGTTCCTCACCTTTGCAGTTGCCAATCTCGTCTCCTTGTCGGACTTGGGCTTCTTATGCAGATGTTCAATATCTCTGAGTGAAAGCAACTCCCCCCTACACACAAAGCCAATAAATGTCACCACACAAAACTTCATCTGGCAAGGAAAACAAGATGGAAGAACGAGACAAAACTCTTTACACCCTGTGTCTCTCACCCATCTTAGGCCACTGTCTCACCATGAATTTAGACACAAATGCTTCTTGTTCCCTTCAGGTTTTTCCTCACATGTGGGATATTCATTACAAAAGTCACACACTTATTTTTCAAGTCCTACTTTTTCACCAAGTTTAAGAAACACTGGAGCTAAATCCAGGCAGCTACAAAACCACCCCTCTTATGCCTCTTGACCTGAACAAGTCAAAGAAACAGTCTCAGACCTTCCACAAGCTCCTCATGTCTTTTCTACTAGGTATAAACCAACCCCCAGCCCAGGATATATTCTAGGCTCTGGCTGTCACCAGGATCCACTGATCAACAGCAGAGCTCTGTGCCCTGCTGCAATGAAGAGTTGCATCAGTAGAGGATAGGTAAGAAAAAGCACTCAACAGCCCATATCCTACCTGCCCTTCTCCTCTTCTTCATCATCTATTTCAATATACTTCCTCTTTGCAGCTTTGCCAGGTGCAGAATTAAGTTCTTTAGAAAGCTGGGCAAGACGTATTTTCTTGAAGTCTTCCTGAGTTAGCAGCCTGCTTGTACTGACTGCTGCAGCTTTGGCTTTTCGTTCCTCTATGGGCATGCTTTTCACTTTTTCTGCCTTTGGAACAAAGAAAAAGGTACAAAAGAATCAGAGCTTTGCAAACCACTCCTGTGCCATAATCCATGATCCTTGCCTCCCCAATACACATCATGCAAAACGGCAGTATTGTTGGGGAATGCTACAATCAGATGTCAGGATTTTTCCTTGTCTCCTATCCAACATCTAGTGTCTGAATGCAGTATATGCACACCAGATTTTGGGAGTACAAAATCAGCTCTCACCTGCTTCAGCTGTCACAGCTATGAAAGCCCTGAGCCCTGAGAGATAACCTCTCCTTCGCCCCTCCCACCCTAACAACATGTGTACTTCAGCCTCACTGCATCAGGACAGCTCGCTCTGAAGGCCTGGGAAGGTATTTAAGAGCAGCTACATGAAGGTGAAGAGCAAAAGGATCTTGCCTGTGATTAACAAGGCTCATTTGTATTTGGCATAGAAGAGACTTGGAACTCACTACTTGTTGCTGCTCCTCATCTGAGGAGTGATGCACATCAATCCATTCTCCATCGTCATTGTCCTCTTCCTCACTCAGACTAGCACTTTCCCAGCCATCTGCTCATGAAACAAGTACAAAGCTGTTAACACAAATTCATCTTCACTGCCTGGATTGGCAATAATTGATGTTTGGACCACCTGCTCTTGCTGCCTTTTGTTTATTTCTATTCACGTAAAATCTTAGTGACAGTGATGCCCAAAACAGAATTTTTAAAGAAAGGCCAACCTTCCTCTTGGGCTCCTCCCTTTTCCTGTTGATTCTCAACCTCCAGTACTTCTGCTCCTGGAATGTAGTCTTTGGCATCCAGTTCTCCATATTCATGAATCCTAGCTTCCACCGAGGCCTCGGTAGGCTTACCCTGTACATTAACAGAAGACACATTAAGCAGTCAACAATAATACCCACCAATCCATGAAAATACCTGGAAGAACAGGAGGTTGTGGGTCCAAAGACCTTTCCTTAGTTCATGTGGTAGAGTTTACTTACTCAAGTTGAATGCATCTCAAAACAGCTGAACTTCAAGAGCATGATCTAACCATGAGTTACATAAATCTGAACTAACTAAATGTGGATAGCACACCATGTCCAAAGGCAGCAGGCAGAGGAGGAACACAGACTTGACTCCACCTTCTCAAGAGGATACTGAGCCCAATCCTCATCACTTCTGAGCACATCAGTTTTTAGTGAGCCCAAAACACATGAAACACTTACCCTGAACTTCTTCTGCAGCATCTCTGGATTCAGAGAGCGGAACAGGTGTATCAGAGTTCTTGCAGCCATCATCACATCTGCCCAGAAAATGAGAGTCAGGAAAAGAGCAGAACTCTGAGAAAACCAAAAGCCCACACAGATCACCAGCATTTACAGCTGACTCACATCATCTCTGAGGTTCTGGCTCCCTCTGATTTCTCTGGTATAGAACACAGCACTTCCTCAGGGCTAACTCTTCTTAATCCCTTTCTTTGCTTTATTTTTATCAATTAACTCCCCTGCCATAACTACCCTTGACTCTTTTGTCTCCCATAGCTACACACTCCAAATAGAGACACATAACCCAAACACTGAAAATGCTCTCAGCCCATAAAAACCAATTAGGACAGCACTACCACAAAGGCTGTAACTGAAGACCACATAATACAGGCAAAAAATGAGTATAAAGTCATATCCATGTAATATTTACTTTTATTTTTATGCGTCTTGTACTGAACAAGGTCTCGGAGCAGATCTTCACTCATGGCTAAGGGACACCTCGCAGTGATTTCTTTTATTGCGTTGATTCTAAAAATATGAAAAATTAATTATTTTCTCAACACCAGTTAGGAGAAAGTGCCACTTACAGACTGAATTACCTGGAACTTGAAGAACTTTATACAGCATTTATACAACATTCGGTGCAAGAACGGAAAACCATCATAAAATACTCCCAACAAAAACATAGAAAGTTGAAGCTAACATACTTTTAATTCAAGCAGCTTCTTGAAAGAATAGCCCAAGTAACAGGAATAAGTTGCAAGTGGTTTAAAAAATATATATATTGTACCACATTTGGAGTTTGACACGACTCATACAATTCTGTACCCACCCTACAGTCATGACCTCCCCAGAATTCTTGTCTGTGACAAAGTTGTTGGCAATGGTCATCAACACCGACTGGATAATCTGAAAATAAGAAAAAAAATGCATACTGAATAAAAACAACACATTTAGATGTTATTAACAGACAGATCCTTTTTTATAGAAAGGCATCAGGACATGCCAGTGCAGCCCATAAATATTTTCTAAACATTAATTTTCTTAAAGAAAATAAAACAAACATCTTCCCCCGCTTTATGAAACAATGCCACAGACCTTGCAAAAATTGCTGCAATTACCATAAACTTTTCCAAACAATCTGACCAATTCCCCTTCCCTCTCCCACACCCACACATTTAGTTTCATTTCCATGCTGGCCTGCTGCCCATTTAGCATCCATCACAGGTGGAACACTGACCTCAGGTGGTACCAGCTGATGTGAAGCCTGTGCAGCAAACAGAAGAATCCTTGTCACTTCTGCAAGAAAAGCAGGAAGGAGATGCCAAAACGTATTGCTGCAGCTTGCTACAGCCAATAAACACATCCCTTAAAACTCAACAAGCTGCTCAGTCAGTCCCAAAACCATTCAGCCTGAGTTTCTTTGGGACAACTGTTTCTCCTCTCCCACCAAGCATTAGGAACTCCTCTGGCCTCCATGCAGCCACAATAGCCAGCTAAAGCAAAAAGAACTCCAGAACTAGAGTCAAACACCAGTAAAATGAAGCAGCATAAGGCACTCATGCTTAGCTTAGCTAGTGAGGATTAGGCACTCAGATTCCTTTTATTCCTTTGCTGGAGCTTCTCAAATCCTCAGATAAGGAGCCCTGAGTGCACACAGCCTCCACAGAAATCCAAAGCACTTCTGCAGTCAGGGCCTTGCACTTCCTCTGTCCACACTGGACTACTCCTGCTTCCCACCAAACCACTGCTACCTGCCCATTTTCACTGCCACTTCCATCAAATGCCTGTCTCATCACAAGACATCAGCAGTACCCAGAGTAGCTACTTACCCCTCTGATGGGGCTGGAGGAACCTCTGAACAAAGGGGTAAAAATTAAAAAGAAAAAGCTGCAAGGCAAATTGTAACATATTATTTTCTTATCTTTAAACTCAAGATCACCTTCATAAGCTGATAAAACCATTTAAATTCTAGTGTGCTCGCCAAATGCTTCAGATTTTACAGCAAAATGTTGTCTCCTATGTTGAATTTGTATTTGTGGGACAAGGAAACGAACTGTACCAAGATAAATACAGCTACAGTCTCTCTGCACCTAGTCCTTACCACTGAAATCCTTATATGCTCTGAAGCTGACCAACTTGGACTGGATTACTCTTCACTTAATCCAGTGCAAATATTTTATTACTGGGGAATCAGCACAAAACCCTCCAAGTGCAGGAACTGCCAGTTTCCCTCTTGTTCAGCACCACCTGACTGACAACTCTGTGGTCAGCATGAGCAGCTTCCCAGGAAGGTCTTGGAAGCACCAAGTTCTCCCCTATTCTTTAGGTTCAGCTATTCCAGAGCAATACCTTTCTCAAGGAGAGCTCACTCAGTACCTGTAAGTCTGTACCACTGTGCCATTCCATGAGGCCTACTGGCAAGTCCCTGACCATCCCTGCACACTTCTGGACATACAGAAAAATTAAACCTTATTTTCCAGAGGCACAAGGCCAGAACATGCCCACACCCAAACCAGACTGGCTACCAACAGACCACTGTAAAATCATCTAAGTACATACCTCATGTATTCCAACAAGCCTGGATATTAGGTCCATGAGCATCATCTTCACTTCAAATCGCTCCTTGCAGTTCTCCAGCTGCTTCAGCAGTTTTTCAGCAAAGTCTGGAAGAAGAAAAAATGGATTTGCAGTAGACCAAAAGAGCACAACACAGAACTCAAATGGCATTATGGTCAGAAGAGGCAGTTTGATTTGTCCTTATTTCAAAGCCCCAGTGCCCTTTCACAGAAGAAATTCAAGGTGACCAAAGCACTTATTCTAATGGGTTATTTTACTTCTCATATGCCTAAAAGGCCTGCTGTGCACAGGCTCAGCAGGGGGAACCTGCAGATGTTCCCCAACACCATAAGCACTGGGTCAGCATTAAAGACTACATTTTTAGATACATTTTGGTTTGATCTGAGAAAATGACATCCCCAGGGGTTCACAGAAACAGACAAAGACAGATCAAGTGCTGTTAGATTAACACAAATTGCACTAAGAGAATTCACTGCACACTCACCTTGGGGATCATGAATCAAATGAATGGCAGAGAAGTTGAACACCTCTGGCTTGCTCTTCTTTTTCTGCTTCTGCATGGAAATGAGTAAAAGACATTTTTCTCTTTCTACAAGTAAAGTGCTTCAGTTTCAAGGCTGCTGTCAAAAGATTGTTGCCTCTTCAAGAAGATTTTAAAAACTATCCCTGTTTTCAACCACACAGCATTATCTGCCATCTGCAGCTAAACAAGCAGGGCAACAACAGGATTTCTGTCCTAGAAGGATGAAGCCAAGATGATGAGACAGCCTGCTCCTCACCTTGAGAACCTTCATGGCTTTCTCCAGTTTCTTCTTGCGCTTGGTGGTTTTCTTGTTGGTTGCATAGCGCATCATCAGATCTCTGGCCGTGGGGCCATCATCCTTGGGGAAGGAACAACAACAGTCAGGTAGCCCGGGATTCAAATGGCAATCACAGAAACAAACTACCAATATTTTTCAATACCACACAGTCTGAAAATTAGCCCCCTTCCTAAGTGTGGGAACACATAGGTACCAGCATCTAAAAAGAAAAGAGCTCTCAGCATTTATCTTTTAACAGACAGCAAAGACATCCTGCCATCACTTGGGGCCAATTTCAGACTCTGAAATTGTTTATGAATCACAGAAATGTCTGGAGACAGGTAGACAGGACAGTGACTAGCACAGAGGCAGACAGACTGGCAGAGCCAGAGTCACCAAGGGGACAGAACCAGTAAAGGGTCTGAAAAACAGAGAAGGGAATATTTGGTCACAACACCCACCTCAGACTCTGACTCGCTGTCCTGTTTCTCGTCCTCATCTTTCCCAAGGAAGAACTTCAAACTAGCAACCAATACCTGAAAAGTAAAGTGAGTTCACATGGGACGAGCTGACAGAATTTACAGCCACCCTATACCCACACCTTATTGTGCAAAGACTTAGCCAGTTTTTTATTTTTGTTTTTTTTTAATAGGCACAGACATGATGAGAAAATAAACCAAGTTACAGCCTGAAAGCCACAAGTGTTTTACAGACCCAGACAATTTTAGCCACCCATCATCACTCAGAGGCAATCAGAACCAAAAAGCACCTGAGTGTTCACAATTCCTGGAGCAAATTCAAATCTGCCAATCATCTTTTTATCATCCTGCAAAATCATTTCAATCTAGTTGCTCCATGTCAACACTGTCAGGAGGCCCTGCATAGGTGAGAGTCAAGATGATGCTCAGAAGTTTCAACTTGCATTAATTCAGATCACTTTGGCTGGACAGGATTTTTAGTTTTGGTTGACTGACTTTTATTGAATGGAACTACTTTTGGAGCTTCACAGGGCACAAACTTGTCTCAAGCCACAGTACAAGTTTTTAAAACCTCCAGAGCCAATGCAGAAGGCCCAACATTCAGTCAGGCCCCAGGCAGGACAGCTGCTACCAGTCTACACTTATTACAAGATAAGCTGCCAAGCTCCACCTCCTCCTATGAGTGTTATTTTGGGAATTAAACAAGCAACAGACAAATCAGTGAACTTTGTTTGCTATAACAACATATTAAGTTACATCCACATGAAAAAGGTAGCAAAGGTAACATCCAGTATATCAGTGATTTCTGTTCTCACCTTGGTCACTTTGGAAAAGCAGGCAGTTGTGATGACATTGACTGTTTTGGCATCATTCCTGTAAAAAAACAAAGCACACCTTTCATTCCAAGTCTGGAATTTTCACGTTCTTCTCAGAAAATCAGTTCTCAGCAAATATATAAGCAACTCATTTCACACAAGACATTATTTCTTCTCAGCCAAATTCCTTGGCACAAGTTACAACTCCATTGGACTACAATTAGGAAATCTATTTAAGTCACTATCCCCTGCATTATGCTTTGGACTACGTGCCACAAATGATGCCCGTGTGCCCCACAATAAATGGAAAATCGACACAAGCCTGCCAGACCCACCAAATATTCCTTCTGTAAAGCTCTATCATCACATCCAGAGATATCTTGGCAGCAGTGGGATTACTGTCTCTCAACATTGTGTACATGAAGTTTTGCAGTGCCTAAAAAATAAGTTGAAAACAAGTTTTCAGAAGTCTTCCACAACAGCAGGAGGCCAGTTCAAAGTACACACGAAAGCCAAAGCACCTACCGTGTTCACTTTGTTGTTCTTGTGCTTAGCATTGACATTCTTGATGTCTGTCACAATGTGGGTGTACAAGGTCTGCAAGTGGAGAGATGACAGAGTAACACGCACAGAGGCATCCCTGTGCCCCAGCAGATCACCTCTGAGAACATCACTGAGTTACAGCAGGAAAAAAGTCAGGAAAGCGTCCTGCAAAGACTCATGTATTCCAGATCCATACTGAATTTACAGGACAGCAAAGTAGGACAATGAACAGCATCAAATATTGCTTCAAATCCTGCCCCTGCTTCATTCAGGCCTGTTCTGACAGCCAGGTTTTTCACCTGCAGACATAACCAAACTGCTCAATCCCAAACAGCCTACAACCTGCAACAGCAAGGTATTTCCAGCAGCCGAACTCAGTTATTAGTCCAACACAGAGCTGGAGCCCTACCCATTTAAACTCTATTTTCCCAACCAAGCAGAAAACAGCTGCCTATTCTAGCAAGCAGGTCAAAACCCACTGGAGATGCAGATTTTTGCCAGCACAGCTTACCTTTCGTAGCAGTTTATCATGACACCGCAGCAACTGAAAGAAGAGCTCCAGCAAACTCGTGGGATTTATCAGATTCTTGTTTCTCAACAGCATCAAAGCCTTACAGAAGGTCTGTAAGAGAACCCAAATTTCACATTCCTCTCCAGCTTCTCTTTATTGACAAGCAAACCACAGGCTCTCGGCTCACACAAAGGGCAGGGTGAGCCCAAGCCGGGGTCTCACCATGCGCAGGTCGGGGTCCAGGACCGTGTGGTGGTAGGAGAGAAGCTCCTTCAGCTGCTGCGGGAAGCTGGCCATGTGCTCGGGGTAGCAGTGGGCAACCTGCGAGGGACAGGGCAAGTGAACGCTCCAGAGCACACCTGGGCTACCCCACAGGCCTGGCAAGGGGCACGCAACCAGCAAGTTTAATTGTTTACTATCAGTAACAGTAAATAGCCACTGCTGCAGGGGTGGGCGCCGCGGGCTCACCTGCGCCAGGAACATCAGCAGTTCCGCCAGCTCCTTACTGGGCTTGTCCGGCTGGAAGGTGAAGATCTCCACATGGGATTGGTAGTGGTGGTACTGCTGCAGGAACTGCGCACACAGAACAGCGGCAGCTGAGCCATACCAGCCCGTACCCCCGTGCCCATCCCGCGGCCCGCCCCAACCACTCCCCCGGTCCGCACCTCCTCGGTGTAGGAGGTGGGGTCGCGCTTGATGAGATTCTGCAGCTGGGGCAGGTTGCTGGGCAGTTTGTTGCCCTGGCGGCCCGACATGACTGCGGACTGCGGGCACCGGCACCGGGAATGCACCACGCGACAGCTCAGCTGGCCGCCGCCATCTTGGCCCGCCCCCGATGGCCGCCGCCGAGGGACAAACTTGTGCGAGAGGCGCGCTCCGTCACAGCGCCTCCCGGAGGCGGGAGCTGTCAGCAGGGAACGGCGGCTCCTGGCCGGCATCGCTTACCTCGGGACAGAGGTTGGGGCAAACCCCGCGGGGTGAAACACGCAGCGGGGCACGGCACGGACCGGAGCTGCCTCCGCCGCAGCCTCCCCGGGCACTTGCCTGCAGCCCTTCAGCCTTGCCACTCCAGCACAGCGCTCACTCCCCTCACAGCTACTTGGAGGGAAGATGCTTTATAATTCATGTCAAATAATCACTATAGAAGTGGTAGGCTTTAGAAGGGAACTCTCAGTGAGGAAAAATGATTAATTCTAGTTTAGTCTTTTTTAAGTTTTGCTTTCGATCAAGAGAACAGAAAGCTGGCCTCTTCATTTGCATAGTTTATACTTCCTTTAGGCAACTGCTTATTTACACTGCAGAAAAAATGTCATTCCTTGATACATTGTACTTAGCAAACAGTAGTAATTCCTGTCCAATAAACGTTCTTATGTGCAGCCAGACAGCATAAGAATAGCATCAAAGCTTAAACACAGTACAGTCCAAAATCATTAATACAGCTTCTCATTTAACTCACCAACACTTCTCTCACTGAAATGTTTTTCACTCTCTTGGTAGGAATATCAGAGACAGCTGCAACCACCTAAGCACACACCTGCTAGTAGGTTACCAGTGGCAACTGGCTCAGATGAGTTTGGGCTTTCCTGAGCCTTTTCAAGCAAGAAGAACACATTCCCTTCTACATACATACACAGCTCACTAATAATAATAATAATAATAATAATAATAATAATAATAATAATAATAATTCTTTAGCATTACTTGGAGAGCAAAATTACTGCAAAGGTAAGGAAAAAACCTGTTACCAAGTGCATAGAACAGCAGCAAGCCCTTCATCACCAAAAGAGTTAAATTAACATTTAATACATTTAACACATTTAACTTGCTAGCTGTTAATTTGGTTCATAAGCATCTGGACCTGCTTAACTTCTACTTTGAGGCAGCTTTATTTTATTGAACAGTCCAGCATAGCCCTTAAATGACCCAGCCAAGGAAACCACTTGATCCTGCACCCTCTGTGGTCCATCCCTATCTCAGCACCTGTAGCTCAAAGTTTTGCAAAACCAAAACACCACTACACAGACATTATTCAACCTAAAAACAAGAAAAAGATCTCAGCTCCACACTAAACTGCCCCAACACAGTTAAGTCACTGACTGACTAAAGCATATAACGCAGTTAAAGTGAGGAACAGCCACACTTTCTTAAAGAAAGGTATGGAGCAAAACAGCCTTATCCACACTCCAGTGTAAAACACTGAATATTTACCATTTCTTCAGGAGTAAGGCTATTTGATTTCTAAAAGGCTATTGAAAAGATTAGACAAACAAACCAATTCAGTCTCATTACATACAAATAGAGCACAAATAAAAATCATCTTCCTAAACAATTTTTACTCATGTAATATTAAGAAGTGTACTATGAAACAACTAGCACATAAGAGAATATTCCCTTTATTCCCTATTTTCCCTATTATTCCCCAATAAAGCTTTTAATGAAATATATCCAACTTTATGGGCCTTTTATCAAAGTTTTTTACTTAGGAAGCCACAAAAGTGAAAATTAACACCTAACTCCTGTACTAAATGAATTTATAAAATTAGCCTTCATAATTAATCTGACTTGCAAACAGCATCTTAGATAAAAGCCAAAAGCAAACAAACAGCTTCTATTAAACAAACACACCAAAAGTTGCCTTATCTTTATTATTAAAAAAAAAAAAAAAAAAAACTCAGGCCCTGGTGTGAGCATTTGTACGCCAAGCCTGTTGTCTCCTGCACACTGATTGGTCTGATTTCCATTGCTAATTGGGCCAGGAATGCTTCAATTCACCTGGAAAAGACCAGCTGCTTCTTGTTTGGGGATGGTGGGGTTGTCTTAGTGAGCCTAATTGCTTATATTAAGGAAAAAAAAACTGTCAGCTTGACTTCTTATGTTGCTTTGTCAGCTAAGTAGCATGTTTTATGTATGTTTGCTTAACTAACATGTTAAGCAAGGAATTAATAAAAAGTATTGGTGGTTGTGGTGTGGAATATAAAGGTAAGTATTTTTGCTTGGCTATTTTTTGGGGTCCATGTGTGTTTGCTAAGCTTCAGTTTTTCTTTTCTGAGGATAAGAAGTTGATAGGTTTTTTCGCATTTTATTTAAGTATGAAAGAAGAGCTGGCTGCCTTCTTTAAGACATCCTTTTTTGTTTCTATTCAAAGCTAAACACGGGTATGTTTGTTGTTGGGAGTATGGAGAACAGGTTTGGGGGTTTTTCTTAATTTTTAATTAATTGTTTTCCAGTATGGGATTATTACCTGTTGTAGAGACTTCTTCTATTACAGTATATTTGAAGATTTTCCTTTTGTTGCATATATGAGTTATGCATGCTCTAAAAGAAGCAAAGTAGAGAACCAACACACTGAAACTTGAAAGAATGAGTTTTGTTCTTAAGGTAAATTAGGCTCTATTAGAAACTGAAAAAAAAGGCAAGCTGTTACTAAAGTTGCTGTTAGGGCACTAAGATGTTTCTCTGCACTGTATTTCTACATTTTTTCAATCAGTGAAGCAGTAATTGGACCTGCAGAGTTAATGGATGGGGTAGAATTGCACGTGATGTTAGGCTGGGAATTTGGAGATGGGCAGCTCTTGGCTCTCTTTTGCTCTTGCTGCAATCAACCCCAGCTTTTTATCCCATCAAGAGCTGTAGACTTGGAGTTTTTACAATGTCTTGGAGGTTTTACTTGAACACGTTTAATGTATTTGATTGCCAACATTTCGTTTAAACTCTGTGTCAATTCCTGGCCCTTAATGGCTGTAGGGAATTTGTCTTCCTGGACTTAATACTTGTAATTTTGTAATTGAGAATAAGGTCAATGCTCTTTTCCTTAAAAAAAAAAAAAAAAAGTCTCTGACTCCAACAGAAACATTTATTTCTGGGTCATGACTCATAAATTATTTGCAGACTTGAGACATAGGAATTGTGTTGTTTTGTTCAAGGGAACAGGGGGATGTTCCCGTAATGACTTGAGAAATGCAGAGTCACTTGCAGCTCCAGGGGGAGAAGAACAGTCCAGCTGATGGTGCTGATGTAAGGTGTTTGTGTGGAACCAGAGGTTTTCCAGCCTCAGCTTTGCTTGCTGTGGCATTCCTTTGCCTGCAACCCAAATGTTTCTTCCTCTGAGGGGAGGAATTGCTGCAAATCATTATTTAAAGGTCGAAACCAGCACATGTGTAGTAGTAACTGAATAGTAAATGTTTGTTTGAAATTACAAACTGGCTTCCTAAAGGCTGCTTGAATACCCCCAAGTATTTTGAATGAAAACCTTTCCATGTCTTATGAGGATTTAAAGAGGTGACATGGAAAATAACTTTAATTTTTTCTTTTCAGGCTTTACTTCATAGCTGTGACCTAATAACTTGTAACATCACAGCATTCTGAGACCAGGGAACACTGGGAGTTTGAAGATGAAAATGTCTTTGAGGCATATTTCGGTGAGTTTTACATGCCCACTGTAATACTTCGGCTGCCAAGAGGCTCTTTGCTCTTGGTGTTTTATTGAACTGGCTTATTTTTGGAGGGAGGAAGGAAAGGAAGAAATGGTATTTTTACAAGGCTTTTTTTCATAATTCTGATATAACATCAGAATAATTTGTGTCAATCCCTTTTTTTACCTTTGGTCTTCAAAATTTGGCCCTATCAGATTTTTTTTCTTTAGGACAGACACCTTGCTCATGAAAGAATATCCCCCAGATCACCTGTCCAAAAGTACTTTATTCAGGGATGATGGAAACTTCTGATCTGTGGATTGCAGTTTCAAGAGTTAATTTAGGTGATGTGTTTGGATTTTGAGACTCTGATCCGGCACTGATTGGGAATCAAAGCAGCTCAGTGATGCAGAGCTGATCTTAAAATGATAAACCAGTTCAGCCTCAATCTGTCAGAGGTTCTGCAAATGCGTGGAAATGTTTCTATTCTGGTATTTCGGGAGACTTTGCCTGTAAATATAAACAGTTATTTAGGGAGAGTTTGATTAATTGTGAAAGAGAAAAGAATATGATTATAGGTTTGGCTTCCATTTACGCTTTCTTATCAAATTGGAATAGAACACACAGACTGATGCAGAAAAAAGTTTATTGGATGTTTCATTAACAAAACTACAATTGTGGGAATAAGGTTTTTGCTGTTTCATTGCTCCAATTCTGAACCCTGAACTAGGGCCCTGCTCTAGCAACTTATGTTGCATTCATAGAATTTTTTGAGGTTTTAATTGCAAGATGAAGAACAAGTAAAGAAATTTGAGCCAACTTGATTTTTTTTTTTTTACCACTTGAACCAGGAGCAGGGGTGAAAGAAGGCAGCAGTACCAGTAAAGCAGTGGGGAAAGTGAAATGCCCAACATCTCCCAGAAGAGTTGAGTATTCCTGGCACAGCTGAGGGCTTGGCAACTTTGCAAAACACTTCAGGGTAGCGGCATCTTTTGATCTTCTCTGAATCTGGGAGAACTCGAAGCTTGCAGATGTCCAAGTGCTAGAAGGGTCCCTCATCTTTTCTCTCAACTATGGTTTTACATCTCTCTTCTAAGGGCATAAATGCTGCTAATGTCATCAAGCACCTTGTAGGAGGTTGTGCAGAGGTCACTTTATATTGCTCAGGGAGGGAAGGGCACAGATGATGTCTTGCTGATGTCTGTGGCAGCCTTGCTGGGGGAGACGTGCAGGAGGCTGCTCCCCCAGAGCTGTAAATCAGTGTTGTTCCCTTGACTTCAGGGAAATGACTGCCTTATATCTGCTGGGGATCTGTTCTATGCGGTCTGAGACACACAATGGCATTGCAGGTACGTGCCAGGGACATGAGAAGGGAGATTGACAGCCAGGAGCTGCTTTTGGGAGATGGCATGAGTCTGAGGTTGGAGATGGGAAGAGACAAGTTGGGTTACTGTAGGAGCCGGCATTTGGGGTGCTGTCATCCAGGTCCTGTGATGCTCTAAGTACATTTTGGATAGGAATAGGGGTGCTCCAAGGCTCTGGCACAGCAGGGAGCTGAGCTACTCAGCAAAGCAGGAGGCTGGTGTCAGAGCTGCTGGGACCTGCCTCACCTCCCCGTGGTGCAAGAGTGGCACAGGGGAGCTGTAGCACTCATTTCTGTCGTAGGTGTAGCAGGTCTGTGGTTCCTCGCACGAGTTGCCCTGCTGGGCCTGGTGGATCGCCCCACCCAGCTCAATTTCTGTGGGATTGCAATTTTTGCAGCTGGAAGAGATGGAAAATAGAACAAGTGTGAGAAGTTAGATGAAAAGATGCCCCTGCTGAGTCCCAAATCTTTCTTACTCATCTGCATGTAGAGCCAGCAGAGTGCTGTACCATTTCTAGGTGTTCCAGGGGAGCATCTGGCCCTCAGGCATCTCTTAGAGCTGCTGTGGGTTAAGTCTTGGAAAGTGAAATTAGGAAACAGAACTACTTACAGTTCACTCAAGCGGTAGACAAAAGTGGTCCTGAGTGGGGACAAGGGGTCAGAGATGTTCTCCCGAGCCTTCAGGGGGACTCTGCAAAGGTGGGAAGAGAGTCACTCTCACCAAAACTGCTTATTAAACAGAGTCTGCTCTGTTGTGAGCAATTCTACTCTCTCATCATCTTCCTCAGGTTATTTTCATTCTGACCCTTCTCCAGATCAAAGCCCAGGAACAGGAGATCTTGGTCCTCTGCACCCTCAAAGGCAACAACCCTCCCCGAGAGGACTGCAGCAATTGATGTGAGTGCCACTTGCAAGGTGACAGGGCTGAGAGTGTTAATTCTTGTTAAACTTGGAGCTAGCTGATGCTTGAGGCTGATGGACAGGGAAGTTTAATTAATGGTTCTCCTGTTGTGAGCTCTACAGCGCTCCCTGCAGTTCTGGGACTGAACCTGGTCCTTGTTTCCCAGAGAAACACACACTTTCTGTTAGGTTTTTGTGAGTGGAGAGGACAGGATAAAGTCCTGCTCTTGAAATGAGCTCCGTCTCATGGGAAACAGTTTAGGCATTAACTGATAGTTTATTAACTGGTAGTTTAGGCATTAACTATTTTACTGGGCTTTATATCAGGTCAATAAGTCAATCCAGTGTCTTGGGCCCAATCTGGTTTCAGGTTAGATCAACTTTTGACAGATCATTATCTACTTCCCCAGCCTATTTTGTGAAGCTAGTACTGGTCTGGCTAAAACCAGTGCTTTTTGTATCTGAAGGGACAAACACCAGAGAGGTTCATGTGAGGCAAAAAAGCACTTATCAAGCACTCAGGACACCACAGAACGCAGCCCATGTCAAAAGCTGTTCACTTCATCAGTGCTGGGACATAAGAAACAACACAAAGAGAACTTGTATAACACTGCATCCATCTCCTGCTCACCATCTCTAGGAAATACTTGGCTGCCACTTACAGGATGCGGATGTTTCTTTCCAGGACTTCTTCATCAGGATTTTCTTTGGAGGGTACAAACTTTGAGGTCACTGTTACACACTGACACTTATTATTGACCAGCACGTACTCCTCATCGTTGGGGTCCACTGGATAACCTGTAAGCACATGATAGGCAATCCCAGAGGCAAGAACAAAATCCTTGAAAGCTGCTCTAGCAGACAGCCAAGGGACAAAAATGCCAGGAATACACCCTTATGGCACTTGGGTTGATTAAAGTTGGGCTTGCAGCAGGTACAAGTGAGTCTCTTAGCAAAGATGAGCTCAGCTGTCTTCCTGCTCAGCTCTGTGCTGATGTATGGAGGTGTGGTGGGACTGCAAAGGACAAGATTAGGACCCTTTGATTAGACAAGATTAGACACTGTGGCTGGTGAGGGACAAACATGCAGGGATTCCTGGTAAAATGGGAGGAAAGTCCCAGCCACATCTGGTGACTGAAGTGCTCTTTAACTAGGAATTGGTTATGCAATTTCTGTCATGCATCAAGGCTACTCCAGCAGTCCAAACAGATCCAGTTTGGATCCAATGTCTAAATAAATGTCTCTGACCTTGCCAATGTGTCAGTTGTGTCAGTTTTCCTTGAGTGGTATCTTGTCCTTCAGGTTCCTGGGGGAACAGCTGCCAAAAAGCATAGGAGGACCCAGCAAGGAGGCAGCCCTGTGACGTGGCACGGAAAGGCAGGTGGCCCTGATGATGCTTGTGGTTTGCAGGGAAAACTCCAGTCCTGATTTACCCCTCCAAACTGCTGCTTCTAGCATGCTACATGATCTGAAACTCAGCCACAGCAGGCTAAAACATGCCAGGTGTCACTCACAGGCTTTTGGGGTGTTCCTGATGTTGCACAATGCTGCCTTACTGCGAGTAGATGGATTTTAAATAGTTCATTCTTTCTGCTTTGTTTTCCACAACCCAGACCCTCAGGTCTCTTCACCCATAACAAGCCAGCCTTGCTTTTATGTGTTGTTTTTACATCCCTCTTTATTTCTAAATGCTGCTGAAATCAAGTTCATAATTTTGCAGCATCATTCTTAGGCTGCTTAAAAGTACCAGATCCAGTGATTTTTGTCATATGGGGACAGTTAGTTTTGGGCTCAGATGTATCTCAGTTCTTGCAGGGGACTTGCCTGCTCTGATCATCCCTTGGTTGAATCATAGAAAGAAAGAAGAAACAGGCTGAAAAAAAGCTGAGATAATAATGTCTATAAAGTATTTTGGAGTTACTCGGACTTAAAAGCTTTGGTCCTTCCTTCCCCTATAATATCCTGGTCTCATCTGCTTCCATTCCAGGTTTTCCAAGATTGTTACAGGCACCTTAACTGCGAGGAAGGTACCCCTACTGTGTAAAATGATGCCTCAGTGACCCTAGAGCTGACCTGCTGGTTACAAGTGCTGTTTCTATGGCCTTTGGCAGTGGTATATCTGCTGGATAAGATTCTCCATAGAGTTCCTAGATTGCTCTCCAAGCTTGTTCTCTGCCAACTCATCATTCCACATGAGCTCTTCCCTCTGATGCAGAAGCCTCCCAGAAAAGCCTCTCTAGTCCCTGGCTCCTTGTCTTGGGCTCTCTTTTGGCTCAAGGGAAGTCTCTGGCTTTTTGTCCATCACACAGCTCTTCCTCTGCTGTCTGTGCTGCATTCCACATTACATTGTGTGCAGTTCTTTCCAAACCCTTCATCCAAAGCCAGTGTTCAAGTCAGATCCTATTGGCTTTCAGGTTGTCCCCAAACCTCCCAGAGCAGGCTTTAATTCTAAAATTAGATTAACACAATCTTATGCATATGCAGGTTTTTCTGACTGCTCTAAAAATACTGCCCTGATTTAATTCCTTGTTATGCTCTTGGCTTCACTGTTAAAGTTACTGGTGCTCCATCAATTTTTCATTTAAGATTACAATGCTAAAAAAATGTGATTTTATCTGCAGTACCTCCATGTGTCACCCTGTGAAATCCCCTTGGGGAGAAGGTACTTAAATGCAAAATTTGCTGATGCTGTTCTAAATATCCAAAGGCTGGATTTCGTGGTGCCTGAGTTACTGCACTAAGCTGTTCCCTCTCTCCTCAATACTCATGTGGCTGTGTTTTGGACAAAATTTCTCATCTTCCAGTATTGCATTGTCCTTTGATACATTGTGAAGCCCAACAGAATTGACTGGAGTAAGCAATAAGATGCTCTCTTCCAAAAGCTCCAGGAAATGCAGGGATGCAGCTGTCTATGCCCCTGGCATGGTTATCCCTGAGCATTAATCTGATCCTGCAGACCAGATCCACCACGTACAGCAGGATGGATTCAGCCTGCCTAGAGACCTGAGACCCACACTGAGGAGTGTGCTGGGAGGACAGGCTGAGCTCAGTTGAAATCAAGAGTTTCTAAGAAATTCAGTGGAGTTACATGATAAGCTACAGTTTAATCAGAATAAGTTGGCTGTAGCTGTATGGCAGGATTACCAGGAAGATTTTGGAAGCCTTTACCTCTAGCAGGTAAGCTCCCTAGGACTGCAGCAGACCAAGCATGCACATTTGCAATTTATTGCTTCATAAACCTGATAGAAATGGCCAATTATCAAGTCTTAGATTTGGAGCTAGTCATCACTTTATCCTCCAGGCAGCAATTAAACCCACACTGCTCTGATGCAGAAATACCCTGAGGTGTCCAAGCACCACTGAAGCACGGCTGCTTGAGCAGGCTTTGAGGTTTGACCTCTGACTGTTAGAATAATTCAGGGTAAATTACACAAAACCTGCCATTGATGTCTTAATCCCAGTCTTCCATCCTTCATTCCTCACCTACCTGCCACGAGGATGATCCCCAAGGAGACGGCCAAGGCAACACACAGCAGCAAAGAGCTCTTCATCTTGCCTTCCCTTCTTTTGAAGAATGTGAGTGGAGAGCCTGGCTGTGCCTATAAGGGTGTGTGCAAATTGGTTTCCTAAAATAAACAGCCCAGTCAACACTGGAAAATGTGGCTGGGGACTGAAACCAGGTGTGTTAATGCACCAAGACCTCTGGCTTTCGGAGGGGAAGGGAACAGGGGGTTGCACTTCTATTGTGCTTTTCTCTGCTCTTTACCAACAGGCAACAGAGCTGATGAGTACAAGGACATGCAAAACCACCCTAGCCCTGAGGGGACATTTTGCCATCAGGGCTCGTGGAAGGTAAGAAAGTCCAAAGGCCACAGGTCTGGCTCCTAATTTTGAGAAATCAGACTTAAAAAATCCCTTGAGTCCTATTAAAAAAACACTTCAGGCTTCAAAATCAAAATCCTGTTTGGACCAGCTGTGTGCAAACCTGAATTAAAGGCTGGACCTGCCCCCAGAGAGCCTGCAGTCAAAGCAGGACAGGTGGCAGGGCTGGGGTGAAAGAGGTACAGCCACTGCAGCTCTGCCCACTGCATTGAGGAGCTCATCTTGCACATGGAAAAGGGACTCCATGGGATTTATGGTTTACAAGAGGTCCTGAGTGAGGTGCCAGGAAAGCCCTGGGGTATTGGGCATGCAGACTTTTCCCGAATAAAGGTGGTAGTGGAGAAGGCTGGGATTTTTGTTTTTTTTTTAATTTTTCCCCCTAGATTTGGGATCATTTGTGTAACTTTTAAAGAGCAAATGTAGTCTATAATGGCCAGAGCTGTCTCTTTAGTATTTCAATGTGTCTTGTACAGAAAAAGCCACATTTTAAGGGAAGACCAAGCTTAGCAAGGGCCTGGTTGCTCTTGCCAGGTTTCTTCAAGAGGCTGAACTCTTTTGGCAATGCTGCCAAGCATCCTGGTTCCTGTCACCTTGCAGGATGTCTCCCTTTTTCCAGACTCTGCTGGCTGGATCCCTAAGCCCAGAACTGTTCCAAGCCCCTGGTTGTGTGCCCTGAGCTTTTTGCCCAAGCACAAACCCCTCACCCTGCAGCTGCATGATGCAATGGGCTTTCAAGTTACATCAGCAGTGCTCATGTGCAAGGGGAGTGTGGGACTTGGGGGGGTGATGGGTCACAGCCAACTCTTTGCAGGGCATTGGGTTCTTCCACAGTTCTTTACAAACCTTGTGTTCTCATTAGGTTTCTCCCTGTAGCAGAGAAAAAAAGTGGGGTTGTTTCCTTTCCCCATCCCAGAAAGCATTGCTAGAGGATTTATGCATCCCTCTCTCTGAGGCAGGGGCAAGATGATTCCTGTGCCCCATTTTTGCAGGAGGTAAAAAAAAATCCAACCTGGCTCACCAGTGCTGGTAGGAATGTCTGTCTAAAGCACTGTTTATTTCCATCACCCTTTTTTGTAAGAATTATTGTAGAATTGTACAAGAAGGGAGGATGCCATCACCAGGAGAGAGAACATGCTGGAAGGAAGGCTGGCTCTGATCTGTCTTGCCTAGATGCACTAACAAAAATATGGCACTGGGAACATACAAGGAGAGGATTTTAAAATGTCAAGGCAGAGACTGAGCAGAATTATATCTATGTCTTTCTGTTCACTTTGGTGGTTTTCCCTGGCTGCTGGCACTCAGACTATCTGGATTTCGGTTGCTAAATCTACACGTGTGCGTACAGTGGCTTGGTCTGGATATGATGACACGAGAGCTATTTTCAGTCCCTTCAGCCACCTGCATGTCTCTGGGGATTTCTAGCTAGATCACAAGCTCTTGAGAGGAAGGTTCACATCATGGACTGTCATTTTTTATGGATTACCCCTGTTTTACTGGATGACTTCTGGGATTTTATCTGGGCGAGCAGGCATTTGGCAATGGGCTGCGTGGGCAGCTGGACTCCCAACTTCCCTGCAGGGCAGAGGCTAGAGGTGGAATAATTGAGAATTGGAAAAGAAATGGCAACCAGCCCTGTGGTTTCAGTCTCCATTCACATGTCCTGTGCTTCCAGCTGGCCTTGGACATGCTGAACTAGGATTTTCCAGATAAGAAACTGGGCAGGTGCCTGAGTGAAGTGAGGCAAAATTGTTGTTGCTGTGCTGGGTGAGTTGGACAGCACCGAGGCCCAGGGCCTCTCCACATAACACAACATCCATGAGCAGTCTGCCCTGGGCTGCTCTTTGCTCCTCCTTTCTCATTGGAAGCCAACAGAATGGAGCATCTAAACAGACTGGCAGCAGCCCCCGATACTTGTCTTGGTAGCAGTGATTCCACAATGCTTACAGCAAACTGGTTTGGCTTGAGCAGCTCCTGGTTTACTGGATCAACTAACTCATGCTGGAGATCATCTCCAGCTTCACCAGGAGTGGCTGATGTTTTCACTGAGTCCTGGAGAAGGTTTGAATAGACACAGATTGTTTCCTGCTCTTGGAAACTAACTTTGGGTTGGGAGACATGTCAATTCTTTTTAAATCCAAGAGAGTTCAAGTAGAAGTTAGTATGCAAATTTTTGAAAGGGCAGACTTGAAAAAAATTAGGGCACTTAAGATGGAAATTATCAAAGTCAGGGACATGAGAAAGGCCTGGGTTTCTCTAAGTCACAGCTGCAAAAGATACCTGGAATTTTAACCTGGCAGGAACTGGCTGCAGATGTCTCTTCACAGATTCACACAAAAAGCCAGAAGGATGGAGCAGCCAGGTGGAAAGATTGCTCCTTGTCCCCAAGGACAGTTGTATTTAGTGGCCAAGTATCAAGTGAGGATTTCCAAGATATAGCCAACAAATGTAATGGATGCTGTGTGTCTCCAGACCCAAGTTATTCCTGTTGCTCTTTCTTCTACAGGCCTGTATCCAGGGAAGTGATGGCTGAAAACTGGCAGGGAGAGATTTGGAAAAGTGGTCTGAAGCAAAAACTGTCTTTGTGCAAGAAAGTTTTGACCCAGAAGTGACCGTGTGAAGAGGCTGAGTGTGTTAGAAAGTCAAAACTGAGACCTGTTTGCCATCAGATCGACCAGAATCCAAATGAATCGCCAAAAAGTGAGTAAAGCTGTGCACCCCACTCTGTTTCAGCTAATTTGAATATCTGCCTGACCTCAGTTTGGGTTTTTTTTCCACAAAAAGATGGACAGGAGAAATTATAAATACACCTGCACCTGCTCTGTGGTGAGGAAAAAGCCCCTGCACTTGTATGCAGAACTGCTCTTGCCAGGACGTGTGCATGCCTAATTTAACAGGCTCTGGGTTTTTCAGCTCGGACTACACTAATTTCTGTGTCTAATTACTCTGTTCTTGTGGCAGGGCTGCCTGCAGCTCATGAAAGCAGACTGCTTCCCTGTGGCACAGTATTAATGTAATTTTCCCTTGGGAAGGGTGGGAGGCTGGGCTGGTGCTCTGTCGTGGCTGAGAGATACACAAACACGCAGGATGACGGTGCAGAGGCGAGTAAATACCGACTGCGTTAAAAGCCCCTCCTAGTGAGGGGACCCCAGGTGCTGAAAAATCAGAATTGCTCCTTTTTTGGGACGCACGGCTCTCTTGGCATAAGGGGATAGATTCATGGAGTGCAGAGGTGATGAAGCAGCAGCTGCCGAGCTGTGCAGCCTGAAGCTGCCCCGCAGCCCCCAGGAATGGGCCAGGCTCTTGCCGGGAGCTGCCTGTATCCCTGTAAAAGTGCGGTTCGCTGATGGGAAAGGCTCGGGAGAGTTCATGTCTAAACCTCGGAGGAGTCCAAGGAGGTTTGCAAATATTCCTGCTTCTCTCCGAGTTTGATCTGGTCGTAGGAAACTGAGTACCAACTTCTGGTTACAAGGGCACAGGTGTCAGGTGTGTTTTCCGTATTTTATTTTATTTCCCTCGTTGCTGTAAGATGACCGCACAGACAGCGGCTGTGCTGGCAGGACTTCTAGAGGAAGGAAAAACCCTGAGGAGGAAACCAAGGGCTTTTTCTTTTTTTTTCCACGTGGCACCATTGCTTGCTGAGAGCTGCCACAGCTCAAACTTCTCCCCCACCGCGGGACGCCCGGGGCACCCTCCCCTCCCCGGGGGCGTGGACACGCTCCGGCCCTGGAACAGGAAGGGCTCGGGAGCGAGCGGAAAGGACGCAGCGGAAGGAGAAGCGCGGCGGTGGNGCCGATGACCCCGCCGAGGTGCCCGACGGCCGCGCCGGCCCCGAGGAGCTGGCGGACGACGTGGAGCGCTTCCACGAGGAGCAGTTCCGCGCCGTGATGGCCGCCCTGGACAGCGGCGACGAGGCCGGGGGCAGCGAGGAAGAGGAGGAGGAGGAGGTGCTGGGTCTGCAGCTGCCCGAGGACAGCGAGGAAGAGGAGGATGAGGATGAGGAGGACGAGGAGGAGGAGATGCGGGAACGGAATCCTTTTGTGGAGTACAGCGCAGAGGAGGATGAGGATGGAGAAGATGAAGAAGGTGAGGAAGATGAACATGATGTTGAGGATGAAGAAGGAGACCTGTCCATGGAAAGCGACTTGGAGGAGCGCCATCCGGAAGCCAAGCTCCCCCATGAGCTCTCCTGGGGCCAGCGCAAGCAGCTCTACTATGACACGGACTATGGGAGTGATGCCCAGGCCAAGGGCAAGCGGAGCCAGCAAGAAATCGATGCTGAGGAGGAGGAGGAGGCGCAGGAGGCTCAAATCATCCAGAGACGGTTGGTGCGGGATTTGGGGGAGGATGATTATGGTCTGGATATGATCCAGGGCTACCTGGCTGAGCAGCAGAAAACCCACGATATCAAGGGCCAGAAAATCAGTAAGGATCTGCAGGCCCTTTCCAAGAAGGAGCAGCTGAAGCTGCTGAAGCAGGAGTCCCCAGAGCTCCTGCAGCTGATGGAGGACTTTGAGGTGAAGCTCATGGAGATCAAGGATGAGTTGCACCCGCTGCTGCAAATGGTCAGAGACGGCACTATCCCCCAGGGGAAGGGCAGTCGCTATTTGCAGACCAAGTACCATCTCTACCTGAACTATTGTGCCAATATCAGTTTCTACCTGGTTTTGAAGTCCAAGAGGATGCCAGTTCATAGTCACCCGGTCATCGAACGGCTGGTGGCCTACAGGAATATCATCAATGACTTCGCTGCTGTAGACCAAAAGCTTTCCCCACAGGTCCGTATGCTTCTGAGG
>WEIU01011005.1:185564-220948 GCA_013389925.1 Aegithalos caudatus | reverse complement strand
TGAACAATTAAAAAGTTTTAGGTTCTGAGCTGTGTTTGTGTAGAATACCCTGACCAAGGAGTTGTAGAGCTCTTCAGGAAAAGCAAATGTTCTTAAAACCTCCTGGCCATTAATCTATTTCAATGGTTATTGAATCATCTGTCAGATTTTACCTTTTCTCTCCATTTTCTATCCAAGTGTTTTTCCTTGTTTCTTTGCGTACCTCAAAATGGTTTGGGGAAGCAGCATAACCTTACTGGTTATACTTTTGTTTTGCAAACAGGCAACTCTTAACTTGGGTGTTTAGGGTTTCTGTAGTAGTGTGGAATAGGAAAAGTCATGGGAGAGGTAGAATTTCTCAGTGCTTTAGGCCTTTCCCATTACAAAACAAATCTGAATTGTACTGAGAGTGGCAGGGACCTTTCAGGCGTGGACAAAAACCTGCATTAGATGACTCTGTAGTTGACTCATAAAATCTCTTAAAACACATTTGGTGATAGAAATCCCTAAACAGATGAGAAGTCTGAAGGAGCTGGAGACCAGATTTAATAGAAGAAATGTGAAGTCAGTAAATGCAAGTTAAATTAACTACAGCATGTTTGTGGTCATAAATCTTGTTGAATAGCAGTTAGGTCATGTAATCCAGACTTCAAATCAGAAATTACTCTTAAGAGTAGTTGTTTTCTTTGCTCTTTTAAGCTAAGAAATGTCAGTCTAAATGAAGTCAGAGCTGGGGAACTTGGGGCATGTTTATGTCCCTCAGAGGTGGCAAGTCCCAAGTGCTGCAGAGAAATCACTTGGGTAACAACCAAACTGGGAAGTGAAAGATGGGGAAAAACCCAAGGGTTTGGATTTTTATTTTCTTAGTGTAAACTATGAAGGACTAAAATAGGATGGGAAATTGCCCATAGCAGTTAGTCATGTGTTTCCCTCTGAAAACAGGCTGGTTGTGCAGAAGCATTCCATATAGCTGCACACAGTTACAGCGTAGAGAAATTGGGTAATTATTTGATGGTAATCATGTGGAGATGGGAGTAAGACTTGGGGTGGGGTTGAACTGTGACTTCATGTGATGTACACTGGCTTTCTGTTTGTCCCCAAGGTGTAATGGAGAGTGGGCTGGGAATTTCCAAGTTGTCTGTACTTTATTTTCTTTTATTTCCTCCTGGTTTGTTGCAGATCTTTGCTCTTTTCTTCTGTGTGCAAGGCTCTCTGTATATGTGTATATTTAGAGATGGAATTTTTATGTCATGGGTTTTAAAATATATGGGTTTTTTTAAGCCACTTTGTCCTGAGTAGATGGTTCCTGACATTCCAGGCCAAAACCCTTTGCTGATCCCTTTTCTTTGTCAACAATTTGTGATTCATCATGTTGGCAAACATAACCTGAAAGAATTAGTTATGTACCTCCCGTAATGTGAACAGCGTCTACCTAATTTTCTTCCTTGACTTCTTTTTTTGCTATTAAGTGTATTCCTAAGGTAACAAATACCAGAATACAGTTGAAGTATAGTAATGTGACCAGAGGTTCCCCCTTCATAGTGAAGGAATATTTGCCCAGATTTGGGCCAGGCCTTTCTTGGCAGCTCCAGCACCATCACTCGGGACTCTCTGTATTAAGCTCAGTTTTCACTTCCCTAAACTGTTGCCTTGGGGTTTTCTTTTAGGTTATTTTACCGACAGCCCAGCTTCTCCTTATGAGTTTGTTTAAAATTTTTGTACTTAAAAATAATATAAAAAATCCTGACCTATTTAAAAACTCAGGAGCTTTTCTTCCTGGTGGCCTTTATTCCACCCTCCCTGGGAGGGTGGTGAGGCCCTGGCACAGGCTGCCCAGAGAAGCTGCAGCTGCCCCATCCCAGGAAATGTCCAAGGCCAGGCAGGGGCTTAGGGCAACCTGGGATAGTGGAAGGTGTCCCTGCCCATGCAGGGGACAGAGACAGGGGGTTGAATGGGATGATTTCAAAGTCTCTTCCATCCCAAGGCAGTCTGTGTTTCTGTGATTTTATTTCATCTGTCTTTGGAGGAACTTTGTTCTCCTATCAAGATGCTCCATGAGAGGTGATGCTCATTGGTTCAGAAAGGTTTTGACACTCAACTCTATTTTAGCCTAGCAACTTCAACCCTTAAAAAGCAAAGTAAATGTTGAGCAGCAGTGTGAAATAATTTTGATGCTATTCCATTCTCCCAGGGTTTACTTGTAAAAGGTTTCTTTGGCTTGGGGAAAATATCCCTGCTCCTTCAGTGAGATGCTGCTGGTGTGTCAGCAAAAGGGAGTGACTGCAAACCCCTTCCATTGCCCAAATAACAGATGGTACTTTTGTGATTATTATATTAGAGACAAGTTCTCCAGACCTTTCCTGAAGAACTGGCTTGAGTGTTCATTCCAGTGGGATATTCAGTTCCATAATACTAATCTTCCTGGGAATCTGGTTGGAATGAGTTAATCGTGTTATGGAGACTTAAAAGCCTTGGTCATCCTGGTTTCTAAACTTGGTACAAACAGAGTTAAATAATTGCTGTCATAATTAAGAGTATTGAATTTTTTAGACCCCATTAGGACCATGGAAACTCTAGAGTTTCAAGTCTTTGTGATTCTTCTGTGGGAAGATATTCTTCCCCCACTCTTGCTTTTTGGTGGAATTTCCAGACAAGTGGGAAAATGTACAAGGTAAAAGAAGAAATGAGCTGTATGCAAAGTGCAACTGGATGCATGGAGAATGAATGAAAATAGGAAAGAAGGTGCTAATTAAGTGTGTGCTTTTGCCTCTAAATCTGTGCAAATGCCATAGTACCAGTTTAAATTCATGCAGTTCCTGCTAGTAGGAAGTTGGGCTTATGGCTTGTAGGGATAGAAGAGAAGAAAATATTTGTGACTCCTCTGGATATTTCTCTGGGAGCCTTATGTGGGTTACTTGCTAAGGGTTAAAAATAAACGAGAGAGATGAAATCAAGCCTGACAGTTTCTCTGTCCCTGTTACCCTGCTACTGGTAAATCTGGTTCTGGTTATATGTTCTTCCCTGTTTATGCTTTGTATTAAGAAAAAAATCCAGCTTCTCAGTATTAGGTAACAGACCTTGCAGTGGTGGTGCATGGCTTCCCTTACTGTGTGCAGGTGTAGGGATTCTGGGATGGTCAGCATCTGGATGTGAGCCCCAGAGTCCTGTTTGTGCAGCAGGGTCCCGGGAAGTGTCACAGACACCTCTGTCCACCAGAGTGAGATTCAGTCTCCTGGTCCGTGCAAAGCTGCAGCACCTGTCATGAGAGACCAAAAGCCATCAGTGTTGTCTGTGGGGGAGAGCATCACCAGGGATTTGTGCTTGATACAACAGGGATTTCCTCCAGGGAAAGTCCTTGCTGCTCCTGCAGTATTGCTCCATCCCAGGGGAATGTTGGTGCAAGTCTCTGGTTTGGAGGAAAAGGGTTGATCCCTGTGGATATCCCAGTGTCAGGGTGAGGGGCCCGCTGGGGGCTCAGCTCGGTGTGAGCTGCAGCGGCGCTGGGGCTCCGGGCTCTTATCCCGGCAGCCTTGGAGCAGTTTGCGGGCCAGGGCTGGCTCCGGGGGCAGGAGGCTGGCGCTGGCCGTGTGTGGGAGGGAGGAGGGCCCGGCAGCCTCTGGACTTTGCTCAGGACCTCGGCACAGTTGGCTCGGGAAGGGGGACGGAGCCTTTCCTGTGCTTCGGACATTCTGCCGAGTGCGGGTGTGTAAGTAGGGAGTGAAAAATTCCCAGGGTCCGGGGCATTTGTCTGGCTTGGCTCACTGGGTTTGGAACAGGGACAGTGGGTGTGCTGAAACCTGTTCTCCTTGTCCTTCCTGCTCCTTTCTCAGGATACCTCCCTCGTCCTGCAGAGGAGAGAGGTGGCTTCCCTGACTGAGTCCTTAGGGGATCATCATCAGCCTGTGACCCATATCGGGTTCAGCTGAGTCATTTCTGCAGGGTCTGTTATTTGGGTGAGGGTCATAACAGAGTTTAAGATCTGTTGAGCCTTTAAAATGCCCTCAGTGTGTGTTTTCCCTGATTGTGCCTGCTTCCCACGTGTGGCTGTTTGCCTGCCAGCAGCTCTTCTTGGGGCTGGATATGAGGAAATTGAAGCAAAAGCTGACATTGCAAAAATACCACAAGTTCAGTGCTTTTATCTTACAAATAAAGTAATGCTTTTGTTGCTTTTCTTTTTAGAATGTGCTTTACAAAAATGTTGCTTGTGTTACTGCAGAAACAAAGCTTCTGCAGCCTTACTGAAGCCTTCCCTGATCTGACTCTGGGAGAAAAATGCTTTGCTCTATTGCTTTGTGCAGACTAATGAACCTTTTTGACTTGCAGATCTCCTGCCACTATGAATTAAGTCTTGTATGATGCAAATCTCCCTTTCAGTTATGCTTTTCTTACACCTTGATTTTGAATCTTTCCTTTAGATCACGGCTTGCATGACGTTTTTCTTTCTTTTCCTTTCCTTTTGCTGTTTGCAAAGACTCTTGGGAGGATTTGACAGATGTGGTGGAGCAATTGCGCGATGATTCCGAAGGTGCGTTCCACACCCACATCTCACAGCTCTTGTTTGTGCTAATCGTTGGCTTCTGCACTTTTATTTTGAGCCTGACTGCAAAATGCAGTTAGTTTTCCTTTCCAGTGCCATTAGCTGTGGCTTTCTTGCATTTTCCTTGGTGTTGCTTAAATAAATGTTTGCAGGTTTTTTTACTATTTTGACTTGAAGTGGAGGTAGAAGTGAATCAACAAGGGCTATTTGCCTTCTCCTAAATGCTTTTAGAGGCAGTAGTTTCCTGAGCCTGGCAGAAGCACAGCTTAAAAGATTGTAGCCACATATGGAAGCTGAATTAAAAAAAAAAAAATAATCAGAAATTACCCTGAAGCTTCAGATTTTTTGCAGTATTTCTGTCTAGATACTTCTGATTTTCTGGCAGTAATTGCTAAGGCTTGGCAAAAAAAATGGTTCTAAAACTTGTATTGCAATTTTTTTTGTTAGAACTCGTGAAGTACTAAATGAAAAACTTATTTATAGTGCTTCTTTCTTGATTTTTAAAAAGGATGCAAATATGAAATAGTTGAATCCCCAATGTAGCAAGTGGTCCAGCAGATTGGTACTTTGATTAAATGCAACTGCTCCTGCTTGAGATTCAGGTGTTTGCAGCACAAAAGGCTGATGTTCTCATGCACTGAGCACATCTATCCTTGCTGCTCATCTTCTGCAGTGGTGCTGATTTTAACTGCTGTGCTGGTTCTGTGCCTGGGTGCTGCCCACAGGCAATGTCCTTCTCTCCTGACCCAACAGCCTGTGCTGCCTCCCAGAGAAGGGCATTTACCAAGGCAGGCTTTAAGGAAAAAGGGGCTTGAGATTTCTTTTTTTTCCATAAAATATTGTATGAGTTGTTTTGCAGTTATTTTGTCAGGTGAGAGGTGTTTCTCTGCCACATGGTAGCAGCTGTGCCAAATTTCAGGTTACTTTAAGTTGCTCTTCTTGATGAAAGATGGAGAACCTTGATGAAGTGCTAATGAAATTGGCATTGCTTTCAGTGGGTTTGTTCACTTCTCCAATATCTCATAATTCCCTGCCTTTGATCCAAATTTTAGCTTCATTTTAGTTGCTTCTTCCTTGTTTTAGAGTAAGCATGAGGAGTGATAAAATTCATTGTCACCAAATGAGAAGTACCAAGACAACTTAACCCTTTGAGATCCTGTATTGCATTGACTCTTTCTTGGCTTTCAGGTTCCTGGGTTCAGATTGTACCTGTTAAACAAATTGCAGGATTCCTGGATGCTTTTGGAAACATCTTCATGGAAGCAGCTGGTTAAGAAACATGTCTGTTCTGTAGAAGCTGCAATATTTAAATAACAAAATGTCCTGAGAGTTGGATTTCTTCATTTGAAACCCAGACCCTGTGGAAATGCAAAGTTCAAGGGCTGGGGATTTACTTTTTAAGGTTTGTGATGTGGGCAGTGTAGGAAAGCCCAGGCAGAGGTTTTGCAGTTAGAAGCAGAAGGAAGTTGGAGAAGGTACTGGCTCAGATGGAGCATGCCAGGTCCATACCAGGATCAGACTTGTCCTCACTTAAAGCCAGCCTGACAGTTTTACTGTGGAAAAGTCAGCCTTGCCTGCCTGCCCTGCCTTCTTTAAAGGTGTGCGTGGTGCAGTACATAGAGCAAGAGTATCAATTACTTAGCATTTAAATTTTTGAATAAACCTTAGGGATTTTATCCAGTTTCACACTATATAAGCCAGCTGGTTTGCAAGATGAGAATTTTGGATAAACTGCACGTGCAGAGCACAGTTGCTCACAGCCCACTAAGGAAGCAGAAACCTTGGATTAGTGTGATAATGGTGAAAATATTTTTCTGTTGAAGTTAGCCAATAACCATGGCCAAAGGAACATTTTCTTTGATGCTCTCTTGCACAGTTCCTATAATTCTGCATTAGGGATTGGTTTCCCACCCAAGCAGAGTCACTGTGGATGCTTTGCTACCCACCAGATCAGCGGCCTTGGCTAGTGAGGAAATGTGGTGAGGGAGAATGAGGAGGAGGTCTCTGTGTGCTGGCAATACTGTGCCTGACTTTTTCCTGAGTCTGCATTCCCAGTGATGGTGACTGTTACTGCAGGTCATACAATGGATTGGAAATCCAAAGCAGGTCACGTGCTCAGGGCACCTCCAGATCAGCCAGACCCATCACCTTCAGGCAGCAGTAGTCCTGAAAGGCAATAAAAATGCCTCACAAAGTTGAGTCTGCAGTCCAATGCTGCTCTGAGCACTGCACTCCTAAATTAATACTTGTAAGCTCTCTAAACTGTGGAAATAAATTTAGAGAAGGTGCTGCTTCCCTCTGAAGAAGAAGGGGAATGAGAGAAGCTCTGTTCTGAGCTGCTTTTGGAGGCACTGAACAAGTGAGCTGTGGTATCAGGTTTGGATGCTGGCGCTGCCCTGGCTCTTCCCTCTCCCTGTGCTGGATTTTTCCCAGCCCACAGTGACGTGCACTCGGGTGTGGGTGTATTAGCTCTGTTTTTGGCTCTCTTTCTGGCTGGTGGGTGCTGACAGGGTGCCTCTTGCTTAGATCTCTACCCTGAGGTGTCCTCTGGTCTGGTCTCTGCTGCCAGCAGTAAATTCACTCATGGAGGCAGCAGCTTGGTTCAAGGGTCCCTGGATGTTGGCAGCAGCTCTGGATAAATGGGCCTTACAGGGAAGAAACTGTCTGCACCCAAGAACTGGAGCTGAAAACTTGGGTGTGAGTAGCAGGACTAAAGGTCTGGATGTTTATAATATGGTAGAGGAAGAATATAATCCTGGGAGATCTGTGAGTTTGGGGATTTAGTATGACCTGTCAGGAGCCATGAAGATCAGCTCCTCACTGGTGAAAACCACTGGCAGTGTTAAAACCAAGAGAGAGAAGTGAGAGTTGGCTCTATGTTACATCTAAACTTAAAAAAATATTCTTGAGGAAGAGAGAGAGAAGCAAATTGGGGGGTCCAAGGTGATCTTTAGATGGAAGAACAAACCACAAGTGGAGGACTCTTACCAGTTTGTATCTGGGGATGTGAATTGGAGGAAGTGGTGGCCACGATGGTCAGAGACACATCAAGGTGCAAAGCACAGGATGAACACCAGGCTCCAAATGCCTTTCTTGAAAATAGGGAGCTCCTCTAGTTATTTCAAGTATTAGGGCACCCTCAGTATGATACATTGTCTATTCCCATGCGTTGCAGCTTTGGCCCTAAACTGCTAGCTGATGTTGCTTTTTCTCCACAGAAGGCCTGCAGCGTGCCTCCTGTGAAATTCACTGCCCCAAAAATGCCTTCAAAGCTGAGGGAAAGAAAGAGCCAGGTGGAATGTTTACTATAATAAAACCAGCTTGTGTTGCTCACCAGCATTTTCCTTCCTTTGTTGCAGACCCGAATTACCTCATGGCTAACGAGCGCATGAACCTGATGAACATGGCCAAGCTGAGCATCAAGGGGCTGATCGAGTCCGCGCTGAACCTGGGCCGCACGCTGGACTCGGACTACGCCCCCCTGCAGCAGTTCTTCGTGGTGATGGAGCACTGCCTCAAGCACGGCCTCAAAGGTAACTCGGGCTGGGCACGGTGGGGTGAAAACAGAGCTCTGCAGCCTGCAGGAGACCTGAGAGAGGATGAGCAGGTCACTGCTGTGGTCATGGTAGGCTGGGCAGGCCAAAGGAAGCACAAAAACCTGCTGGAGGGGGAAGCTGAAGCATTGCAGGTGCTTTCCATGTTTAACTTAGCATGTTTAAAACAGCAGTTCAGTTGTCCTGGGTATAACTCAGTGATCAGGGATTAAATTGGCTTTTGGCAAGCTCGTGATTTCCTTTTTCTGCCCTTCCTTGTGCTTTAGGAATGCATCCCCTTGCTGAAAGAGGAACTGTAACCCTGGAGCTCCTTTCTCAGTAGCTCTGTCTAAACAGAGGGTTTGGCATGTGTGCAGCTTATGGCTTGAAGCTGCTTTTGAAGCAGAGCCTGTGTTTGACTGTGAAATCCTGAGTCACAGCTCAAATGGCCAAGCACGGGCTGTCCTTGAGGTGCTGCCCTTGAGTGGTAGTAGCTGGAAATGGGAAGCAGAGGAGCGTGGAAATGACTGGTCTTTAGGGCTCTTCCCACCCAAACCATCCTGAGATTCCAGGATACCAAGTGCCCGCCCAGCAGCAGCCCCAGAGGAACTATTCTGCCAGGATTTGGCTAATTTGTTCACCTGCTTGAGAATGTGTTATGTCAACACGGGTCTAACCGGCTAATTTTTTATTTCTTTTTGTTCTTTAGCCAAAAAGACTTTTCTTGGGCAAAATAAGTCATTTTGGGGACCTCTAGAATTAGTAGAAAAACTTGTTCCTGAGGCTGCAGAGATTACAGCAAGTGTTAAGGATCTCCCAGGGCTGAAGTAAGTACATTCTTTTATTGCATGAGTACATAATATGGATTTTATTGTGAGAAGGATCCTGAAGAAGAGAAGGAAGGGCGAACAGAACCTTCAGGAATACATCTGTCACCTTCTGCAGATAAAAATGGATTGTTGCTCTCTTTGTCAAGGATCTGCAACAGGAGAGCACAGGATATATTCTTGCTCTATTAGAGCATGGCAACTTCTGGGCACCAGTGCATTTACTGCTTGTGCCTCAGGCATGGGAACAGCCTTTATTGAGCATTTATGAAGTCAGACTCAAGGAAGTTAACAGGAAGGTTAGAACAGTTTAAACGGTTTTGAGGCTGATGTAGGTAATTCTTCTTTTAAATAACTTCAGGTAAAGTAGTGTATGTGAGAGGAAAGCTTAGGCACCAAGCTGGAGAAGATAGTTTGTATTAAGGAGGGGAGGCAAAAAGCCACAGGAAGCATGCATTACTTGTAAGAGTTTTGTAGGAATTTCAGACATCACACTCAGGCTTACCTATTTCATGGTAAAAGAAACTTTTAGCTTGGAATAGAAAACATGGGTAAGGAAGCTTTTGTATGAGCATCAGGACTAAGGATGGAGTTATCTTTCCTGAAGGAATAGGTGGATAAATTCAATAAATTGCTTTTGGGTTAGTATTTAGTCAGGTACATATGGACAAGTGCTTTTCCTGGAGATCTGTGCAGGACTCCTGCAGCAGCTGACAGGACCAGTGCTGTGCCAGGGCTCCTGGACCTTTTCCTGTTACAGAGCATTGCAACAGGAAATGAATGGAAGTAAAGAACAGTTTTAGAGTGTGTTTTTAGTGACCCTTGGGAAGTGCCAGGCTCTGTCAGTGAGTCAGGAGTGGGCAGTGCTGGCCGTGGCTTCCTGGGGCTGCTGCTGCTCCTGCCAGGTGAGGTCAGGCATCCAGGTCAGCTTGTTAGAGTCGTGTGCTCCTGATTGCCAGCAGGAAAGAGGGGAAGGACTGGCACTACAGCCCATGGCATCCTATGAGGGCATTCAGGAACAAAGCACCTGAGGAGAACAGAGTTGAGCTGGTGTTACTGAGCTGTCTGGCCAGATTCCCATCCAGCCTGACCCACCCCAAGGAGTGGTGCTGGGCAGCTGTGCATGTTCCTGTGACTTAGGCAGAACTGGTTGTGACTCAGAAGGTGATGAGCTGAAGCAGCTGATCTGTCTGGCAGCATCCAGCAGGGATGGAGCCAGGGAAATCTTTTTAGTATGGCAACAAAAGCATCATGAGTGAAGAGACAAACAGCGATGGCTTAATCTGTGTGGACCGATTTGTGCTTACATACCTTGTATATCTGTACACCAGTGCCATCTCTGTCTTGGAAGTGTAGAAACTTGAGGTAGGGTGGGTTTATTAGAGCTGTTTGTGACTGTGCCTTGCAGGTGTCTGGAAATGTTTGTTTCTGGCCTTTGCAGGACCCCTGTGGGCAGAGGGAGAGCTTGGCTTCGCCTGGCTTTGATGCAGAAGAAGCTTTCAGAGTACATGAAAGCCTTGATTAACAGAAAGGATCTTCTCAGGTGAGTGCTGGACTCATTCTCAGTTAGGTTCACTTCTGCTGTCTTATAAGATCTTGATCATCTTTCCCATCTCACTCCTCTGTGTCTCTTGCCCTGTGTCCCACAGTGAATTTTACGAGCCCAACGCACTGATGATGGAAGAGGAAGGTGCCATCATTGCTGGCCTCCTTGTAGGTCTGAATGTCATTGATGCCAATTTCTGCATGAAGGGAGAGGACCTGGACTCCCAGGTACTGGGTATTCAGTTTATGGGTTTGTTCTGCTCATTTAAACTGGAAAAAATCATTAATTTTGCATAGCTTACTGATGTAACGAACCCTTACTGAAGTACAGCAGGTGCTGATTTTCTAACTCTAAACTTCCACACCTGGCAACAATGGGTTGGTCTTGGAAACCAAGTGTTTAATGCAAAATGCAATTTTCTTTTTCTCCAGGTCGGAGTTATCGATTTCTCCATGTATTTGAAAGATGGGAACAGCACAAAAGGCAGTGAAGGGTAGGTGCACACACAGTGGTCCTGCTGCTCCCCTCTTGGGAATTCAGGTGTTCCAGGCTGCCGTGTTTCTTTTTTCCAGAGATGGTCAGATAACTGCTATTTTGGACCAGAAGAACTATGTGGAAGAACTCAATAGACATCTCAGGTAACATTCTCTTGGCTCTTTATTGTCTCGTAGAACAAAAGACAAAACAGGATTTTAAAAAGTGAAGGGGTAATTGTAGGGTCTTTTCTCTTCAACAGTGCTACAGTAAACAACCTGCAGGCCAAGGTGGATGCCTTGGAGAAATCCAACACAAAGCTGACCGAGGAGGTAAGTGTCTTGGAAAATCTCTGGATGCTTTGGGACTTAGGGATTAACCAAGGAGGGAGGGATTCCTTTCAGATGTCTGGTGTACAGAATGAGAGGTGTTTAATGATGGAACTGGAATAGCTGACCTGCCGAGGAATTTCACTGGCTGTCGCTACAAGCTGGAAAATCAACTGTATGTTTATGTAAATTTGTGAAAAGTAAAGGAAAAAATGTCATTATAAGTGAGATGTCCATCCTGAGCATGAGAAACAGCAGGTATGTGAGGCATAGATGCAGTCTGTTTTAACGTAGGTCTGCAGCTCATTACTGATGGTGTGGATGTCATAAAATGTCTTGGGGTCAGTTCCCTGGCAAATGGGCAGCAGGAGGTAGCTTTGGGTGTATTACCTGCACAGTGGCATGGTACCAGGAGATGAATTGCAGTGGTGACTGCAGTACTTTTGGGGTTTGGTAATGAAGCTGCCCAGGGAAGCCTGAGCTCTGCCAAGCACTTGTACCTGTGTGCAGGAGTTCTGTTGGGGTTTGTCACAGGATGGCATGGCTGATCCCTTGGAATGTCTCTGAGCTGCTCCTCTGCGTGAGCCTTGTGTGAGTTGTGAGTTACAAAGCCAGAAGGAGTTTCTGAAGTTCCTTTTGCCTTTGACCATACACTTACATTAATCTGTTGGTCTGCAGTGCTGTCATCCCTAGGAATTCCTCTGAGCCAGGTGTCCCTCCCTCAGGGCGCTGTGTGCTGCTCATCCGCCGTTTCCAGCTAAATTGTCCTCATCTGATGGGGTCAAGAGAGATAAAAACCCAGTGAAGTATGTTTTTGGTGCGTTACTGTCGTGTTTTGTTCTCAGCTTGCAGTTGCCAACAACAGGATCATTACACTGCAGGAAGAGATGGAGCGGGTTAAGGAAGAAAGCTCCTACATCCTGGAGTCTAGTCGTAAGGTTGGTGTGTGTGTGATTGCCGAGCCCTGGGGCAGGCCCAGCCTGAATGCCTTGTTTGGAACAGTTTATTTCCTTGTGCATCTCACACAAATGCCACAGTGGATTAGAGGAATGGCAGGTGGGCCCTGTGCAGAGGGAACAGATGGGCCCTGGCCACAGGGAATCCTGCCTGTCCATAGGGATGGAGCGGGGAGCGTGCATGGAGCTGGGAGCTCCCACTGCTTACGGCTTGCTGGGCAAGGGGACAGGAGGGAGGGGGATGTACTCTGATGGGGGGGGAGGGCAGGAAAATCGGGAAATAGGAGTTGTGCTGGTTTGTCCTGAATTGTTGCAGAATTCCAAGTGTTGGGGAGAAGCCCATAATGAGGCCAAGTGAGGGCTGGCATTACCCATTACCAAGTGAACTGTGTCTGTTACCTCAGGCCACCAAAGACAGAACTGCTGACGGGCAGGCGCTGACTGAGGCACGGAAGCAGCTGAAGGAGGAGACTCAGCTGCGCCTGGTGAGGACTGGGGAGGCTGGGGGCTCCTCTCACGGGGCTGCAAAGGGTCACTGCCACACCAAGCTCTTGTTCGATGCATGCGTGGGGAGAAAAATGCCTGACCTGAAGGTATTAAGGAAATAAAATCTGCCTGAAGAAGTAAAATCTTTTCCTTAGACTCCTCCATCCCAAAGACAGGCCTGTGCAGAATTCCCTGCCTCTCTGCTAGCCATGCTGCACACCTGGCTCTGAGACTGGACTGAAAACTGGGGAGTTATTCTCTTTAAGGCATGTGTCAGATGGGTGACTCAAGTTGTGGCAGTGCAGCACACTCGTGGGTAGGGACTGTGTGGGAAGAATGGAAGGGTGGTTACCCCCTGGTCATGACTCCTGGAAATGCTGAGGGCTCCTTGTGTTCCAGGATGTGGAGAAGGAGCTGGAGGCGCAGATTGGGATGCGGCAGGAGATGGAGCTGGCCATGAAGATGCTGGAGAAGGATGTCTGTGAAAAACAGGATGCGCTGGTGGCACTCAGACAGCAGCTGGATGATCTCAGGGCTCTAAAGCATGAGCTGTCTTTCAAGCTGCAGGTAGGGAGCTAAGGCAATGCAGGGAATTCCAAATGAAAGTGAGAGCTGCTGTGCTGTATTCCTCCTGCCTGTTGGAAAGGTGCTGGGTGGGGAAGGGTCACAGGCTGTGCAGTGCACTCCTGTCCTGCTGTGGGAACACTGGAACGTGGTGGAGGGTAAAGGCAAATGCAGTTCATTCTGAAAAAAATCCATCATGGTCCAGAAACTTTTGTGTGAGACAGGGGAAAGAATCTTGTGTAGTTTTGTGGTGGGAAAAGAGCTGTGGGAGCTTGTGTTCCAGCACAGTCTTGGTGTGGAGGGCCCCTGGTGTTACTCCTGTGTGGTGACACAAGCAGACTCTCCAAACAACAACGCAATGCTCAGAATAGATCCTAAAACCAAATTGACAACAGGAAGGAGTTGCTTTTGCTCTCCTTGAGCTAATGGCTTTGTTCGAAGCAGCTGAATTATATTAAGATATTGAATATTAGCAGGCACTGCATCATGCATTTTCCATATCCAGGAAGCTTCAGGGATGGTGGCATTGCCTTGTTGTGGGGTCCAGATGGAGCCTGCACCTCTATAGTGAGACATCTTTTCTCGCAATACTGACCTGGCATTTGCTTTTCCAGCACTTTTTCTTCTTTCTTTGCCTTCTGCCCTGTTGTTTCATGAGTCAAATGACTTACAGGGGTTTGTTTGGGATTTACTGCTCCTTATGCAAACCCTCACTGCTCCTTTTCCCAGAGTTCAGACATGGGAGTGAAACAGAAGAGTGAATTAAACAGCCGCTTGGAAGAAAAAACAAATCAGATGGCTGCCACCATCAAACAGCTGGAACAAAGGTAAGACAGGAAGCTTGAACTGTGATCCACTGGTGTGTCCTTTAGTGTGGTGTCCCATGGATCCAGAATGGGCCAGGGAAGAGTCCCAGTGCTCTGCTAGACAGAGCTGCCTGAGGGGAGCAGTGGGAGTAGCACCTCTGGGACTTGGTTAATAAATAACACATTGCACTCCATTGGGTGCTCTCATTTTAGGGTTTCTGTTGGGAACAGTAAACGGGGTGTTTTCCTTTGTGACAAGTTTGTGTTTGAAAATGTTTCATGATACCTTACTCAGCTAATTCATGTGTTCTTTTTCTCTTGCTGTTCTTATTTTTTCTGTTTTCTCATCATCCTCATTCTGACTTACTTACACAGTGAAAAGGATTTGGTGAAACAGGCAAAAACCTTAAATAGTGCAGCAAACAAACTGATCCAGAAGCATCATTAGACATTTTTATGTCTGGCCACCTCACAGCTCTGACATCAGAACTCATTTATGAGGGGAGAACTTGAGAATTGCTAAAAGCAACTGTTAAAATGTTAATTGTCACCTAAAGTTGATTTGGAGTTTGCCGAGTTTTTAAAATCAGTGAGTTTTTCTGCCAAGATTTAGTCGGGTAAAAAGAATCCCCAACCCTACCATTTAAACTGTGTCCAAGTACCAGCGAGCTGGCCACTAAGCACCCGGGAAGGCGTCAGGAGTGGGCGAGGTGGCTGTGCCCAGCCGCTGCCGTCGCCGCAGCACAGCCCTCGGAGCGGCCAGCTCGGGACAGTCAGCTCCTTTTCTGTATTGCCCTTTTGTGAAGTAGACGAGAAATGCATCCCTGGAAGTTGTTGACAGTAGTTGTGTGCGTACCCCAAGCCGTTCCCCGTTCTCTCCTGTTCCGTGGGTTCAGCCCCGAGTCCGAGCCGAGTGGGCGCGATGCTGGCCCGTCACCGGGAAGACCGGCCCTCTCGTAACCAGCCTGCCTGGATTCTGCCTTAGGGACTTGGGGGGAGGGTGGGGACTTATCCTTATTCCTTTAAACTTCATGTGTCCAGAATTAGTAGCTGTAGGTGTCTTAGAGTAACACGGTAGAGTGGTAAGTTCAGTGGAAACCTCCTTCTCTTTGCATTGCTTCTACCTCTGCGAGGAATCCCTCCAGACATACCCTGTGGTCCTTCCTGACCCAAGGAGGTGGAGGAGAGGTGTTTTGGGAGGTCTCTCCCCTTCCCAGAAAGGGAAGTTACCGGTTTTATAAAAAATAATCCGAACTTTGTTTAAAGGAAACAAAAACACATTAAAAAAAGGAGAAGGAACCCAGTGTGCAGCAGTGGGGAGTGGAGATGGAAATTTGGTCCTTGCCCTTTTCTTGTCCGAGTAGTTGGTGGCTGAAGAGTTGCCTTTTACACTTCTTGCATTTTCTTCTGAGTTTGCCTTGCTCAAAACAAATGGAATTTGCTAATGGAACAAGAGCTAAAGCTTGGAAATGCCTCTCAATAGGAAAAATAATTGCCAGTTTAACACCCTGGTGCAAAATATGAAGTAACTGTAGCTTGAAGTATTATCAACTAACATCAACTAACTGAAGTCCCTGTGCTGGCCTCTCGCAGGCTTTAGGTTTATGAGTGCTCCTCAAGATTTTTTTTTTCCTTTTGGAAGGTTGGATTTGGGGAGCTTCTGTGTCGAGTAAGGGTTTTTTTTGCTCTGATGAGACATCTGTAGTAATTCTTGGATGCCAGTTCTCCCTTTGACCTATGGGACAGTGTTCCTTGGGGCAGTGGGTGGCAAATGCGACCAACACAGGAGGGAACACCTCGGTGTGTTTACAAATCCACGGGGTTCAGCCTGGTCCCTGTGGATGTGAGCGTGGGCCACTGTGGGGCTTGTTCCCCAGGCTCCCAGCACAGCCCTGCTGGGAACCTCCCTGCCATGCCCGAGCCGCATGCTTTGAACCTATAAACTCACCCCTCAGTAACCTGCTACTAGAAACTCATCCTAACTCCCTGGAGAAAAAATAATCCTAAGGGAAAGGTGGGAGCTTTGATCAAGATGTGTGAATAGCTGGTTAGGACAGGAACATCCCCCCTGCCCCTTAGCACAGTTCTGCTGTAGGAACAGGGAATTGGATGGTGAGATTTGTGCTGGAATCAGACAGATTTAAGGATCTGGCTGCTTCTGATGTCAGGCCCCGAGTGAGAATGTGGTGGTATACTGATGCCTGGGGCTTGAGCCAAAGTGTCCATCCATGGGAGAGACCAGGAACATGCACTAATTCTCAATAGAGTAGCTACAACCTATGTTGCAAGTTCCAGTTACCTGTGCAAAGCTGAAATGTAACGTACATTAAACTCCAATTGGACCTAAAATTCTCTGTACTTGAGGTTTGCTTCAAATCTGGACAAAAGTGATGTTTTCTGTTTCTCATCTAATGGCTGTAAACTGTAGTGATAGAATAAAAACTATTGAAAACGAGAGCTTCTGCCTGGTTCACCTACATTTTGCTTTGCTTTGAACTATTTTCCTCCTTTCCATTGTTTTTACCATTCTCTTTTTTTTGGCTTTACCTTTTCACTGGGTTTTTTTATTTATTGGTTAAACTCGGTCTTCCTCCCCACCATGGCTTTTGTTTTTTATCACAAGTTCATGTGGCTCAAATCCAGATTGCGACAGGCAGAGAAGGACCGGCAGCTGGCCCAGCAGGACAACCGGCTCTTCAAGCAGGAGTTTGGGGACAAAATCAACAGCCTCCAGCTGGAAGTGGAAGAGCTCTCCAGGCAGCGGTGAAGAGACACTTTTCCAACCTTTTTTCTGGGCTGTTGTTGCTCTGTCTAGGAGAGAGCAGGCAGGGTGATGGCAGAGGGAAGCAGGGGATGGAGAGGAAGTGTGAGGCAAGTCATGTGATAGATTCCAGGAGATGTAACTCCAGGGAGGGAAATCCTTGGTAACAGCATCACCTGGACACTGGCACAGGCTGCCCAGAATAGTTGTGGATGCCCAATCCCTGGAAGTGTTCAAGGCCAGCTTGGAATCTGATCCAGTGGAAAATGTCCCAGCACAGGGTGGAACAAGATAGTCTGTAAGGTTCTTTCCAACTCAAACCTGCTGTGATTCTGTGATAGTTGGGAATCCAAAGCTAACTAACAATTTGCTGCTCCTGGGCAGGGATTGAGCAGCTAAGTCTCTGCCTGAAGCAAACACTGAAGGGGCAAGGGCAGTGATTTTGGTTGTCTTACCTGACACAGAGCACTGTGATGTGGATTTCTTCCCCGTTTGAAACTGCTCTTAGTTTTGGTGGGAGCCAAGCAGACACCTTGTCAAAAGCCATCACATTTTCCCCTGCAGCCTCACCACTTGAGCAAGTGTCAGGGACACAGACAAATCTTTCCTTAAAATAGAAGAGCATCTCCTGCAGCCTTGACGCATCTGTGGCTTGTTGCAAGGTGGCTGGGATGAATCTGAGAGCATTGCTGGATGCGTGGAGGTTTTTGTCCCTTCTTCCCCTTCCAGCCCAGCTTTTTGTTTCCTTTTTCAAAATGCTGCTCTGACAACTAGAAAATGGCTTTGGTCAGCAATTGGTGTGAGGTCCTGGGTGTGTGTGGGTGAGCTCAGGAGGACACAGGCAAATGGTTTTGCATCAGTTGGATGCTAAATTGTCCCAGAATTAGATGAAGGACTTGTAGATTTTTCATCCTGACACATTATGGCTAAACACACGGCGAGACAACTCTGGGTTCCAAGAGGCAGTTTTAGCTCTTGAGTTAGGGGTGTGAAGAAAGGGTCAAACAGTTTGTCAGTTGTCAGTGCCAAGTGTCCCAAAACCATCCTTTATTCACAATTCCACCTGGTATTCCAGGAGCCACCTAGAACTGGAGCTAAGGCGGGAAAGAGACAGATGGTCTCACAGTCACCAGCGCAGCCAAGAAAGCAAAAAAGGCCCAAAGAATTGGCTCAGACAGGTAATGTGACTTGGGTTTTGGCTCGGGTTTGAGGTACAGTTTCCCTTGGCTGTACTGAGCTTTCTTGGGCAGCAAATGGTCGTTGTTCATGTGCCACAGCCAGAGGAGTTTTGGGAAGATCTTTATACATTCTGAACAGGCAGTTAGAGTTGTAATGAGAACTGTGTAGTAGCAGAGATGGCTTCTGCAGTTCTTTCTTTCTCCCTGGTCTGCTTGAATGGTGCAGTTTTGCCTTTTTTGAGCAGTATTACACAATTCATTTCACTGAAGTGCTTTAGGCCTCATGGCTCAGCTGTGACCCACATCTCAGGGATAAGGGGAGGATTCCCTGCTGGCTGGGAAAGTTTGTCTCTGGTCAGCTTCTACAAAACCTCTTCAGCCCATCCTTGTTCTCAGCCTCTGCTTTACAAATAAGAACAGGTGACTGTGGTGTTGCTGGTAGGAGGTCATGGGACCCCTGGCCACCTCCAAGAGGCACGGTCCCCTCTGTTCACAGCAGAGGGAAAGCACTGAGAGCTGCTCCCAGGGGAAACTGGGATCCAGATATCCCTCTGTGCCAAGGAGGGGCAGAGCAGTATCCCAGCATAGCAGTGACAATCCTCCCCTTGAAGTGTGGCAGGAGTGGAACTGGAATTTTCCTCTAGTGCCACTGATAGGTGAGTGTTTCCTTTTGGCAGGATGGGAAGCTCAAAATCCAGGAAGAAAATGCTAAAGTGAAGCAGCAGCTGAGAGAGAACAGTGTCCTGCCACACAGGTAAGGAAGGAGACAAATCTCACCTCTGCCTCTCCTTTTCCAAGGTCCTGCTTTCCCTTCTCCAATTTCTGTGCCAATGGGGAGTTTGGAATAGTCCAGCTTTCCTTTTAAGGAAGCATTTCCAGCCTCATGCCCTTTGTTGAGTTCTCTGCTGCTTTTCCATAGCTCTCAAAGAGAAGGAGGAGGTTCTGCTGTTTGCCATCAGTGTTTTCAGATGGGAAAAGCTCCGTGTCTCTCCCATTTACCTTTGATTTTTTTTTTTTTTTTCTGTCTAAATCTGCTGTTTACTAATTTTCCTGACTCAAGAATCCTTGGTTAGGCCAAATGCAAGACCTTTGGAGCTCCTGTCCAAAGTATCTTTGGTGAGGGAAAGGAGAAGGGAGTTTGGACCTCCTAAAGAGAAGCTGCTGGGGTAAAGAACTTCAAGTGAGATTTTAAGAAGATGGCTGTGTAAAATTGTGGTTCAGGTGGTCACTTGTTTCCAAGCTGAATTAATACTGAGGAGGATTCTTGTTGCAGGATTTTAGTATTTGGTTTTAGGAGTCAAAAGGTGTTTTCAAAACCCCTGGGCACAGCTCCATGCTGAGGCTTTGGCTCGGGGATGGAACAGCTCATTGGGAATGCTCTGACTGTCAGGGCTCTGCTGCAGTGTCTCGAGTGCCAGTGGAGAAGCACTCTCCATTGAGTTAATTAATGAGGTAATCAGGAAAATGTCCTCTTAAAATAGCATAAAGCAGTTCAAATCTGCTTTGCCAGAGGTTAAAAAACCTTCCAGGCCTGAGATTTTTTTTTCCTGTTTCACCTGGAGTGTTTAAGCAAGTGAAGGTCAGGGTGATGGTTTACAGGCCTTGTGGTGCTTTATTGCTGCATTTCACAGCAGGAGTAGGGATCAAACCTGCAAGCTTATGTTTAAAGCCAGTTCCAAACTGTTTGGCTCTAGCACCTCAGCTGTCTTTTCTGTTTGTGTTCCTGCTCTGCTGCTCTCCTGAAGGCATTTTGCATTTTTTTCTTGTGCTCCTCCTATTGAACTAAGAGTGCTACTCAAAAATCTGGGGTTTTAAAAACAGGATGAGGGAATTCCCTGATAGCACAGTTGTTTTATTTAGGGCTCTGGTGGTGGAAGGCCTGCTGCAAGTGATGCTGTTGTTCCTTTGTAGGTCACCCAGCAGCAAGCAGGAGGAGCAGGTGGGTGATTCTCCTTGGTGGTTTTGCTTTTTTCCTGTAAATCAGCTGGATCAAAATCCCCTCCTTGTCCTCTGTGTGCCTGGCAAAGCACAGCCAGACCCCCAGAGTGCCACTTGGGATGCCTTGTGCTGTCTTGTCCACTGGGAATGTCTGCTGCTGTCAGCTTGTTCCCAGTGAAAACCCTGTTTAGCTCCCCCCTTGTTTCTGCCGAGCTCTGCCACAGGAGCCACACAAAGCAGAATTTTGGTTTGGGCTTGGGCTGTAGGAGCAGCTGTCGGGGCCTGGACACGCCGAGATCTGCCAGCTCTGCCAGGAGGAGGAGAGCCGGAGCCAGAGAAAGGTAAGTCCTGGACTTGAACTGGCATCTCCCACAGCCAGTGACTGAGTTCCCTCTGCTTTCTGTTGTGGAATCACAGATCCCTGCTGCTGACTTTGTACCAAGGAATGAGCCCTTGCAGGCCCCTCTGCCCTTAGTAGAACTTAGTGCTAAATGCTGATGGGGTGATGGTTCTCTGCTCTGCCAGTTCAGTGGTTTGGTTTATTCTCCCCTTAGCCCCTTCTTCCCTTCTTCAGCTCAGTGTTTGTTTTTCCCTGAGTTTATCTGCCAAGACCTGAACCTCTCCTCGACCTCTCTGTCCTTTTCCTGCATTCCAGAACATCTGCAAGAACTGTGGGGGCACCTTCTGTGAGACCTGCTCTGTGCACGAGCTGCCCCTCCCGTCCAGCATCAACCCCGAGCGCGTCTGCAACCCCTGCCACCAGCGGCTCATCCAGCAGTATTCCAGCAGCCCCTTGTAGGGAACTTGTGGCACAGAGGTGACAAGCAAGGGTTGTAGCTGATGGTGTTTCTGGAGTTGTTCAGGGGGAATGTGAAGACACTTGCCCATGTGCTTTGGAGGTTGGATGGGAAGCAGCTTCTTGGTGTTTAGAATCTCCTGTTACTAAAAAAAACCAGTCTGAGCCATTCCCCGTACCAAAATCAGTCTGTGCTGTGGGGAATTGCATTAGGAACATCACATGGGGCAGCCCCAAGGTGTACCTGAGCAGTCTCAGGACTCTGGGAGCCCCTGCCAAACCAGAGCTGTTGTCTGGATGTGGAAGTTGAGTGTTCTCACCCTCACGTGTGTGGTGTGGGTGTGTGCTGCTGCTGCTGCTGAGCAAAGGCTCTCCAAAACCCAACAGGAGCGTTGGTATTCCTCACGTCTGGCTGCACTTGAAATCCCTTTTCCCTTTCCCGTTTGCCCCGAACAGGCTGGCTCATGCTGGGAACCCCAGGGGATGGATGGTGTGAGCAGGGCAGGTGGGCCACCAGTGGACACATCCTCCCTGCTTTTCCTTGGCTCAGAGCTGTGACCAGGGGCTTAGTCTGCACAGGGACACCCCCAACCAAGCTGTGAATGTTCTGTTCCCCCTCTGTGCTTTAGGGGCTGGGCCCAATCATCATCAGAGGTTTAGGGCCACTTGGATCCACCTCTCCACCTTGCGCACATGGAAACGTTGTTACAATAAACCTGGCATTTCACTTTTTTGTTGGATCAAAACTAAATGGGAACACTGTTCACCTGTTAGAAATTTTAATTGCACATTACAGTTCAGAGAGGTTTCGTGGTTGGTGCCACATCGTTGTTTGTTAATGTTCCCTCAAGGAATTCTGTTAGTCCAAAAAGTGGTGGTGGCTTTCTTGTGTCACAGGAGTGTTTACTCCTTTTCTTGCTGGCACCTGCTGCAGTCCCTGAGACCACAGAATGTCCTGTAGTTCATAGAGAAGGGATGCACTGGCACGACAAATGCACTGGGGTTTGTACAGATGTTGTTAGGGCTTAGTGGTTAATTCTTTGGAGGGGATTTTCTGGTCATTAGATTGGCTGGAACCACAAGAAAAAGCCTCTTGGAGCTGAGGTACTGACATGGTTGGTGCTGCTTTGTACCAGGAATCATCTCTCCTAGATCCTTTTAGGACTTGGCATGTTCAGCCACCCAACTTCTGCTCTTCTCTGCTCTTTTGCCCCCCAAGGCAGCTTCCTGACCCATTTCCTTGCTGGTTATTCTCTAAAGTGTGGCAGGAGTTGTAAACGGTGTTGAAATACCAAAAGCCTGGAATTCAGGTGAATTCCTGAGTTTTCTAGAGGGATGAGACACTGGAAGTGCCTGGAGAAAATCTGAATTTAATGTCAGTTGCTTTGAGCATGTACTGTACACATCCAACAGTGTGCACTCCTGCATCCAACCCCAATGTGACTCATCCCCCAAGGAGAAAACAAGACCTGGGCAATGCAGAGGGAGCATTAAACTGGAAATGGAGGATTAAACTCCATGGAGCAGGGAGGTGGCTGAGCCCCTCCCGAGCACAGCACTGGTGGCTGCCATGGGATTGGCCTTTTGGAAGATGGGAGCAGGATCATGCTGGCTGCCAGCTCCCTCTGTGCTCAGGCTGCCTGTGCAATGCCAGGGTCGGCTCACACCTGCACCTTGGGAATGGGGGGCAAGTTTTCTGATGTTAATTTTGTTCCACACAATAAAAAACTTGATCATCCATATTGTGTCTCCTGAGTTGTCTTTCCCTCCCATTCCTCTTGGGCTGGAGGTATGAAAGGATTGAGAGCAACAGCATGCACCTGTGTGAGGACTTAGATCACTCCAGTGTTAAATGGCAATCCTGGTGTTTTATTAATGCAGCCTGATGCACCTGGAGCCCAGGACTGCTCCACCCTGCAGCCTTGGCCATTCCCACTGCAGCTGCTGCTGGTGCAACTCCCCACAGCCCATCACATTTATTACAAGCTCTTACAGGTGGCTGAACTATTTTAGCTTGTCCTCCTTGCTGAGTGGTGACTCTTGGACCTGATCTTCATCCTCGTACCCACGGAATGTGTTTGCTCGGCCTACAAACAAGGAAGAGGAAAAGAATCACTCCCTCCCCCACTGTGGCTTACTGTTTTCCCTTTTTTCTCCAATGCCCACTGTGTTTTATTCCCAGTTAATCCTCTGTTAGAATGAAATAGTGCAGTTTGGCAATAGTGAAATACCACAGACCCCAGGTGGGGCTGCAGCACAGGCACACAGGTTGGGGGGGTTTAATTCCCCCAGTCACAGGCGCCAACAGAAGGGAGCTGCCAAGGAAGCATGGAATGCAGGCAAGAGCTCAGACTGCACATCCTGAGCCTGCCCTGAGGACTTATCCCTGGCCTGGATTACAAACCCAGGATGGGTGGGCTGCCCTCCCTGCTGCAGGGCTTGGGGAGCAGTGACTACCACACCCCAGTTTCTGAAGAGAATTCATGGAACAAGCTGGCCACCATCTTTCATGGTCACACCAAACTCCACCCCATCCAAAAGACCAATTATTAGGAAGCCACATCTATGGGAAATGTTTAGCCATGTTTCCTCTCCTTGCCAGGGAATATATAACCCCATCAGAGCTTTCCATGCTGCCTCTGCGCTGCAGGACTGGCACCTGTGGGATGCAGAGGTGCAGGCTGTGGGATCCACACCTGTGTCAGGCTGGGGGGTGGTTCCCTTCAGCTCCTCTACGTTTCACCCTTTGGGCTGGTTGGAATACCACAGATTGTGAGCCTGGGGCACACGTTGCTACAAAGAGAGCAGGAAAGAGAGAGATGGCGTGTGCTTACCAAACCTGCACCTGTGCCGCTGTCACTAGCAGTTCTCTTGTTCCTTTGGATGTTTTTTCAGGATCAACTCAATGGCACAGGACTCTGGGAAAGAGAAGAGAGGTGGGCTGAGGTCAGACACTTGCATGTGTTGCATGGTATTTTTTTTTTTCCTCTGCAAAGCCCATGGCACATCACAACTTGGGAAGCTGCATTCAAGTGATTGCACAGGGTGCAACAGTAGCTGGATGAGCTGTGCCAAATTCCCTGAGGTCTCAGTCCCAGGGCTGTCGGATCCCCTCTATTTTTTCTGACTTACCCATCTGTGACCCCTCCTTGGCCATCGCTGCGACTGCATCCTCATGGCTCTCAAAGTGCACATCTGCCTCTCCTGTGGCATCTCCATGGGAGTTATATTCCACCAAGATCCTTGTGGGCCGCAGCGGAGCAAAAAACTGAAAGGCAGGAAAGAGTTGGGTGACAAACAACAGTAATGCACCCTATTCCCCAGAAACTCAATGCTTTTGCTCCGAAAACTCGCCAACCCTGAGTTGAGCTCCTGAGCAGCAAAAGGCTCCCTGATCCATTTGGGTGAAGCTGAGGCACTCCCCAGTCACCTGTCCCACCCCCTGTGAGTTCCTGGCATAGAAACTCCTGCCAGGAACAAAAATCCTCACAGGGCACCCACGTTCTGTACACAGTGTACACTGTTAATACTTCTGTGCAGTCAGCTACTCTGAAATCTTGCTGTAGATTCTCAGTGGCTCCTCAAGCCTAGTGGTGGGTATTAACACATCCCAGCAAGCCTTGCTTCCTTCTTATTCATGGAGAGGAGCAGATCCTCATTGTGCCTGAGGCCACAGCTCTCCAAAGCCACAGGACACTGAGGACTAACAGACACTAATTAATTAAAAGCCTGCAATTCCTGCAGCTCTAACTATTAACTGAGGGTTTGCATGGGTACTGACACAACCACACTTCATCCATAGCCTGTTACTCACGTTTATTATGTCCTGGGCACTAGCTTGGGAAGGAAAACCCCTCATGCGGACAAAGTGCTGTGGTGGTGATGAGGCGTTCTCAGACTCCAAAACGTTCCTGGAGCTTTCTGTTCCTTCCCTGCACAATTCTGTGGAATGGAGGGAAAAACCATCACTTGTGCTTGCAGTGCCTCCCTCCCTCATGAGAAAGCCATGGGCATGTGGGGTGACACGAAGGGGCCTTGAGGAACACTCAGGATGGGAGGGACTCACTGATTTCTCCTTCGCCATAGGAGCCTCCAGTGTCTCTCCAGCCCCTGTCTTCAGAGATGGATTCATATTCTCTTCTCACTTTGGAATAGGCCATCATCTGCTTGCTGTAGGGTATGTGCCTTTGCATGTGGTGCTTTCTGCTCACATACACCTCTATGTACCTGGAGCCCAAAGGGAAAGAGCACATGGCACAGCTGGCACTCAGGGCTTGGAGAAAGCACCTTCCAGCTGTGTCCTGCCTTGGCCCTGCTCAGGTGCTGGGGGTGAGAGCCCTGCCATGGCCTGCCAAGGTACTGGAGAATTAATTCATTTCACAGTTCTCTTTGAGGCTGTTTTTCCCTCACTGCACTGGTTTCTACAAACCCCAAATCTAACACCCTACCCAGCCCCAAAATGGGTCCCAGAACAGGCAGACCCTCAAGAGGCACAGGGTCACAGGAAATAATTCAGTGGAGCCCTAAGATTTCCCAAGTGCCTATGAAATGGATAGGATTTCACTAGCAGTGTTAAATCAGGAGATTTCCAGAGCACGGAAGGAACAGTGTGACGAAAAGGAAATATGGACATCCAAGGGAGGGGGCCTTCCACCCTTCCTGAAGGGAGCAGCCAACAAAAGAGAAGTAACCCTGTGTACTGACAGAGCTGACAGCTCAGCCCCCTCCGAGTTCCCACTCAGCACTGGGCACTGCTGGAGGCCAGTTCTGGATAAAACCAGGCAGAATGAATGGGAGCAAGCTGCCAGCAGTTTTGAAAACCCCTCCATTTCTTGGCTAATCACATGGAAATAGAGGTGTCTGAGCCAGATGGATGAGTCAGTGTTCTGTCAGTGAGCTCATGTTCTGACAAAAAAAAAAAATAGCAGTAGATTTGGAATTAAGCTCTACTCGAGATGAGGGGAGTCCTATTAATTCAATTAATTAATTAATCAAATTCTGCCCATGGAGCAGCTGTTTGCTTTTAATATGAGTAGGGACATTGACAAACACCAGGAAATGCAGCCTGGAAACAGGAAATAAGGAAATAAAAGGAAGGAGGTTGGTGTGCAGGAGGGGAGGTAGTCACTAAAGAGGTGGGAGATGGTGCAGTGCTGGCCAGCAGTCCCTGCTGGGAATGGACTCAAGCCAGGTCAGCTGTGCTTAAAGCAGGCATTCCTTGAGGGGAAGCACTGGCTGTACTGGGCTGAAGGGCAGGAGGACAGCTGCCAAAATTGCCCAAAACATGGAGAAACCTGGTGGAAATCTGGCAGGATCACATCTGAATGAGGCACAGGATCCCTGTGCACCAAGGCCTCGGTCAGACTACATCTGTCCAGTGTTCCCTGCTCTGGAGGCTGTCACCACTTTTCATTGGGATGAGAATGTCTTCAGGAATACCTGAAAAACTGGAGACTTTCTGAGAGTCCCCAAAGTCCCCTGAATTATGAGCACTGAAGGTGCCTCTGCCCTCCCTTAATTGCACTGAGTGTGAGATGAGCTGCTTCACCTTGGAGCAGGAAGCTCCAAGCCCCACAGGAGCTTCACACCACGTTCTCCTACCCCCCTGAACTCCAGGGAAGTACCTACCTATTTCCCATATATTCCCTGTGCCGTAGCAGGGCCTTGGCTGCCATTTCAGGAGTAGCAAACTGCACAAAAGCTTCTCCTGTTCTTCTCTCTCCCCGGTAAATGAAAGCAATGTCTGCTATTTTCAAACCTAGAGATGGCAGGGGAGAAAAAGGCATTGATTGTGGCAGAAAGCCTTTTTTTTCTTTTTTTTTCTCTTTTGACAAGCTAACGGGGCAGCTTAATAGTTCTGAAACAACTGCTCATGCTGGCCTAATTGGAGTTTTTTACACTCCAATTTTTTGCTTTAAGGCACTTTTCACAGAAGACTTAATTAAAAAAGGAATCAATTTGAGACTTCATGTAAGTGAATCCAGGTTCTGGACAACAAGTAGATCCAGGGCACAAATGTTCTTGAAATTTTTTCTTATTATGGTAATTTTTTCCTGCATTTTTTAAAACTCAAGTCAGATTCAGTGAATTTCACTTTTTGTGCTGTAGAATGTTATCTCAGAGAGTCAGGACCTGGGCTGCTCCAGCACTGAGCATGGGACAAGGATTGAAGTGGCATATGTGACCTACTCATCCTGATGTCACAGCTGGGAACACCCACACTGCATTCACCCGGACTTAACTATCACTCAAGACTTTTTCCTTCTCAAGTTTGCCAAATTATGCACTGGTAGCAATCCAGCTGCAGATCACAACACCTGGTCCCCTTCCTTTGCTTCCCCTGGCCCCAAATCGGAGTGCTGAAAGTCCCGATCCTGGGTTAGACCTGCACAAGGTCAGAGGGGAAGGGAAACTGCAGGGTGCTCAGAAAGCCTGTGTGATTTCTGGGGAACAGCAACTCCTTGTGGTGTTTAAGGTGTTTGAGGCCACGTGTGCTTTGCCTCATCCCTTGAGAAACAACAGCATCAGCTTAAGGAAGCGAATGCCTGGTAAAGGAAGAGCTGAGTTACCTGAGAAGAAATCTGCAATGTCCTCCTCGGTGGAGGTGAAGGGGAGGCCTCTGAGCAGCACAACTCCATCGTTCATGGCCTGCGTCTCGTCCCGCAGGCTCTGCAGCAAGCCCTCCACATCGCTGTCATGGACCTCAAAAACTGCAAGGAACGCAGCCATGGAGCGTTTCCGCACACGGCGCTGGAAGGCAGCGCTCTCCTAAGGCAGCTTTTGTCCCCTGCAAAGCTCCATCCTGTTCCCTCCCCCATCCCACACCCTGTGGTCCCTCCCCTTTGCTTTTCCTGGCCAGCCTAGGATATTTTGGCCCAGTGGTGCCTCACTGGCTGATCTGCTGCTCAGTTCCACCCTAGCACCTCTTCACTAATTAAGGAGTTCTCATTCCCTGGGGAGTTTCACTCACAACACAACTCCTGCTGTTCCAAACTCACCTTTCACGTAGCGTGGGCCCATGTACCTCAGGTGCTTTTCCAGGGCTCTCTCGACATCTGCTTTGGACTCCAGCTCGATCAAGGCGTCCCCCCTGCGCCTCCCATCCCTATTTAAGAGGAAGTGTATCCCGTTCTCACCGTTTCGAATTCTACAGCCTGGAAACCAAGGGACACACAACACAGGAACATACAGGACTGCATCAGACACCGGGATCTCTGTGTTCTCTGTGTGCTGACTATGATGAGCTCGGGGCTCATCCCCTCAGCGCTGCAGAACAAAGGGCAGAACACTTGCATTTCTAACATGAAGCCTCAGGTCAAACTGGCTTGCTTTGGTTTGTAAGTAAGTAGCAAGGAATTTAAAAACTTGCATCTGGCCCCTGGGAGGATGCAGCATCGCTTGGCAGTAGGGAGGATGGGCCCTACAAAGGAATGTAAAAGCTACGAATTGGGATCAGAAAGCAACACCACAGTTTAAAGTAATTAGTAAAAACCTCAGTTTCTTAAAAGAGAGGAGTTTGGGCCGGCCATAATGGCCTGTAAGAGCATCACTTTGAGTTGGATTGCCCTTGCTGTGGAGACACTGATTAAGAAGGGAAAGACTTGTCCAATTAAATATAAGAGACTGTAAGGATGAGCTTCTAGTCAGCGTCCAGGAGTTTGGATGTTGATTATTCTCTTTACGTGTGTCAGTTGTGAATAATTCTGCAGCAATAAGACCTCATCTTTCTCTGTTAAGTAGTCATGAACTAATGACTAATTTTCCTTCTGTTAAGTAGTCATGAACTAATAGACTCAATACCAGCATGCAGAACAGTTAGGCAGGAAAACGAACGCCCATACTATCAAAGAAGGTCAGGACATCTTCCTCGGTGCACGAGAACGGGAATCCTTGTGCCCTGACGAGGTAGACAGTTTCGCTTTCCGCCTTGGGAGAGGCGGGCTCCTGCTCCGAGAGGCGACCTTTGTGGGACGGAGCATCCGTGACCTGTCACGGACACACGAGAGAAAGCGCCGGGGTGAGAAGCGGGGGCCGCGGCTTCCCCCCGGCTCTCAGGGGTCGGTGCCCGCCATTTTCGCGCGGCCGTACCTGGCTGTAAGCGCGGAGAGCGGCGCGGAGCGGCACCNGCTGCACGGGAAGCGCTTCCCGGGCACCGCCGGCTGCCCCGAGGCTCGGGGGTGTGCCCGCTGCTCTGCCCGCGCTGCGGCACCCCGGGACGGGGCGGGCATTCAAGGCTGTCACTGCTGGCTTTTCCTGTCACACAGCTTAGAATGGCCCGGGTTGGCACGGCACTTAAGGATCATCCCGTTCCACCCCGTGCCGTGTGCAGGGAGAACTACCACTAGACCAGGTCCCTCCAAGCCCTGTCCGTCCTGGACGTAAACACTTCCAGGGATGGGGCAGCCACATTTTCCTGGGCAGCCTGTCCCAGGGCCTCACTGGGAAGAATTTCTTCCCAATATCCCATCTAACCCTGACCTCTGTCAGTGTGAAGCCATCCCCCCTTGTCCTGTCTCTCCAGGCCCTTGTAAGTGGTCTCCACCTTTCTTGCAGGCTCCCTTCAAGCACTGGAAAGCAGCAGTTGGGTCACCATGAAGCTTTTCTTTTCCAGGCCGAAAACATCCCAATTCTCCCAGCTTTTCCTCATAGCAGAGGCGCTCCCTTCCTCTGATAACCTTGGTGGCCTCTTCTGGACTTGCTCCACCAGGTCAATGTCTGACGCTGTTTTGTAGCACAACGACACAAGACTCCGAGATCAGGAGGCTAAAAAAATGACTCTTTTATTTAGGGATGCATCTCCCTTATATACTATTTTACACAGACCAATCTGAGGGGTGAAACAAAGGCAAACTTTTTCAATCACACTGGTCAAACCAGAGGGACATCAGGAAGAAGCCCCTCCTGTGAGAAGGAATGAATAACATAGGTACGTTACAAAAACATTCCTTCTGTTTACAGAACTTGTCTGGGAAAAGAATTTCAGAAAACCAAAACACCTCAGGCATGAAGCCATGTGTCCTTTCAGTGCTGAGGACCTCAGGGCTGGATGCAGCATTCCAGGTAGGGGTCTCACCTGAGCAGGGCAGAGGGAAGGAATTCCTCCCCCTCCCCTACTGTGGGGATGAGCCCAAGACACAGAGGGCTTCTTCCAATAAAAAGTTTTAAGTTGGGCTTCATCTCTGACGAGCCTTTTACACCCTTTCCCTGGAGACTGATTTTCCAAGAGAGATGATTTTCTCCCCTCTCACTCCCATCCCTGCCTGAAGGTCTCAGAGCCAGCACCGGCTGTTGATGAAGAATATTCCCTTTCCAGGTGGTCTGGGAAGACAGTCCTGCAGTCATTGCTGCATCCAGAAGGGATAAGGGAGAAAGACCTGGCACCAGCTTCTCCTAAGTGCACACGTGGGGAAGGTAGGTAGTGCTGAACACAAAAAAAAATTCAGGATGAAGAAAAATGGGTAAGAAGAGGCAAGCTGAAATCCCAAACCTCAACAGTGGAGGAACTCAGGGAGGAGCTGTGGAGGCTTGAATCCAGGGTATTCAGGTAGGCATCCAAGCAGCTGCTCAGGAGGAGGATGGTCCAGGCCCCAAGCAGGATGCCAGCATCAGGAAGATCGTGAGAGCCATGACATCCAGGATACTCCTTTCTTTTCCAGCACCCTGTACCTGTAGCCTGGGGATCACCAAGTAAGGGTTGCAATTTCAAGCCACTGCAGACTGTCAAACCCAGAATACAATCTTGGGTTTCTTGGCACAAGTCTTGTTGTGCTGCCAACACACTCACTTATCAGAAGCCTTGAATGTTTCTTATCACCACTTCGAAAATGTGAACAAGCTACTTTATGTCACCCTCTTGTTGCTGGCGGATGCTTTTGTAAACTATTCCTCATAACAAACTTTCACATGATGGACTATAACCCTGAGAACAGCGCAGCCTCTTGACAACAGCACTCTCAACCCTTCTGAGTTTTCAAGGTAAATCACATATTATGCACATTTTCAAAGGAATGTTGGCCTCGGTTCCCAAGTGGTTCACATTCCAGTCTTTCATAGCCTACTTGCCAGGTTTCTCTTCAAAACCTTCTTTAAATAAGCAAGCAAATGTTGTAGGAGGAAAACAAAAATTAAGATAACTACAGGAATTTGTCTTGAGCACTTATCTACATACATCTAGATTGGCTTTTGTGCTTTCAGTTTAACTGAATAAGCAGATCCCTAAATCTTAGGGACCGAGGGAATGTTAGGGGCATTCTTCTCCTGTNGTGCCCGCTGCTCTGCCCGCGCTGCGGCACCCCGGGACGGGGCGGGCATTCAAGGCTGTCACTGCTGGCTTTTCCTGTCACACAGCTTAGAATGGCCCGGGTTGGCACGGCACTTAAGGATCATCCCGTTCCACCCCCTGCCGTGTGCAGGGAGAACTACCACTAGACCAGGTCCCTCCAAGCCCTGTCCGTCCTGGACGTAAACACTTCCAGGGATGGGGCAGCCACATTTTCCTGGGCAGCCTGTCCCAGGGCCTCACTGGGAAGAATTTCTTCCCAATATCCCATCTAACCCTGACCTCTGTCAGTGTGAAGCCATCCCCCCTTGTCCTGTCTCTCCAGGCCCTTGTAAGTGGTCTCCACCTTTCTTGCAGGCTCCCTTCAAGCACTGGAAAGCAGCAGTTGGGTCACCATGAAGCTTTTCTTTTCCAGGCCGAAAACATCCCAATTCTCCCAGCTTTTCCTCATAGCAGAGGCGCTCCCTTCCTCTGATAACCTTGGTGGCCTCTTCTGGACTTGCTCCACCAGGTCAATGTCTGACGCTGTTTTGTAGCACAACGACACAAGACTCCGAGATCAGGAGGCTAAAAAAATGACTCTTTTATTTAGGGATGCATCTCCCTTATATACTATTTTACACAGACCAATCTGAGGGGTGAAACAAAGGCAAACTTTTTCAATCACACTGGTCAAACCAGAGGGACATCAGGAAGAAGCCCCTCCTGTGAGAAGGAATGAATAACATAGGTACGTTACAAAAACATTCCGTTTACAGAACTTGTCTGGGAAAAGAATTTCAGAAAACCAAAACACCTCAGGCATGAAGCCATGTGTCCTTTCAGTGCTGAGGACCTCAGGGCTGGATGCAGCATTCCAGGTGGGGGTCTCACCTGAGCAGGGCAGAGGGAAGGAATTCCTCCCCCTCCCCTACTGTGGGGATGAGCCCAAGACACAGAGGGCTTCTTCCAATACAAAGTTTTAAGTTGGGCTTCATCTCTGACGAGCCTTTTACACCCCTTCCCTGGAGACTGATTTTCCAAGAGAGATGATTTTCTCCCCTCTCACTCCCATCCCTGCCTGAAGGTCTCAGAGCCAGCACCGGCTGTTGATGAAGAATATTCCCTTTCCAGGTGGTCTGGGAAGACAGTCCTGCAGTCATTGCTGCATCCAGAAGGGATAAGGGAGAAAGACCTGGCACCAGCTTCTCCTAAGTGCACACGTGGGGAAGGTAGGTAGTGCTGAACACAAAAAAAAATTCAGGATGAAGAAAAATGGGTAAGAAGAGGCAAGCTGAAATCCCAAACCTCAACAGTGGAGGAACTCAGGGAGGAGCTGTGGAGGCTTGAATCCAGGGTATTCAGGTAGGCATCCAAGCAGCTGCTCAGGAGGAGGATGGTCCAGGCCCCAAGCAGGATGCCAGCATCAGGAAGATCGTGAGAGCCATGACATCCAGGATACTCCTTTCTTTTCCAGCACCCTGTACCTGTAGCCTGGGGATCACCAAGTAAGGGTTGCAATTTCAAGCCACTGCAGACTGTCAAACCCAGAATACAATCTTGGGTTTCTTGGCACAAGTCTTGTTGTGCTGCCAACACACTCACTTATCAGAAGCCTTGAATGTTTCTTATCACCACTTCGAAAATGTGAACAAGCTACTTTATGTCACCCTCTTGTTGCTGGCGGATGCTTTTGTAAACTATTCCTCGTAACAAACTTTCACATGATGGACTATAACCCTGAGAACAGCGCAGCCTCTTGACAACAGCACTCTCAACCCTTCTGAGTTTTCAAGGTAAATCACATATTATGCACATTTTCAAAGGAATGTTGGCCTCGGTTCCCAAGTGGTTCACATTCCAGTCTTTCATAGCCTACTTGCCAGGTTTCTCTTCAAAACCTTCTTTAAATAAGCAAGCAAATGTTGTAGGAGGAAAACAAAAATTAAGATAACTACAGGAATTTGTCTTGAGCACTTATCTACATACATCTAGATTGGCTTTTGTGCTTTCAGTTTAACTGAATAAGCAGATCCCTAAATCTTAGGGACCGAGGGAATGTTAGGGGCATTCTTCTCCTGTGACCCAAACAGGGTGCAAGGGAGAGTCTCTGGAAGGGATGCACATCTTCCACACATTTTTCCTTTTATTTGCTTGCTTCCCAAGTACAGGAAAAAACACCCTCTTGCTGCTTGTCTGGCAGCTTGTAAGGTTTGTGAGAGTTACCTTTAGAGGGCACCGTGTTGTTGGGCAAACGTTGGCACTGAAGAAGTTTCCATGGAATCTCAGAGCTTCCTTAGTTACATGATGAATCAGAGCCTCTGCACCTATGGTAGAATACAAAGGTCATCCTAGGACAAGAAAATTTGCATTTATTCACTTGACAGAGCTGCTGTTAGGTGAAGATGGCTTAGGAGAGGGAATCTGCCTCTGTTAAAGTGGCAAGTTTCAGGAGATGCCTCCATACTGCTGTGGACCAAGGATTTATCTGCCTTGGAGAATTTATCTACATGGCAGGATGCCTTCTTTGTAAATAATGTTAAACAAGTTGTCCTTGAGAATAACCGATACCAGCTATTCTTTAGTCTGATCAGACTAAAAATGATCATCAGAAAATCATGGGATGTGATACTAAAACCAGTGCTTATCTTATACTGGGAAACATTCCTTATCCCTCTGCGTGATCTGCTGTCAAGAAAAATTGATGCTCTGTTCTCTTGTGGTATTTTTTTTTTTTTTTTTTTTTAAATGCTGCTTTCGGCTGGAATGTTCTGTGTTTACCGAGCTGTGCTGAAAAGCTGAGAACTTCAGCTCAGGAGCGAAGCACTTTGCCAGCCGGTGGGCCCTTCCAGAAGAATTCTCCAGGCTCTGCAGTGCACTGGATAAACGGAGGTGACAGAGGCGAGGCCAGGGCAGCGCAGGCCGTGCCTTCCCCGGCGCAGCAGAGCGGGGCAGCCCTTCCCTAAGGCTGCAGCTCCCTGCCAGCCCCTCGGGTCGGCAGGGAACGAGGAGAGCCCTTCCAGCGATCCTCAGCCATCCCAGCAGCCCGATATCCATGTGAGACATAAAAGCCTGCACGTTACATAAGCGTCTCTCCTGGCCGGCTGTTTCCCACTGCAGTAACCAATGTTTAATTTTAACCTGCTGCTAAAATAAAGCGTTCAGTGGGCAGAAGGAAGTGTATGGGTGGGAACAGGGAATGGAGGTTGTTCGTGTCCCAACAGGAATGTGCCAGAAGGATCAGTGATGTATTTCTGTTTGATTTACCTGGCCAACTTAAGTCTGGCAGCATTTGTTACAAAGTGCCCCAAGACCGATTCCGTGCTTGGGCTAGTACGGCCAAAAGGACACTTGCAAACCTCGTGAAATGCTTTTTAATTACACCACTGCCACCCAGTAAAACACTGCATTTTAAAGGTGTCCTAAAAACAGTAATTTTAATTTACTTAGAAATGCACTGACCTGGCAGTTTGACTTAGTCTGAAGGACAGAGGGTGGAAAATGCAGTTTCAGCATGTAAAAGCGTGAGGGAAGCAGATGACTTGTCAGTGTGGCCACCTAAGGCGTTGGAGCTGAAACGCACGATGCGCTGTACGGAAAGTTAGCGTTGTGTGGGATCGTAGCCTGTTGTGATGTGCTGAATTTGCCTGATAAATCTGAAAGTCATCAGGTTTTCCTCTGGCCTATCTGCGGCAGTGTGAGGTTTTTGGGATGGCCAAATGCCCTTGTGGCAGGAGGGAAATCCCTGGGAATGATGCTGCCTGTCCTGCGCCCTCTCTAAAATCTGGCTTCTTACTGACCTAAATAGAGCCAGATTTTTGCGTGAAAATTAAACCCTGGGATCGCAATTTCTGCCATAAAGGACACTGGGATGTGACTAAATCCGCCTGCCAAGGGTTTATTAAAAAACCTGCATTGTTTTTTAACCTCAGCTGCCCACAGTGCTGCCTGAGGAGTGCCCCTCCTTTACTCACCGCCTGCCCCCGCCAGCCCAGTTAGGAATTGCTAACGAATCAAATATTATTAAGAAATATTAGAATCCCTTTCGTTAAAAAAGAGTTCAATGAGGAGGGCAGCAACGCCGTTAATATTCTTAATTAATTCTCTTATTTTTCTGGTGGTGGTGGTGACCTCTGGGCTGGTACCTGGCTCCCTTGGTCCTGACGGCTGAGGTGAGAAGGGGGAGACTCCGGAGGGGCAGGGGGTGCCCGTTTCCAGGGAAGTGTTGGGGAAAGGGGGCGGTTCATGGTGGTCTCTGAAGAAGAAAGGGAGCTCTGGAGGGGCAGGAGATCCCCTTTTCCATGGAGCAGTCCGGGGGGCACTCACACGGGCGGCTGTGAGGGCCCGGCGCGGCGGGATGGCAGCGAGGGGAGCTCCAAGCAGCACGGCCGTGCCCGGGGCCATGAGAGGACTCCC
>WEIU01011005.1:160093-185246 GCA_013389925.1 Aegithalos caudatus | reverse complement strand
CGGCTTCCCCTCGCAGATACGAGTTTGGAAACAGCCACGGATCACCGGCCCGGGGGATCTCCCCGGTGACCGCCGTGCTGCCCGGCGAAGGGGTCTCGCTGGGTAGGCGACAGCGGGGTCAAACACCCACCCGAGGGCTCTCCCCGAGCTTTTATGATGTTTTCATGCGGGCTTCTCGTTTCCGGCGGGCAGAGGTCGGTGCCGTGGAGTTGTGTGCCACGGCTGAGTTAGGAGCTGGCGTGTGGAAGCGAACCCCGGTGCAGGTGACAGGGCCGGTGGGGCTCCCCGGCGGCCGGAGCCCCGCTAAGGACATGGCCAGGCTGTACTGCGGCAGGAAAAAGCTCCCTCGGGAGTCCGTGGCGATCCCAGGTGCGCGCAGAACCCCACTTCTTGAAATTTTGCTTCGTGGGCAAGAACCGAATGAACTTCGGTCCCTCCCCTTGGAAACAAAGACGAGGTACTTGTGACAATTAACATAAACCGGTTCAGTGACCTATTAGTTAAGGCGAAGATGCGCTCTAGGGAAAGAAGGGCGATCAAGGAAGGCAGCTGAAAAAGGCACCCGGGAAGAGCCGAGCTCCACTGGGGCCTTGTTCCCGGCACGCTCCGGGTTCCGTGCGAGCAGCTCGCGGGACTGCCGCCGGGATATCTGACAGTTCTTGGAGGCTTACACTGATAACCAGCAGATGTAAACGTGGCCTGGGCTTAGAGAAGAGACTTTATCTCAGGGCTGGAGTGTTCTAGTCAGTTGTGTTTTCATGGAGACAAATAACCTTGGCGCTGGCTTCCTCCTCAGTCCCTCCCTTGGTATTTATCTTTTAACTCTGCTGTGCCCAAGCCTGTCGTGCTCCTCGCCCCCGGAGGGACTCTGAAAGGCAACTCTCAGCTGCCAAGGGGAGGTGGGTGCAGATGATTGTCCGTGGATTGGAGGCGCGGTGCTCCTAATGAGAAGCCCAGCTGTCCCCCTCCTTCGTAATTCTCAGCTGCCACGGTGGAGAAGGGGGGGACAGGATTTCGAGTGTCCTGGGAGTCTGGTTTGCAAATCAGAGAGCCTCCCTCTCCGTGGCATTTGGCGAACTGGGAATGGAAAAGCATGAAAACCTCCACCCTCTGCCACAGGCAATAATGAGATGCTTCTTTCTTTTTTCAGACCCTTCTGAAACCTAGGAAAGCAAACTTTTACACCCACCTCCATTGTTCCAAGTGATCCTTCTGGATGAAATGTAGCAATGGAAACTGGAGTTAGTACATGGCAAAGCTAGAAGTGCTGGCAAAGCTACCTCAGCTGTTGTTGGCAGAGTGCTGTAGATGGCACCTAATGGGCTCATTTGCAGAGAGAAATTTACAGTCTAGAAATGGGTTAAAAAAAAAAAAAATGCTAGGCCTCAAGGCAACCAGGGAAACTTTCTTCGTTGCTAACACAGAGTTTTGGTGGCTGTTTTTTAGGGATCCAGAAAGTTAGCATCACCTTTTGTTAGACCTGAGTTTTGGCTTGATAAGAGTTATTCCAAGGTAGCGCACGGATGTCTGCAGGTTTAACAATGCCGCCTCGCGTTTCGAGCTGCAAACCCCTCGTGTTTGCACAGCACTTGTCCCTTCCACAGTATTTTTTCACCCCTTCGTGGCTGCACTGGTGTGGAGGTGCCAGCAGCGTTTGTCCTTGCTGTTGTCCCTGCCTCGGTGACACCGCTGTCCTTCGGTGAGCTGGCTCCGAGTTTGGAGCTGCGGCAGCAGCGGGGAGGATTGTCCTTGTGCAGCGGGAAGGTTTCCCTGCGTGGCAGTGAACCTGTCATGCAGGTTTATCCCCAGGGACCGGGCTGCAGCTTGTCAGTCTGACACCCAGCACGGTGCCAAAAGCTGTGTTCTCCCGCAGGCTTCCTTGTTGTCAAAATAACAGGGGGATTGTGCTCGGATAACGCGGCGTGCGTGCGGCCCCCCTTGCCCGCTGACAAATCCGTGGCTATTCTTCCCTGTTGCTAGGGCCGGTTACGTGGGGAGGGGGGGAAATAAAATCAAGGGGAACCATTGTCTTCTCTGCTTATGGGGAACACTATAAAAAGACTGTCTTGTGAGGCGAGCCACTGAATTAATACAACTTGGTTTTGACAGCAATTGTTATTTTCAGCGCCGCGGTTTTCTCTTTCTGATCTGTTTCTTCCTTTCTGAAAAGACTTTTCAAACCTCTCCAGCGGTTGAGTAGCTTATCCTGAATCTTTAAAAGTGATATAAAAATGGGAATTGGACTAGAAAATATCTCCAGTTCCAAAAAAACACTGCTTGGTAAGTTCTCTCTGAAAGGAAATTGCAGCATAGTTGAAGGTACTTTAGCTTACATCTCCAAGGAAAAAAATTAAAGATAGGTCTGGTGGGCGTGCCAGATGGTAACATGCTTGTGTTATCCTCTGCTGGCAAGGCTTACATAAAAAGGAAGCTAGAGGAAAACTATTTATTGATAAAAGGAAAAGATTCAGATTTATTATTGAAGTTCTGAAATCATCTTTTCTTTGGAAAAACCCCACAGAACTCCTATCTTTGGATTAGTGAATCCCTCTCTGAAGATACCAGCACAGGGTATTTTTTAAAAAAGAGATTGATTTGAGTAGTCATTGCCTGATCAGTCCTGGAAGGACGAGGAGCTTCTGGAGGTGAACAGGGGTGAGTGGCTGTTGTTGGGGGCACGTGTGTTGGTGAGTGAAGGCCAAGTTAACTTGTGAACCAAACTGAGGCAAGATGTGCTCTCCCTTCTCTGCCTTGTTCTGCAGCACAGTGGAGCCTGGCAGCTGCTTCTGATGCTCCTCATGGGTCGTTTTGTTTGGTTTTTGGTTTTCTGTTTTTTTTTAAATTGAAATCATACTTTGTGTGTAAATGTATGTGCAGGAGGTATAGTGAGGCATAACTGGTCCCCTTATGTCACTTTCAGGTTAATACCAAAATCTGGTGGGTCTGTTTCCAAGTGGACAAGCAGTGTGGCCTTCCCAATTCCTCAGGCTGCTCCTGCTCTTGGAGAACATCAGGGCTGTTTGCTTTTGTCCCTTCCTCAGCTTCCCGAGTTGCTGCACCTTGTCCAAGGATTTCCCTTCATAATGTGGGCAGTGTAGCAGCTGAGTGCTTTGTGAATGCTCCTTCCATGTTTTTGGAGATGTGTTTATCTCCTCTCCATCAAGGTCTCCCACACAGGATCAGTAGGCACTCCTAAACTGGAATTTGCTCATGGAAAAATCAGCAGGTAGCCATTTGCAGACTGTTAGAAATGGGAAATACAGTGAACATTCAGATATTTTCCCCTGTGTTTCAATGTATTTGTTTACTTCCATTTTATCTTGAGGAGGGTAAGTCTACTGTGGGATCAGGGCAGAGGCTTGTCCACATAGGAATGGGATAACATAAAATCAGCTGCTTGACCAGTACCAATAGTGATGTGTCCAGTTCCTGCTTTTTGGGGTTTTTTTTTAAGTACCAGAATCGAGAAGTTTTCCCACAAGTCAGTTGGAGTAAAGCTATTGCCAGCTTCCCAAATAATTTTTTTTTTAAGCCTTGGTAACTTTGAGTTACCAAGTAATTTTGAGTTTTGAGGAAAGCAGAAGTATTCTGTAGCAGTGGAATCAGCTATGATAATGAACTTAAAACCAAGTAAAACGTGGGGTTTAGGGTGTCAGGTAGTGGAGTGCTGCTGCCTTATCAGTGAGGTTGGAGGTAGGGAGCAAGGAAGCTGCTGCCTGGCTTTTATTTCTGCAAGAATGAGTTTGCCTTGGAGTCACAGAGCTCTGCAGGACAGTTCAGGCTGTTAGATGTCTGCACCTGGCCTGGCACTTGGAAAAACAAATTTGCCCTACTGCTGTGTTTTGGGAATGTGTAGTAGGTGAAGGTGAAATCAGTGATTGTCACTTCTAAATGTTGTTAGATAGCTCCTACTCAGATAGAAACATTCGTTTGGAATGGGGAAAAAAAAAAAAAAAAGCCTAGGAAGAAAGGCATTGTTCAGTGTGAAAGTTGTGTTTACTACATCCTGCAGTGATGTCCGATCTTAATTGCTTCCTAATTGTTTGTTTTTATGCCACGATTGTTTTCCCTTGTTTGTCCTTCCCTCTTTGTGTTTGCAGCACAAGTGAGCCGATGCCATTAGCTAATTGCAGGGAGGAGTGGTGGAGCAGGGATCATTTTTGGGGATGATTTGTGTGCTGGAGAGTGGCCGGGACTTTTGCCTTTATCAAATGCCTTTGTCACCTTTTACTTTTCAGGCAGGGCTTTGGATTTAGGGCCTCTTCCTAGCAACAGCCATGAGGTCACAGTTTCATCTGGTGCTGTCCTGAGACATACACAGCCTTTTGTTTGAAAAAGGATAAAATATTGGAAGCATTTGTCCGCCAGGCTGTGGGGTGGCTGGAGGGTTGCAAGAGGCTGACAGAATGAAGCTGCTTGTTTTTCTTAGAGGAGTAAATAACTGCATTAAATTTGGCCACTTCAAGTCTTCCCTGGTAAGCAGTAAGGCAGATCTGGCTGCCAGAGCTATCAATAAGCCTCTGACCCACAAATTAGCCTGAACCGCAGGATGTGCTCTGCGATGCTTTTAGCATTTGTAAACTAAGCCACTTCCTATTGGAGTTGAGCTACAATGAACTTGCTGTTTGGCTTTTGTTCTTTTTTTGGGTTTTTTTTCCTCTTTAATACACGAGGAGACTGCGGGTTATAAACTCAGCTGCTATAAAAATCTGTTTTCAGCTAGAACTGGGTATAACTATTACTTCTCACAGACCTGGAAAAATTTCTCTAGCTTTTACATTTCATGATGTGGGATTGTGAGGATATACAGTGCTTTGCTTTGTCATCTCTGCATAGGGATCTCCCAGGTGCTTTTCCAGGGCACTTCTGCTTGGGTCAGTATTTTGAGGAGGGGATGTGAAAGAAGGGAATGAGAGCTGAGGATTTGCATGTATCCGTGCAGCTTAAATTGGTTCCTGGAGAGTAAGTTGGAAATAACTTCTAATTTCTTAGTGAGCTTAGATAAAAAAGCGTGGTGCATTTCAAGCATCTGTTTGATTCAAGGCTTCACTTCCCATTTCAAATCCATAGCCTGAGTCAGCAGTCAGTCAGTTCATGAGGAGGAGATGGTAATTTTGTGTGCCAGTCCCACCCTGAGAATTCATGAAGGTAACAGTAGGTTTTGCCTTGCAAATGTATTTTAGTACTTGTAAAAACAGTCCATGGAAGCGAATTCACTCACTCTTCTTGTGTCTTTTTTTCCCCCTGAAATCCAACTGTGACCTTAGCTTCTTGTCCCATCTTTGCTTCTGGCTTTTTTTTTCTGGTGTGTGAGGACAGTTCTACCTTGTTTACCCTCTCTCCTCTTCCTTCTCCAGTCCACAGCTGATCCTTGGCAAGGATCCATTCCTTTTGGTATTCTTAGGTACCTGAAGAGATCCAGCCCATGTTTCACTTGAGTTTTAGTTGAGGTTTACTTGGGTTTTTTTGTTTTTTTTTTGTAGTCTGTCCTTGCACCTCTTCATCTTTCAGTGCAGTCACTTGCCTCTGGAGTTAATTGCTTGTGTCCCTGAGATACTGACGTACAAAACCTTAATCCCTTCCTCACTTGAAGGAGAACATCTTGCAGATAAGGACTCATAATGCCTGGATTTGTTGTCTTTATCACAAGTCTAATTCCTTTCTTTATGACAAACTGAACAAATGAGCTTAGGTAAGCTTTGGTAAATTCCTCTTTTGCTAAAGATTGAGCCAAATGAGTTTTGATACGGAAATAATTTCAACCCAAATAATGAATGATTCGGTGGGTTCTCTATTCTGACCTTAATGAAGTAACCTATATTTTTTTTTGGTAGCTGGTACTTTGTGTTTTTCCCAACTTCAGTAGCTCAGTCCTGGTTTTGCTTGAATGGATTAATTGTTTTAGGGACTTGCTCAGTGTTCTGGATCTAGCAATCAAAATGGCATTGCTTTGTCTTTTACTTTATCGCCACAAAATACTGCTGAGGTGTACCTTGTAGGAAAAACAGCTTCTCTAATGTCCTATCATTGTGTGATTGACAGCTCTTCTTAAAATCTCTTGCTGCAGAGGGAGTGGAAAAAAATAAAAGAGGAAAAGTCTGAATATTTAAATTGATAGAACAGTTAAATTGACTTTGGGCTCAGCTGTCAAATGCTTAAGCTTAAATAATTTCAAAAGAAATGTGCTGCTGTCTATGTAGGAGCAGTCATTCCCCCTCACATGCTTCAAACTGGTGGGTTTTCCTGATAAGATGCTTGGGAAGAGATAAGCAAAATTTCCTGAAGATAGTTACACATGGCACATGCAGGATTTTATTAAATGTGGGGGTTGTGTAAGAAATACTTGGGGGTGACATAATGCAGTGTATTTTTGGAAAGCTGTTAGATTATTCATTGCTGCCTCTTGTCCATTCCTTCTTCCTGTGTGTCAGTTCTTGCCTCTAATGATTGTTAGTTCCTGGATCCAGACCCCCTTTTGCCTGTTTATCCAAGTGTAAGTGTAATCTTCCTTCTCTGTTTGAGATTTTCTGTTGGGAAGTTGCCGAGTATTTGTCCTTTGCCACGTTCCCATCCCCAGCCTGTTTTGCGTGGGGGTTACAGTAAAGGGCAGCCTTTTAGAAAGTGCTAAAGTGACTCTTTCCCCAGGGAAATTTAGTTAAATTTCTCCTTTAACTCCCTATTCCCTAAGCACATGAAGAGATGGTTCTTTTTATTGTGTTTAAAAGGATTGAAGACTGTCTTAAACTCTTCAGTTAAGTCTTTTTTGTTGTTGTTGTTGTTCCTTTAGAAAAGCCCTGATGCGATTTCTTAGGTTGTATGACTAGATTTGCTTTAGTCATTCATTAAGCATCGGTTTCCAAAAGCACTGATCAGCATTTTGGGAAGCCATCCATGTTCTGAGGCATGTTCTCCAAACACTATATTTGGTGTACAAGTAAGGAACTAATTTGATGCTAGAGCCAAGCTTTTATTACTGCAATTTATCACTCTCAGTGGGTTGTAGATGGCTTTCTGCAAAGCTCTGCTTCCTACTTGTAAATGTATTTACAGGGTGTGACTGTTAGCAGCAGCTTGGGATGCAGAGGGTATTAGTCATGGACAGACAGATAATTCTGTCATTCTGTCTGATAATTCCTTACATTCAGCTGAACGTAAGGAAATCTGCCAGGCAGGAGGAGCAGTTTGCTGTGGGAAGCAGTGAACACCGTTTTTTGTGGGACCCTGGTCCCTGTTCATCACATGGAAGAAGCGCTGGAGTAAAGGAATCACAGGTAGGCAAACGCTGCTCATCCATCTCCTGCTGTATTTCTTGGGCACACTCCCCCTTTGCCTCCTGCCCCAGCAGCCAGGGGATGCTTCAAGGGACTGGCAGCATGTGAGGCTGCCTGAGGCAGGCTGGAGCTCTCCAGGATATTCTCAGGGACTTGGGGAGAGATCCTGAGTTCCTTCGTGCCTACATAAATGGTTTAGTAAACCTTCCTTCTTTGTGAACACTTCCAGGGTCTTTCCTTGGAATCCAGCCAGCGTGTCACTGAAAGGAGCAACCTAGGCTTGGAGCTTTACATCTTTCCTTGTTATTTCTTTTATGAATTGCTCAGTTTTATATATGGGGAAGGGTAGGTTTAAAAAAAGAAGATGTGGTTGTGTCCGCTGAATGGTGTATTAGGTACATTCCTACAGTAAAAAAGTTTGAAACTTTTTGGAAACATGGCTGGGTGAAGTTCTGACTTGAGTTGGAGTTCATGCTGTGCCCTCTCTTTTGAGCGAGCTGATGCTAATTGACAGAAAGAAGGGATTCCTGGGAAAAGAGGGGAGCATTAGTGAGGAAATAGTGCTGTTCAGCTTGCAGGGAGCTTAATTAGGGGCTAAAATGTTCAAAACAGTGAACTCCATCTGGCAGGAAAAAACAAAGCAGTTGGAGTACTTTGTGTTTACCTTCTTCAAAGCTCCAGTAGCCCGTTCTTTTAAACAAGTACCACGTGAATATTAGGATGTTAGAAGAAATAAAGCTAGTTTGGATTATTCTTTACAGTTCCATGAGGGTGTTTGTATGTCCACAGTAAATGTTAATATTGAAATAGTTGAGGGACCTCGGTCTGATTGAAAGGACCCAACAGAATGGACTAGCCTAGACTAGTGCTCACCTTTCTTAAAAGTATAAACTCTGTTTGTAGTAAGCTTGGAATTTTGTGGGTGAAGACAGCATTGTGTTTGCCTCAAGGTAGTCAGTGGATTCCTGGGAGTGTGCAGCAAACTCTTTGGGATAATCTTGATGTCAGGAAGAGGAGAACATGCCCAGGTACTTGGGTCCCTGCTGTAAGCTTCTAATCGGAGTGAAAATGACTTCGGTGGTCTTAAAGCTCTTGGGAAAAGTCTGTGGGACACTTGGGAGCAGCAGTGCAGGGACATCCATAAAATGCTCTCAGAGCCTTTGGGGAGGCTGCAGGTTTTGTGCCACAGGTTCCTGTGCTCTCCCCGTGCCTGCCTGCCTGTCTCTGCAAATCGGGAGGGCGTGATTGCCTGGAAAAGTTTGATCCAAGCTTTTTCTGTGATGGATGCCACTGGATACTGCCGTTTGTGGCTCTGGCCTGCCCCTCTCTGTTAATCCTGCAGGGAACAGGGCAGGAGAGGTTGAGTCACTTCCGCAGCCATTGGCTGCCTTGGGAGTAGTTTGTGTTTGGAGTGCACGGGGAGTGCTCTGGTAGTATCCAGCGAGGGCAACTGTGACTTGCTGTGTTTATTTTGAGGATTTTCCAGGAGATGAAAGTGTACTAAATGAATGTGTTGTAAATGAAACAAGGGAATTTATTTTGGTTGTAAGCATAGCAAACTGATGATAATTTCCCGGTCATGGGATGGAGTTGGACGCTTCTTCCTTGCACTGGGAATTGTGATTACTTGGGAGAAGGGTTGCATCTCAGTGGGTAAACAGCAGGAACACCATTGGGTGGAGTTGTAGCAGACACAAGTGCTGTAGCACAACACCTCCCGCTTGTTTACAGGCACTTTCTCAGCCTGCAGATGGGAAAACGGAGGCTGAGGGAAGCGTAGGTGCCTGGCTCGGCTGGAAAACAGGCACCTCACATCCTTGTGGATTTGGCACCGTGTGCCGCTGCAGGGGGAGTGAGGGCACAGGGCAGTGACCGCTCCCCAAACACCAAACACTTGTCCCTTGCTCAGAGCTCAGCCAGGGAAGGTCTCCCCTCAGGGAAATCTTTATGTTCTGGTGCGTGTAAGAATTGTGCTGGACCAGTCCCACACTGGCTCCAAGTCACTGACTCTAAACTGTGTATGTTTAGCAGGGAAAAAAAATGCATTTTAGGAATGTGGATGTGTACAGGTAGTGTTGGCTTTGACACTCAGGGTGGTGGATGGGGCAAGCAAAAGCAAAACTGTTCCTTAAGGCTACCTTAAATAACTTTCTCTTTCCTGGATGTGAGTCATCTGATAAGNTTTTTTTTTTTTTTGGTAGAGTCTTGTGTGTAATGGAACCCGTGATTTTTAAGAGCTGTTCATGAGACTGTGCCTTTTTCATCTGCCAATCTGTAGGGAACTTCACTCTGTGCAGACAGCTTTTTTTCCTAGAAGGGGAATGATTTCAGTCAGATTTCAGTCCCCACATTGATGGGTAGAGAATGAAAAATCTCACAGAAACACTGATTTCCCTGTCAGTGCTCCATATCCCTTGAGAAGGAGGCACCTTCAGGTTCAAAAGCCTGCAGAGAATTGAAGTTACTCTGTGGTGTAGTAATTAACAATAAACCCCGTGTATTCTGTTTCTGGAGGAATGACCATGTGTCTGGGGAAATTTTTCAAGGCAGTGCCACTGATTCCTCCTTAAACCAAAACAAGAGCTCTAGGCCTGGAATTGCTCTGCCTTACCCTCTGGGAGAGCAGCAACTGTGTTGTGTAAGGAGTTGGCAGCTCCTGACTGCTTCCCAGAGCTGCTGCATGGAATGCATCCCGAATTCTTGCCTTGCTTTTGTTACCTGCAGACTCAAGTGACTGGACTGAGACAGCCTTACTGCAATGAATGGGAATTGGATTGATAAAGCTGACTTCTTGGTGCTGTTAGAACTGAAGGGAGCAATGCTTTGCTCTCACACTCTCTTCAGAACAGAAATATTGTGACTATTGCGTTTTATAAATAGAAATGCTCAAGTTCAATCTCATCAGTGCAGGTTTTGAACATGTTCAACTTAATTTTACCTGCTGTCCTTCTGATGCTGTGGTTGTCACAAGGAAAACGTTTTTAAAGGCTGCAGCTGTTGATTTCATTTGTCAAAAAGGAGCTTGAGCTTTTAGTTTAATTTCCATGTTGGTCTGTTAGCTGGTGGAAACAAACTAATCTTACTCTGATGTTTCTATTCTTAGCAGGATGTTATCATTTGAAGGCCTGTATTATTGTTTAAAGGCTGGAAATGTTTGCTTTTCTGGAATTTGGGTCGTGTCTTAGGGTGTTTCTGTGTTTAGAAAGAGGCACAGCAGGAGAAGGGAGACAAGGAAGTGCAGAGCTGAAACTCGGGGGCTTCTCTGATAAACTCACTCATTTGCCTATGGCAGTGAGCTGCTGCCTCAGTTTCCCTGTGTAATGAGACACTAATGATCCCCACTTCAAAGATACTTTGTGAGGATTAATTAATGCTTGTAAAGGTGCTTGAAGGTGAAAAAGCAGGAGATAAAATAGTGAAAGTTTCCATGCCATGCATAAATGTCTTGAATTCAGCTTTTTGAGACTCTATTGAGCTTCTCCAAATACTTGGAAGGGCTTATTTCAGCCTGGCCGTGGTGGTGATGGCTTCGGGGAGATGCTGAGTGGTGCAGCTGTACTTGCATGAGTTAGTCACTCACTCCTTACCCCAAGGAAGGGGGCCTCAGGATAATGGAGCAGTTAGAGGAACTTGTGGCAGGTGTGAGAGAGCCTGAGGTCAGAACAAGCTGTGGAGCGTTAGCTTTTATGGACAAGAAGCCTAAACTTAGGTGGTTTAATTCAGGTTTCTCCAAATCTGCAGCAGACTTGCTGGAAATGGATAAAAATCTCTGCTGAAAGGCTCTGTGGACAAATGGCTGGGAGTGAGGAGGTTTAAGCTAGGCCAGCCCAAGGGCTTCTCCTGGGAGCAGTTGCTGGGAAGTTTATCAAGAGCTGAGGCTGGATATTTAAGCTGCTTTGAGCACATAACATCTGCCAGTGCTGTGCTTGAAGCTGGGATGAGCTGCTGAGGCAGCGTGGGGTGAGCAGGACACCTCAAATGTTTCCTTTCTTCTGGAAACATCCTCTTACCAGCCCGAGACAGAGCAGCCTGCAGAACGTGCATCACAAAACCCAGCCCCTGGCAGCAGATGAGTGGCTGCAATGACAGCTTTGGAGGAGATGTGGTGTTCTTGCTTCCAGGAGAGTTGTGACGTGGCTGCGTGGGCTCCTGCCGCTGGGAAGGGCTTGCCGAGGCTCCCGAGCCGCGCTTCCTCACACAGCCTCGGACACTGTTCCTCATTTAGGGCTGGGCTGCAGCTGGCACTGCTGGGCTGCAGCTCCCTGTAAAAATAGAAGGCATCGTTTGGTAGAAACGTCAGATGTGGGAGTGAAGGGAGGAAAGCTTCCTTGGAATCGCAGGAATTTCTTGAGGAGTCAGTTCTCCTTAAGGGCTGCGTGTTGGTTGTGGCACACAATGGGGGTGGTGCAGCGTGCTCCCCGTTTCATGACCTTTCTCATGTCCAAGGAAAATGGGATCTTCATTGGTTTCTCTGTCCCCTCTCACTTCTGCATTACTACGAAGGAGAGCTCAGAGACTCTTAACAGGAAAATGCAGATGCTGCCTACTATCTTAAGACATTAAAACCTTGACAGAAATCGCTAATTCTGTTATGGAATGTAGCTGGAAATAAAATGCCACACATGACCCAGACACAGATGATTGTTTGTAGTGTTGGCCTTCAGGCAGAACTGTTCAAAGTTACTCTTTTCACTGATGGCTCATGGAGTTGAAGAAATAGACCTGGGTGAAGACAACTTTCTGAATCTGTCACATGAAACAGATTGGCATAATAGGAAAAAATAATTTTTTTTTTTGTTAAATAATAGGAGAGCTGCTGCACTAGCAAGGAAATTGGAATACTGCTTATTAATGCAGTATTTTTAACCAGACTTTCCAAGGAAAACCACATCCTATAAAGATTTTGGCTTAGAGAGGCTGCATTAGGCTGTCCCTGATCTGTGTCTCAGGGAGTTTGTTAACTGGCTTTGGTGAACTGCATAAATGCATGGAATTCTGATAATTTATTGCCAAAACTGCAGGCATTTCCATAGCACGCAATGACTTCCAGGCTGCAGTTATCCTAATTACTTTTCCTTTTGGATGCCTGCCTGCCTTTTGTGTGAGACCGTTTCCTGCTGTCTTAGGGTGGCTGTGCTGCATTTGAGAAGCAGGGATCAGAAAGGTGGCAAAGATGGAATGGCTTATTTGGAGTAGTATTTCATTCTGTTGTCACAGCCTTTGACAGCTCATGGGAAGAACGCCCCTGTTTCTGGGAAGAGGGGAGCAGGGATTAAATGCTACCTAAAGCTTTTCCCAGTGTGTTGCATTTTCTGCTTCTTTGACCCTGGATCTGTGCAGGGTATTCAACAGATGTGCAGTGACTTGGTGTGTCATCTGGCAAACTGACAAGCTGGGGTGGGTACAGTAAATTCCTACTGGGAGTTTCTCAGGATAAACTCCTTACTCAGGGAAATTCCTTCACCAGGCTTTCCTTGTGCCCTGTTCCCAAACCCTCATCCCTATGTTGGGCCTATTCTTTGTGCTAAAACACAAACAGTTGCTTGAGTTAGTTGTTTCATAACCTTTTTCCAGGTTGTGGCTAGCTGGTGCTGGGTTCCTTCTGCTTACGCTGACACATGTGGAAAGATAATGATCCCAGTCTCTTCTGGTTTCCAGATGTTTTAGGTTGTATTTTCACTCCTTATATTGGCACAGTGCCTTTAAAAGCGGCTTTGTTCCTGAAAATAAAATAATCAGGTTTAAGTAAAGTAGTCAGTCAAGAGATTTGGGTGTTTTGTTTGTTGGTTTTGGTTTTTTTTCAGTTTCTTCTTTATTCAGAGCTGGTTTGAGCCTGGCCTGGCACCAGATGCAGGTGGCTGGCAGGGTGGGAGGTGATGGCAACTCCCTGAGCCACAGAAGCTTCTCACTCCCACTGGGAGGCAATTATTTTATCCAGGATTTGTGTCTGGTATCCTGGCATAGGGTGAGGTGCAGATGACGGGAAGCAGCCAGAAGTGTCCTGTAACAGAACAGTCCAGAGCAGGATGTTCTCTCCTTCTCCTTCTGGCTCCTGGTTGCATTTAGCAGCAGGCTGCACTGGTGTTGGTTGGGTGTCTATGTGAATGTGCATGGCTGGGCATATGTACCATCCCAGGATCCCTGGAAGTCCAGCCAAGCCCTTCTTCACAACAGCCAGGACCACTTCAGAGGCCTGTGGGAAGGGGAGGATGCTGCTGCTCCTTCGGAGCCCCGGAGAGTCAGAGCAGCTCTGGGACCGTAGAACAGAATCCCAGGATGGTTTGTGTTAGAAGGGACCTCAAAGCCCATCTTGTTCCAACCCCCTGCCATGGGCAGGGACACCTTCCACTAGCCCAGGTTTCTCCAAGACCCCTCCAGTCTGGCCTGGGACACTTCCAGCGATGGGGCAGCCACAGATTCCCTGGGCAACCTGTGCCAGGGCCTCACCTCTCTCACAGGGGAGAATGTCTCTCTAAGTAAAGGATTTCTTCCTAGGATAAGGAGAAACAGTCCTTGCAGCCCACCAACAGAATGTTCTGTTTGGTCCTTAGAGAGATGGTGAAACATTGGCCAAGTCTTTATATAAAGAAATGAGATGTGGATAAAATTTTAATGAGAATTGTGCTGTCTGGGTTTCACAACCTTCCACCTGCATTGGAATTCAGAGCTCAGTTTGCCTGTTCTGACAGAAGTATTTTCTCAGCTCATACACGAAAATACTCACAAGTATCGACTCATTTGAATGCTTCCCTGCAAATATTTAATTCTGCACAAAATGTTTCTGACATGTTAGGGGCTCATGTGCCATCCAGGCGTACTGCCATGGCTTAAAAGTCAAACATCTGAACGTTTTTCCTAAGCCAGTCCATGTTTTTCCAAACAAAATTTTAGGTAAGGAGGTGATAGGGTCAGAAAATGGTTTAAAAACAGTCAGAATACCTGCTACTTTAGCATCCCAGTTTTTGGTAAATACCCTGTTGCAACATGAAAATACCTGAGTGGGTGAAGTATTTAATGTTAATCTCGTCCTTACCTGGGATTGGTCTGCTTGTTTCCTTTTTTAACTTCCTGTTCCAAAAGGTCTCTAAATATTTCCTCTCTCTTTTGCAGTGGTAGTCGCTCTTCCAAAACCTTCAAACCAAAGAAGAACATTCCCGAGGGGTCTCACCAGTACGAGCTGCTAAAACATGCCGAGGCCACGCTGGGAAGCGGCAACCTCCGGATGGCTGTGATGCTTCCAGAGGGGGAAGACTTAAATGAATGGGTTGCAGTTAACAGTGAGTCCCTGGCCTTTTCTTCATGGTGAGGGTGTTGAAAGTGGGCTGACACTTGTGGGAGGACAGCTGTGTGTCCCTTTCTATTTCTGGAGAAAAAGGGGTTGGGAGCCCTACAACTCTCTGACAGGAGGGTGCAGACAGGTGAGGCTTTGCTCCCATGGAGCAGGGACAGGATGACTGGAAACAGCCTCAAGGGTCAGGCTGGACATCAGGAAGAATTCCTTCATGGAAAACATTGTCAAGCATTGGAGGCATTGGAGTCCCTATCCCTGGAGATGTCCAGGGAACAGCTGGATGTGGCAATCAGCCACAGGTTGGACTCGATGATCTCAGAGGTCTTGTCCAACCTGAATGATTCAGTGATTCTGCTGGGGTTTCTAATTTTCCTAAAGTTAGTTCCTTTAGTTTCTACCAAGTTGTGAGCCTTTGCTGTGGTAAGTCTCTGATGTCATTTTTTTCACTTCCTCTAAAGCTGTTTATCCAAACTCTCTGCTTTCAGACCAAACAATGATGCCTAAATTAGTGTTTTCTGATTGCTTGACCTTGTTTCTTCCTCCTCCCTCTCCCTGCACCATGAATTTTGCCCTCTGCTCCTAAAGAATGGATTCTCCCTTTGCACTCCGTAGCCTGTGCAGTTTTGGCTGCCACAAGCTCTGTGCTCTGTCTGGGTGTTTCCTCATCTTTTGCCTCTCAGGCTTGATACTCTCCAGTGGTGGCATGGATTTGATTGTGCAGTAGAAATTATGCTTGAGTTAAATGTCCTCTAATTGTTTCTGTAGTTCTGCCTTTTTTTTTTTTTCTTCTTCCTCTTTGACATGTTTGGGAATTGAAACCGTCACGCTGACTTCCACCTTCCTGTTCCCAAACAGTCGTGCAGTGCTCTGGTGCTCCACTTGCCGCTGCTTCTAGGGCAGGCTGGAATTACTGATGCCATCCTTTGCAAAAGTTAATTCACACTGCATTGCAAAACTGAGCAGAGAAAAAGCCAGCCCACTTGTGTGAGTAAGCATTGCTAAAGATGCTTCACGTATTGCTGGCATCCTTCCCTTTTGGTGCTTCCTTCACTCCGTGTCTCTGCTTTCCCGTGTGGCAGCAGTTTTTCCCTTCCTGAGTGACTTAACTGCTGAATTAGCTGGAATGAAATTGTAGCTGTGTAATTAAAGAGTGAACTGATGATGTGCTCCCTTCCCTCAGCATCCCTGCACCACATGGAGCACCAGCAGTAGCTGTGAGCCCCTGCTGCTGTTCACAGAGAGGTCTCCTGAGGAGACAAAATTGGGTGACCTCAAATCATTGCTTTTACCCTTCTTGACCCTGAGAGTGCAAAACCAAACGTGCTGTGCCCTGCTGCTTCTAGCTCAGCTCTCAGCCTGACTGGTGTCTCAGGGAATGACTTGACGTGCATGTGGATTCTGAGACTTCCAAGCGTGGGATTTGCCATAATCAGTCACTTTGTCGGAGCCTGTGTGGGTTTTCTGAACACGCTTGCCTTGAAGCAAACAGTGGGCTGTGGTTTCTGCTGAGAGCAGGGAATGGAAACTTAGTTAACAGTTCCTGTGGGCACTTGAGAAGTGAGGGCTGGTGTCCTGCATCTGCTGAGCAGCAGCTGTGACTTGCTCCAGTGACGTTTGTGTAATCTTGGCCCTTTTTCCTCTGAAAGATACCTGCAGATGAAGTGGATTTGATAAACTGATGGCAGTTCCTCCCGACAGAACCTGCTCTTAGTGATTGACAAAGAACCTCCTTTTCAAAGAGCTTGGAGTAATTAACTGCAAGAGTAACTATAACAGTAGGGTTAGATGGGAAGTAAGGAGGAAATCCTTCCTGGTGAGGCCCTGGCACAGGTTGTCCAGAGAAGCTGTGGCTGCCCTATCCCTGGAAGTGGCAAAGGCCAGGCTGGACGGGGCTTGAAGTGACCTGAGCGACCTGAGTTCCAGCTATGGCAGGGGAGGAACTGGATGATATTTAAATTCCCTTCCCACCCAAAGCAGTCTGGGATTGTATGAAATGTTCTTGGGAAAGGTGGGCCTTTGGAATACAAAGCCTGAGGGAAGCCACTGTTGCCTAACGAGTACCTGCTCTCTCGAGTTGGAAAGTTTACACTGAAAATCTTTCTGTGATTCCACACATGGCCTAGTAGAATTTGGGATTTTAATAAATCGCACCAAACTTTCAGGAAAGGAAATAACTAGGCATTCTCCTTCCTTTTTCTTCTTCCAACTGAAGATTTTGCTGCAGTGAACAATTAAAGAGTTCTTGCTGGAGGCTGTTCCAGAAAGTTGGTGGTTGCATTTTGCATCTCTTTTATAATGGATCTTAAAAAAGCAACAATAATGAAGTTTTTTTCCCCAAAAAAAAAGGTTCCAGAACCTGTGTTTTACAGTCTGGGCTGTAGGAATCTTGTGGTGCAGAGTGCTAACGTGTGGATTCCATGCTTTCCAGCTGTTGACTTCTTCAACCAGATCAATATGCTCTATGGAACCATCACAGACTTCTGCACGGAGGAGAGCTGCCCCGTGATGTCTGCTGGCCCAAAGTAAGAGCCTGGTTTTCACACTGTTCACTGGGTGCAGTTTTTGAAATGATTCTTCATTTAAAAACTGGACACTAGCTGAGATGAGTGCCAGAGTCAGGTGGCAAGGATGTGAAAGAAAAGAAAGAATTAAACTTCTGTTAAGGGGGTGGGGAGTAGAAAGTTGTTTTTTTTCTGTCTGTTTGTATTTCTTTGGTACTTGTTCGTTTGTTTTTTTTCTTTAACCTGGAAAGTAAACTAATTACCAAATTTTCTTCCCCTTCTTTTTTCTGAAACATTAATGAGGGCTTCTTAAATGAAGTTTTAAAGTTTTATATACAGGAATTCTGTTAGGGCTTACCAAAATCTTCCTTGTAGGTATTGTAGAAATAGTAGATATCTGGATAAGACTCCCTGTGCCCTTTTTGCTTTTATTGAGACATCCAGTGTTTGTGCTTTTTCCTGTTCTCTAATTCAGTTTGTTGTTTTGCTCTGGCTCTGGACTGATCCTGGAACCTCAGCTAAGTGTTGATATTTGTCCTACAATGGATACTACTTAAATCTTGGTATTGGGACAGTACTGGCTGGTAGGAAATCCTGTTTTTTCATGAATCTAGACACATGCTCCATTTGGTGCATCTGGGATTTTTGCATGTGTTCTTAAATAAAATTTTAAAATGCTTTCAGACCCTCTGATTTGTTGCTGTTAGAAAAATGGGGCGTTTTTGTCCTCTTGTGAGCAGCACCTTCATAATCCCTCATCAAATTTGTTTATGGTGAAAATATTCCCCCAGCAGTCGTTCTGACAAAACTGAATTTGCTAAACAAATGAAGGGGACAGATTTATCAGATGCAGCTAAGCTTTGCATAAAACCACGTGTGTGATATCTAGCACACAAACCCCGTGGTTCCCTCGGGAGCTGGTATTGTCAGACTCCCTGTGCTAGGTGTGTTTGGGTTTTTTAAGCAGTATCTTTCCAAGATTATCCAGTATCTGGACCAGTGTCAGGTGCAGCCCCCAAGCCAGGCAAAATATCTGTTGCATTCTGAATTTGAGGAGGACTTGTTTCTGTCTGGTTGTGTGCGTAGCCTAGAAGGTTTCTTAACCACAGAATGAGAATTCCAGACTCATCCGAGTGGGGAGGGACCTTAAGGCTTATCTTGTTCTAACCACGTGCCATGGCCAAGGACACCTTCCACCAGCACAGATTGCTTCAACCTCTTCTTTTAGCTGAAAGGCACTTTCTGTCAGTTCCCAATTTTTAACAGCATTCCTAGGAGCCTACCTGTGTCTGTAGAAGAGCCTTAATTTGGGATCTCTGGCACAAGCTAACCTAGTTTGGTTTTCAGCTGTGCAAAATTTTGTGAGAGTTATTTTCAAACATAAAGAAATTCCCTGAATTGGAGGGGTCTGATGTGTGTGGCCAGCAGCTGCTGCAGATGCTGAGTGTTGCCAGCTGCTGTGGCAGCGTGGCTGAAATTTGGGAAGGCCTGCAGGAAGGGAAGCAATGGAGCAGGATTGCAGCGGGGAGGCCGGGCGAGGAGCAGGCGGCGGTGACGCGGAGCGCTCGGACCTGGGTTCCAGGGAAGGGCAGTGGGAGGGTGTGGGAGCACAGGGAGCAGGAGGAGCAGCCTGGCAGGCCCATCAGGAGTGATTCAGTGGTGCTGAGTGCTGCCTTGTCCCTCCCCAGGTACGAGTACCACTGGGCAGATGGCACCAACATAAAGAAACCCATCAAGTGCTCCGCACCAAAGTACATCGATTATCTGATGACCTGGGTCCAGGACCAGCTGGATGACGAAACTCTGTTTCCTTCTAAAATAGGTGAGTGAATAACTGCAACTGTGCACTTGGCTTGCACAGAACACTCCAGTCCTCCAGCATTAAAAGGTCTCCTTAGGGATTGATGTGTAGGGCAGGTTTAGAAGGTTACATTATCTACCTAAACACACTTACCTTTTAAGATATGTTGTAATACATGAACTCTGATCCACGTGTTAGTACTCCTAATAAACACCTGTCACAATTCTGGATGCAGAAAGTACCTAACGAATAACTGGCTCTGATCATTGAGTCTGGTGTTTGATTCACTTGGAACAGTGAGTTGTTCCTTTAGAAATAAAGCAGAGGGTCTCAGACCCTTACAACCAGGAACTGGCAGCTTTTTGTCAGAGAAGAGATGTTTGGGCATCGTGAGGAACTTTTCAGGCCTTGTCTCCAGAGAAGCTGAGTTGCAGCTTTGATCTTAAGTTGATGATTTTTTTTTTTTTTTTAGTTTTTTTTCCTTGTTTTTTTTCAATTGAAGATGAAAAATAAATGTTTTAAAGAGGCTTCTTTCAGAAAAGCAGGAGGGAAATAATGACCAACCAACAGTTTGGAAAAGATAACAGAGCAATTCAGAGGCCACAAACTAACCAGCTCAAATATGAATTTCCCATGTGCTGCAGCAGCCAGAGGAGGAAATGCAATGTATGTGTGCGTGGGGCAGGCTGAAGCAGGAGCATGAAAATAGCCTGAAAGCATTGGTGAGGTCCTAACTGACCTCAGAGCATCCAGAGCCTGGGCCTCTGGCCTTCAAGGCAGGACTTGAGCACTTGGAAAGGCTGCAGAAGCTGGCTGGGGAGACTGGTAGATGAGGAGAAGTTGGACAGGTTTCCTCTTTTCAGATGGTTGATACCTATCTTTTTTTTAGCATGGGGAAGTGACAGAGTTTGTTGCTCCCAGTAGCTGGTTGCTGTTTCCCCAGCCAATTTTAATAAAAACCTGTGCAGTGACAAAGGTCTGCTGTTGAAACTGATTTAGTCTCGCTTTCAAAACAGACAAATGTGGCCTGGGAGTTAAAGAATAAGCCATCTGTTTTCTTCTTCCCAGGCGTACCATTCCCAAAGAACTTCATGTCTGTGGCCAAGACAATTCTCAAGCGTCTCTTCAGAGTTTATGCTCACATCTACCACCAGCACTTTGACCCTGTGATCCAGCTGCAGGAAGAGGCACACCTTAACACTTCTTTCAAGCACTTTATATTCTTTGTTCAGGTAAGGGCATTGCAAACAGCGTTCTTGCTTCAAAGCTACATTATCCCCCTCTGCTTGTGGAAAAAAAAAATCAGCATCTTCTTAAGTTACCTTCCTTTAAGTGGGAGAAAAAGCTTCAGGCAGTGGAACTGCTGGTCAGTGAGTGGTAGATGGGCAGGGGAGGCTGTAGTGGGCAAACCTGGGCTTGGAGGGCTGACTGCCAGATGAGTTCTGGCTAAATAAAGCTTCTCTCCTGAGCTGTATCCACAAAACTCTGTATGTATGTCTTTCTCCTCATCCCTGTTACAGGAATTCAACCTTATTGATAGAAGAGAACTTGCACCACTTCAAGAACTGATTGAAAAACTCACCTCCAAGGACAGATAAAAGGAAGAGGACTTCATGAAGTCACTTGTTTCTTTAAGCGAGCGTGTGGTATTTGTTTTTTGTTAATTTTTTTTTTTTTAAAAAAAAACAACAAAACACCCCCCTGTGCTGTTACCAGCGACAGCTGAGATCTACTTTCTGAGCTTTTATTAGGGGAAATATTTTCTCTGTTAGTGACATGTGGTAAATAGCTTTTTATTATTATTATTATTATTTTATTGTTGTTATTCATTGTGGAATTTCTAGCAGGTGCTGAGTGTTTATAAAGGAAACGTGCTTGGTTGGGGGATTGCTTCTGCTGGTGGATGGGTTCTTGTGTTGTGTCAGTGGTAGCCCATTCTCATGAAGTCCCTGGAAGACTTGCTTACATTCTCTAAGTGCCTTGGCAGACTCACTTCTGAGGTGCAGAGCACATACAATACTGAACTTTGCTGGAAACAGAAAATATGTACTAACACCCAGACACTTACTGAAACATGTTTTAAAAAATATATATATATCTATGCTTACACTAAAAAAAAAAAAAGCCATAACTTGCTGAAATCAATGATCTCCAGCTTTTAATACAAATACTTGTCTTATTTTTTTAGAGATGAATATAGAATTTTTCAAAACTAGATTACTTCTTACAAAGAAAAGCGACGTTCTCGCTAAAGCGGAACAGCAAAGGTGGTGTCAAAATTACACAGACCTTGTGCTTAGCAAGCAGTTCCATGTCTGCTGCCATGGGACTTTGCATAGTTGCTTTTATTTTCTTAGCAGGAAAGCATCAGTTGGGTCAGCCAGCTTGTTAAGTTCCCCTAGCAGTTGCCAAATGAACAGGTAGTTTGCACAAATACAATTAGGGGAAATATTCCCTATAAAAAATTGCACTGGGGTAGTAGTAATAATAATAATCAGGAAGACCTGGCTTGCAAAATAACTGGTGGAAAGGTGTTTTTAAGTTAGGAATGCAAAGCCTGGCTCTGAGGAGGGGCTCTGGCAGCCACTGTTTGCTGTTTGAGGAAATGTGTCTTGGAGGGGAGATAATTCCATGGGCTGCTTTGGAGTTACGTTATTGTGATGGTGTTCTCCCCCGTTGGAAGTCACTGCCCACCTTCAGAGAACTCCAGCTGTTGGGAAGAGGAGCAGGTGAGGCCAAGGTGAGCACATGACAGAGAAGTTGAGCTTCTGTTTTTGCGTGCCTTGGCTTGACCAGGAACACCGAGTAAAGTTGGAACTGGTGTGCAGGAGCCTGCAGAAGAGGTGAGTGGCCATTGGCACAGCCAGCAGGGAGCAGCTGAGCACAGAAATGACTCACTTGGGAGCTGCTGGGTTCTGGTGGGGGATCCTGATCTTCTGGCTTTTCCTGTGCCGCCATCCACCCGACGGTGCAAAAGCCGCCCATCTCCCAAATTCCAACGGCACGGGTTGGACACAGAGTGAGCGAGGCAGGAGCTCCGAGGTGCTGAACAGGTGATGTTAAATTTCAGGGTGGCTCCTTGGTTTGGTGTCATGTGCCAGCAAGAAGGATAAATGTGTAAAAATGAGGATTTGCTTGGACACAGCAGTGCAGTGGTCACATTCCTGGCACATTTCTGCCCTAGGAGGGCTTAGCTCTTGTTGGTGTTGCAGTTTTTTTTTTTTTTTCTTTTGAACAGCCAATTCTAGAAATCCAGAGGCATCTGCCACAGTTCAGCCAATCAGAATTAAAATGTATTGAGTATAAAAATGAGTCCTAGGTGGATAGTGTGGTTTTTTTAAATTCAATATCTGGCAGTAGAAAGTCTGACCAAATAGTTTCTGGGCACGTAATAAAAGCTTGGAGATCATGATTTGCCTGACAGCTGTACGAACACATTGTTTAATTACACAACACTTGAAAGTAACATCATTGAGGATGTGTTTGCAGTGGTGGGGATTTAGGATCCCCGTGCTGTTTCTTTTTTGCAGCTTTTCATTGTTGTTTTGCTTCTGAAAGCTGTGGGACCAGAAGTTGACGTGTGTTTACACTCTCGGAGTAAGGGCACACGGAAATGCCACTCAGTGGAATCCGGATCGAGTGAATGTGTTTATAAAATAGTGTATTTATGGGAGGAAAAGCAGGGGACACCCCCTGCCCCTCCAAATAAACCCTGGAGAAACAAACCCTGCGCTGCTCCAGGCCCCCGCTGCGGACTTTGAGGGGTTGGAGACAAAACCTTCCAGCTTTGGTCATGAGGAGCGGGAAGTGCCAGTGGAGCTGAACCAGGCTGTGCTTCCAGTGCTGCCTCAGACCTTCCAGCCTGGTAGGGCCCCAAATTCATATGGTTTGCGGTGGTGTGTTGCTACCAGCACATTGGATCTTGTCAGGATTTGGGTGGTGACTTGGGGGAGGGCACCTCCCTGGAGCTGGGAGGGGGCACAGAGCCGAGTCCATGGAGCTTGGCCGCCACCGGCAGCGCTAGGGTGGATGGATACGGGATGTGTTGTCCAAGTCAGGGATAGGAGTTACTCGTGCAGAGAGGAACAAAACCACTGCCTTCTGCTGAGGGGACAAAACAGGTTTTGAGGGGCAGGCAGCCCATCTGCAAGTATCCAGTTTCTTTTCCTGCTTACTATGCAATGTAGAGCTTTGACCTTCTGCTTTTCCGTGGAGATAGAGAGGAGCACTGTCCTTACTCAGTCCTTAGGAACTGAGCCTTTCCCAGTGTCCCTGACCCTCAGCAGGTAAGGATACCTCTTTGCTGCTATGAACTCACCTTTCAGATTGTTCCTTTCTATTTCTTACCCCTCTTCCTTTCTCCTGGATCTCCAGGCAAAATTTTACTATAAACACTTCTTTTTGGATAGTTGTGTTTTTCCTCCTCTCCTGCCTGCCACAGTGCTGTTACTCTACATAACCCCCCTCTTCCAGTTGGATTGTTTAAGGAGCTGCAGCACGAACAGAGATTCCTTGTTGTTTTTTTTTTTTTCCCCCACTGAAATACTCCCTTTTGCATCAAATCTTGTTTCCTTCACTGCTGGTAGCAATTGTCTCTTTTCCAGTCCCTCACTCCAAAAACCACTGGCAGTTTTATGGATGCCCATTGTTTTTTTTCCTGGATATCTTCTCTTTTAACATGAGACTAACATTGGTGATTTTTCAGTGTTAAACCTTATTTTCCTGCTTCTCTTATGGTTTCCTCTTGCCAGGTTCAGTTTGCAGCCTAGGAGAATACCCAATTACCTTATTTTGTTGGAAGAACCAATTCCCCAAATTGTTCATAGAATATTGTATTTTTAGGGGAGATTAATTTTTTATAGCCACTAAACTATACTCATTATTTTTGTACGTTTGCAACTTGGGGACAATTTTTCCGAGCCATGTCGCGGAGGGAACGCTTATTATCATGGCTGTTTGACTACTTGGGAATGCTGTGCTTGGGTGGTGTAGAGGCACATGCCTTGATGTGCACTGGGAGAGAGAGAGAGAGAGAAGGATGCAGTAAAAATGAACGAGGTTTCAGTAAAAATGAACAAGGCTTCAGTAGAAGGCCATTTTTGAAGAAAGAAAAAAAACAAAAACTCCGAAAGCGACACTAACCTTCCCTCCTCCTGTAGAATCCTGAAATACATGGGAGAAAACACAGTGTAATGTGTAAAATGCAAGGAGAGAACCCTTACTGTGAGCTAACTGTGCCAATACCGCTTCAGTTCGTAGTCACTGATGGAGATTTCAGTTTTAAATGAAAACAGCTTTTGATTAAAAGAGAATTAAGTTGAATGTCTGAAAATCCGCACCGTGTTTATTTGAGAGTTGTAAATAATGTATACAGATGGTTGTATGTGATGGGGCAGAATATTTAAATCCTAGGGTGGTTTTTTTTTTTTCAATAAGAAACTGAAGGCTGTTTATAAGAGAAAATAAATAGCTATGTTTGACCATGACTTGTCTTTATTTCCTTCTTGGATTTGTTCTTCAATGGTTTCCTGCTTGTAAATAGATTGCCCCCCTCCCAATATTGCAAACACCTGACCAGGACACACTCAGGGATGATGTTGGGTCCCCGGTGCCCCACGAGGTGCAGACTCCACTTTTGGCCCTGCCCAGCAGCAGCACAAGTGCCTTTTTTTGGCTTTTCCTTCTGCCTTTTGGCTTTTCCTTCCACCACCACTGCCCATCTCCTTTGGCTCAGGATTTTTCCCTGTTTAACTTGGTTCTCCTTGTGTTCGGTGTCTGGGAGGTTTTAAGGTTTCACAGAATCCCACAATGGTTTGGTTTGGAAGGGATCTTAAAGGCCATCCCATTCCACCCCCTGCCACGGGCAGGGACACACAGCTTCCACTAGCCCAGGCTGCTCCAAGCCCCATCCAGCCTGGCCTTGGAAACTTCCAGGGATGCAGGAAGATGCACAGCTTCTCTGGACAACCTGTGCCAGGGCCTCTCCACCCTCACAGGGAACAAGTCCTTCCTGAAATAAAGAATTCCAGCCTAAAGCAAAGAATTCCTTCCTAAAGTTAAGAATATCTATCTAATTATTTTCAGTAACAGCCTTCGAAATTCAAGTGCCGCCGATCTCCTTTAAACCCAGCTCGCGTGCTAGTGCCAAGACGTTCCTGGAGGAGTTTTTAAGGCACTCGGTGGCTGGGGGTGGCTTTGTCTCCTTTTCCCGTTCCCTTTGTCCCGCGGGGCGGGACGGGGCAGCGCTGGGAACGGGAGCAGCTCGTGGCACGGGGTGGGGGGGTGCCAT
>WEIU01011005.1:118301-159769 GCA_013389925.1 Aegithalos caudatus | reverse complement strand
TTTCCCCCTCCCTTACCCTTCCCCGGTTCCTTGTGTGGGGGCTCCTCCCACTGCAGCAGAGCGGAGCAACAGGGATGCTTCCATAAGATTTTCCTGGCCGTTTCCTTCCGTAAAAGGCTTTTAATTAGGCCAGGAGGCACCAACAAGCCCATCCGTAACGTCAGAGACTTTGCCCTGACACTGTAAAAAATAAAAAATTGGGAGGGGAAAAAAAAAAACAAACAAATCAGTTTTTAACTGATTCACCTGTTTGGTGCTGAAGTCCTGATAAGCTTTTCCTTGCATCTTTCCTGTTTGTGGTGTAGAACACGCATAATCACAGAATTTCCCGAATTAGGCGGGATCCACAAGGATCTCTGAATCCCACTCCTGGCCCTGCACGGCACACCTCAAAATATCACCAGGTGCCTGGGAGCATTGTCACACCTGTTTAAATTCATATAAAGAAAAACCCTGTTGCTCCATTAATTGATCTGGATCGCAGTGGGTGTGGGAGATTGGTTTATGGGGGTGGAAGGCAGAGTTGAACACTAGCTAAATAACACTGCTGTGGGTGGTTTCTCACTGATGTTGTTCCTGGATGCTTTTCCTACAGCTGCAGGGAAATCCACCTTTGTGAACATTCTGAAACAAGCCAGTGAAGAGTGGGAAGTGGTTCCTGAGCCTGTAGCTAGATGGTGCAATGTCCAGCAAAGCTCCGGAGATGATTGTGAGGTAAAAGGGGAAAAAAGAAGTCAAATGTTCCTGTAATTTCAGAATACCAGTATATCCAACAGACTGGGTATTTTTCAGACTCTCTGTGATAGCAACGCTTTTGCTGATTGCTTTCACAATTTCACTATGTCTGAGTTCTTCTTTCCCAGTTTGTTGGGTCTGTTATGGAATAAGTGTTTTTCAACATCAGATGTAATTTCTGAAAGCAGTAAAGAGTAACAAGAGTTTCTTGTAGCCACTAACCATAACTAACTTGTGAACTAACCAGGTGAGTGGAGAGGGTTTTTCCTGTGCCATGAAAAGTGTGCTCTGAAACCTCTTAGGAGATGGAGAACTGCTTGATTTTAGCGGCGGGTTTTTTTTTCCCAGCTGCCTGTAATTCCATTGGCAATCCAGCTGCTGCTTCCTATGCAAGTGGCTTTTAAGGGACCGGAGGCCTTTGTTAGACCTGGCAAAAAGCACGGTGTATTTTGGTCAGCTCGGTGTAAGATTTAATAGGGACACCCTCCTTGGCTGTGTTCTTCTGGATTTGGGCAGTGCTCTGTTTCTTTTCCTGTGGATGCAGGAGCTGACCACATCGCAGAGGAGTGGTGGGAATGTGCTGAGGATGATGTATGAGAAGCCAGAGCGGTGGGCTTTCACCTTCCAGACGTACGCGTGCCTCAGCAGGATCCGCGCGCAGCTCAACGCCCTGGAGGGCAAACTCCGGGATGCGCAGAATCCCGTGGTGTTCTTCGAGCGCTCTGTCTACAGCGACAGGTATGTGGGGAAAATTCTCCAAAGTCAAACCACAGGATATGTGGGGTAGGAAGGGAGCTCTGCAGATCGCCCAGTCCAAGGCCCCAGCTAAGGCAGGGTCACCCAGAGCAGGTGACACAGGAATGCATCCAGGTGGTTGAAATGCTTCTGGAGAGGGAGGCTCCGTGACCTCCCTAAGCAGCTGTTCTGGTGCTTGGCCACCCTCATGGCAAGAAGTTCTTCCTCACGTTGAGGTGGAACTTCCTGTGGCCAACAAAAAAATGTCTAAATAAATGCCCTATCCTGCATTTCTGGATTCAGAGGGTAAGCCTTGATAACTGAATCCCATCCCATAATCCTTAGGTGTTCTACCTGTTGTGATATAGCATAAAAAACACATTTTAATTTTTTGTAAGTAAATGACCCAGTGTACAAGCCAGCTGTGTTCTGTGGGTTATTCCTGCACACCTGAGCTTGAAGTGCTGGTGGTCGTCATGCACACAGCTCCAGGAGAATGCCAGCTGTTTAATTCCAGTCCAGGAGATCGTCAGAGATGCTGCAGTGTTACCACTCTGCTTCTCTAGTTACTGTACTTGAGGCAAACCAAGGGATTCCTGCGTCCAAGAGAATTTTTGTTTCCATCAGTTTCATGTCCACAGGTACATCTTTGCTGCTAATTTATATGAGTCTGACTGCATAAACGAGACCGAGTGGACAATTTACCAGGACTGGCACGACTGGGTGAATAAACAGTTTGGCTCAAAGCTGGCACTGGATGGGATCATTTATCTCCGAGCCACTCCTGAGGTGAGGGATAAGAACGTGATGGCACCAAAAACAAGTCTGTGTTCTGCCCCTCATGGTTAGAGCTCAGCTCAGGCTGCGCTGTTCCCCTGAAGGCTGCAATACTGGAGCTGTGATTAGGTCTGGAAGTACTTAAAGAAAATGTTCTTTCAAATATAGACTGTGTGTATTAAAGTCAACAGTGATGGTAATGATCTTCTCTTTTAAAAACAATGCATGAGAACAGCAAACCAGAAAATGCTGCTGAAATAAAGCAAGCGACTCCAGAAAAGTACAGAACATCTCTAGGAATAGCTGTTCCATCAGGAATATAGCTGTAAGGGGAATAGGTACAACAGGCTGCTGATGTGGGGGTGGTCTGTGAAGCCCCTGCACCTGGGGCACTGGAGCAAGGCCAGGTGAAAGCACGCCCTGGATGCGAGGCCTTTGACCACACTTTGATCTTGGGCCATCTCATGTTTGTTTTAAAGGGGAGGACAGAACAATATCTCTTTTGAGTATGAAACTTGCCTGAACAGGAAAAAACATGAGATTAAAAGAGCTGTAATGAACTTACAGATCACTTCCATATTTCCTTGCTTCCAGTTCCCATGCCTTCAGTTTTGTTACGGTTGTAAGAAACTGTGGAATGTAACACACTGGAGTAACTTGGATGGCACGCTGTTTTTCTAGTTAAGAAAAGAACGTATATTTAAATTACAAAGTACAATGCTTAAACAATTTTGGCTTCTTGTTGAGGCTTTAGGCGTGCTCAGGATGGAAACAAATGATTTCAAACGTTGGAAAACGGTTCCTGAGAGCCAGAAACATATTTTGTTCAAATTCAACAAGATTTTGAAATGGTTGTCTGTAATGTCAAATGGATGTTTCTGTGCTCTTGGCATGCAATACAGCAGTTAATTTATTTTTATTTACTATCCTTTGCCTTTAGAAATGCTTGAATAGGATTTACTTGCGTGGGAGAGATGAAGAGCAAGAAATCCCCATTGAATATCTGGAGAAGCTTCACTACAAACATGAAAGTTGGCTCCAGCACAGGACGCTGAGGTAGGGTTTGTTGAGTGGTTCCTTGAGGATGGATAAATCTTTGTAAGGATGTTCTGCAATGTTTTTTCCACCAGAGAAACTTCAGTTTTTCTTACGATATATAAATCTAAACTGCAGGCACATTTCTGTCAGTGTTTTGTTGGTAGTAGTGTCTTTTGTTCACTATTGCTTGGACATGCGGCATGCTCCAAGTTCTCTTCACACGGAGCTCTGAGCAGGAGAGGCTTCAGCTGAACTTTCTTTATTGCACAGTGTGTTGTTGTTCACTTAGGTGCTGGGGGAGCAGAATGTCTGGGAATCACTGATGTATCTCAGGAGCCACACTGTAAATTCAGAATTCCCAGCTGTAATTTAGAGATGTGGTTCTTTTTGTGGTATTCTTAACAACGAAAATGCTGACAGGGATTTGAATGCTCTCTCCTTTATTTCCAGCTATGATATTTGCTTTGTTCCTCTCCCAATACAGAACAGATTTTGACTATCTACAGGAAATTCCGATTTTAACGCTCGATGTTAATGAAGACTTCAAAGGCAAAAAGGACAGATATGATCACATGATCGAAAAGGTAAAATTTCACAAGCAGTACAAACTGATGATTCACATTGCTCTAGAAACACACTTTAATCAAGCTTCTAAAATATGTAAGTCACAGAGTTCCATTCAGGTAATGAATGGTTTTACAGCCTATGGCAGTACGTATTTTAAAGCCAGGCCAAACCTTTATCACTTAACTGCTCAGGTGTTCAGTGGTTGAATCCCAGTGGGATTCAAGCAAGGACAATTTGACTTTGATCTGAGTAGCTGCAATGACTTGCAGACCTCAGCAGTGGTTTGCACATGTTTTTCCATTCTTCAGAAATAAAGTCTTCCTTCATGAGAAAAGCAGCTTTGTCCTTTGATCTCCCTCATTGGTCCACCCAGGAGTGGAAGTGTTCACCTGATTAAAACCAGTCTTCCTGATTGAGCTTGTTAATCGATGGAATGACCGGAGATGGCAGCTGTGGGGGGAGCGTGCTTCCCATCTGCACAAGATGAGATAAGGCCAAGCTCGGGCAACTTAGTATGGATTTTGGAGGAGTTTGTTCTGGGGTAGCTGCCAGGTTATCTGGGAGCAGGCTATGCCCTGTGTTGGCCCTGTTTTTTGGCATTTCCTAAACAGAGCCAGGGAAGAGGTACACTTGATGAGGCTGGGTACGCTGGGCTTTGGCACGTGCTGTGTGGGGACCCAGGCCCTGTGTCCTTTCTTCTTACCTCTGTTGTGATACTCTTCCAGAAACTGTGCCTGGTGTGTAAATCCTGACAGGGATCTCCATGCAGGATTTCTGGTACTACTCTCTGAAGTAGAGGGTGACTTTCTTGCAGTGCCTTTAAAGTTAGTCTTGGCACAGTTACGTGTTCCCTTCTCTACAGGAAGGGATTTGACCTCTTTTTTTCCCACCTCTTTGAGCCCTGACCTGGGAAGGGATGGGTCACAGTTGGAGAGAGTGGTCCAAGATCTGTTTCCATTTCACATCAAGAATTTGGACAAAACATTTACAGATGGGCTCTGTGTAGGAGAGCCTTTGCCAAAAGAATAGCATCATGTTCTCTAGAGAATAGTTCCCTTCTGTGGAGTTGCCTGGCTTGAGTGGACGGAGGAAAATGCTCCTAGTTCAGGCTGTATCACAGCCTAGTTCCTAGGATGTTCCTGAAACTTAAAGGCAGGAGTTGTGAACCTGGCGTCGATCTCCAGCAGTGTAGTTTTGGTAGGTTTTGCTTCATTATTTTTTTGCCAGCCTCAGATTCCAAGGGAGATCCTGACTCGGTGCCCTGTGTTGTTCACCAGCATTAAATCCGGCTGGTGTGCAGGCAGTGGGCGTGACTCCCTGGTTTCCAAATGACATCTCTCTTGAGGTGGCCATTATCCTCCTCCTGTGTGGGTGACACCTGCCTGTAATGCAATCCTTTGTGACAGAGGGCTGCAGCTCAGCACCACAGGAGGGGTGAGCATAATTCCATCCTGTCTCGTCCCTGCATCTGCTAAATTACAGGTACCATGTCTGAAAATGTTCTTGATGGACAGGTAATGGCATGGCTGAGCCAGAGCTTCTTTTTCCCTGTTTTCTTAGGTTGTAGTAAAGCAGAGGAGAGGTAAATATACTTGCTGCCTATTTCTGCTGATAAACACTTAGTGTGATTGACAATGTTTGCTTCTCTTCGCAGGTCAAGGAATTTTTGAGCACGTTGTAATCCTCTTGGAAGTTCAGACAGAGTCAAACCATTCCAAACTTCTGTGTGATCAAAGTCTCAAGTGCAGCTTCTTCCTTCTTTTATAGGAAGCCTCTGGAGAGGCACGACTCAGTCCTGGAGATTTGGTTGTGAGGAACAAATAAACTCCGTGAATAGGGAAATTATTAAATAAATCGGTACGTCTGTTCGGTATTATGTGAAGTAACGTGCACACATTCTGAAGAGAGACAAGGATTCTGAGCATTGCCAGATGCTGTGCCATGTTTTTCATCAAACCAATGAATTCTAGACTACTTTATAGATGTTTTTAATTTATTTTGTGCCCAACTGCTATTTAATTTTGAAGAAGGTAGCTGGTTGTTAGATCTCTTCAGTGTTTTTTTAATTGCATGGATTTGTAATGGATGTTTGTTGTTCCCAGGAACTAAAAGGTAAAAACCATTTTTACTGCTGAGGGAATTTTATTATAATCTGGAATTTTATGTTTTAAGGTACACAAAACTGTTTCCTGATGCTTTTGGTAGAAGAAGTTCTTCGTAGAATACACTGAATTAAATCCAAATGTGACTGAAATTCTGTATATAGCCAGTGAATTTTTATATCTGTTTCTATTATGCACTGCAAACCAGAATATTCAAGGCTTTTTGTTACCTAGCACGTTTTTTTACCTTTAATTTTTTTTTTTTTAAGCTTTTCTGAAAACAGTGCTGTTTTTGTTGCTGGTCAGTCCTCTTCTCCTGGATAAGAATGTATTTCCTTGCTAGGCGCTGCACTGGGCAGGAGGGCATTTTGCAAACAGCCTCCATCTGTAAATGACGTGTTGCTAAACCATCCCATAATCGCATTAGGGATGTGAGAGGTGGCTTCCTGCCTTTGTTCCAGCTACTCCATGTGTTCACTGGGCCTTATCCCAGGTGCTTATCCCAGGTCCTGCACTGTTGGAAGTAGGTTTTTTGGTCTCACCTGCTTGGAGTAAGAAGGGGAGACCTGTGTGGAATAGCTGCTGCCTGAGCCTCTTGTTCCTGGTGCAGAAAGCAAACTTGAGGCGACCCATCTCAAATGCTGGGGTTTATGAGCTGCCTTGCTCTGCTTTATACACTTCTGAATGCACAGTTGGCTTTTGAAGGCAACATTTTTATTGTAAAGCTTTTTATTGCCCACTGTGGTGCTTCTGCTACCTGCCTGTTGGAGATGACATTTCTTCCTTTGTGGCTGGAGTTGTGCTGGCATTCTCTAACTATTGGCTGAAAAATAAAAGTGGTTGGAAAGCCTTTTAATGCTTAATAGTGTTGGCTTCTTGTCTTATAAAAGAAGTAATATTGTGGATTGCTCGTATGTCATACTGGTACAATAGGTGTATTTGGTGTGAAAAAGTTCTGAGGAACTGGCTGACTTCACTTTTTCACGTGTGTGTAATGAACTTCTGGGAGAGAGGCACAGGATTACATAAAGTGCATCATGTGTGTGACAGTGCTCAGTACAAGAGTGTTGTATAATATTTATGTTATATGGAAAGCAGCAGTATTCTGGCAGGAAATCTTGTGCAGGACTTGAAGGTTGCACAGTAAAAGGAAAGATTTTCAGATCTTTGCTCCAGAAAGGAAGTGAGGTGGAATGGATGAAGATTCAGTTCAGATTTACTTGAAACACATAGTACAAGCTTTTAAAGCGTTCTTGGCAAGAGTCTGAACAGTAACAACTTATTTTGACTAACAGTGCAATTATTTCTACAGTTTCAGCTGTCAAAATTGTGGATTTAATTACAGGAATTGGAATGACAGTGCTCGTTGCAAGGAAGTAAACATGTCTGAGTTCTAATAAAGGCTTCTTTTGAAACCCATCACAGAGAGCACACAAATTCTGTGGCAGGTTATCTGCAGCCCGTTCCAGAAAGCTTTACAAAATCTCTGCCTGCCAAGTTTGGGTTGGAAGGAGCAAAGTCATGACCAATTATAAGAATGTTTTTAATTGCTGTGGAGAAAAAAAAAAACAACAATACCAAACCACAAACACACACCCCACTGGCCCCCATGCTTCTGGGGGATCTGGAAGTGGCTGGCCTGGAGCACACGAAGCTGCAGTTATTTGTATGTAGGACAGACACAGCACAGACAGCAGCAGAGATGGCCTGAGACTGGTCTGCCTGTGCCTCGGCTTAGAGCTCAGCTCCAACAATACCTCAGCCTTCCGAACCTGTCAGTATTTCCTTTGCTTGCATCTATTCCCAGACTGCCACAAACCAGGATTGTTGTGTTGGCTTTTGCCTTTTAGAGATGCGAAAAGTTTCTGAACTGGTGTCTGCTGTTTGGTGAGGATTGTTTTTCAGCCTTTGGGTGTTGTGTCCCTTTCTCTTCCCTTGGGTAAGAGGTACTCGATGGAATTGCCTAGGAATGCTTGCTTGTTTTAACCAAGAGTCATCATGATTGGGAAACAAAATTGGGATGCAGTTTTTTTCCAGTTAGAAAGCAGATTGAAGTACCGATTAGTAGTGTTTCAGTTCTGATGCAAATACCCGTGTGAGCAATGGTCTTAATAATGCCTCCTTTTATTCTCAGTCCTCGTGGCTGTTTTCTGTATAGTTGATTTTAAATTCTCTTCTAAATTCATTTAAGTTCATCTTCTCATCTCTAGGTGCTTCTTAAAACAGCAGCCAATTTTGTAGGTAGAACATAATTTTCTATTATTTTGTGCTAGTTACTTGTGCTGTTTTCTGTTTATTTAAGCAGACTTCATAATAATGGAATTGTATCTAAAATGTGTTAAGTATCGAATTGATTCTGTTCTCCTTCTAGTAATTAGATACTCAGGAATCTCTTTGTGAAATAAAAATGATCCTGGAGAAACTCTCTGTGAACTGTTGAGCGTAGACAGAGAAATCTGTATGTATGCAGTGGTTATTAGGTACATCTTAGGAAAACACAGTGTGCAAGTGCTCTTGCCAAGAGGTTTCAGCAGAACCAAGTGTGCGGGCCACCAGGTGGTTTTTTCCAGCTCCCGTTTAGACTCTGCGTGACTGTGAGTAAATAAATCACTCTTAGCTTCACTCTTTTTGTCTTTAAAATATTGATATCACCCCATGCCTCCAGGAACCTGGGAGGATGCATTAGTTAATACTGATGTGCTGTTTTGTAGGTTTGAAGTGTGCTGTTAAATAATGGAAAAGGAAGATGGGCCCGTTTTAGGTTTTGCTCTGCGATGTTTTGATGCCACTGGCCCAGATTCATGGCCAATGGAAGTTATTTATTTGTTTTAAAAGATACTAAAAGCCATCGGTGCAACGTCAGCTGTGTTAGTTCACCAAGACAAAATTAAAGCTGTAGCTGTTTGTGAGGAAAGGAAACTTAGGAGAAGTTTGGTCTTGAAATACAAACCGATGGCAAAATTGTGCTGCAGTCCCCGTAGCCTGGTGGTAGAAGGGAGTAATCCATGCGGGAATCTGCCACAGGAGGTCATTGTGTCTCACTCCCTGTGCTGGCTGCAAGAGGAGCGTTAGGGCTTTAACAGTGAATGGCTGTGGAAAAGGTAAAGGAGGAAGAGGTCACTTCCTCGCTCGGCTAGAAGCTAAATACTGCACAGAATGAGATAAATCTTGCTCTCCGGGAGGAGGGAGTGCAATAGAGCAAACCCTGCTGGATTAAGTGAATGACCAGAAAAGGCTGAGCTAATGGCAGGGGTTTTGTCAGCAGAAGGCCTTCCGTGCAACCACCAGCTGTTTATGTGCTGCCAGTGAACATTAGCACATGGATAACACTAATCCTGCTGCCTCTAAGCCATGGCAGCCTCCAGGGCTGAGCTCTCAGCCGGACACAGCCCCGAGCAGTGCTGATGCTGGCAGCCTGCTGCGAAGTAAAACACAGCAGTTCTACTAACTGAGGCTGTGCACAGTGCTTACTGTGCCAAGTTAACCTGAACTGGGAATGCGTCTCCAGAATGCTGATTGAAATCCAGTAGTGTGGATTCCACACTGGGAGTGAGCAGTGCAGGGATTTATTTTACCTTAGGTGTGTATAATGTAATGTTCAGAGCCCAAACTGGAGGCTGTTGTGTGCAGGGACTTTTGTTGTTGGGTCTCAGTTTCAGTCCATGGGTATAGAGAACATGAGCAGCGTAAATAAGACTATGGTGCATGCTAAATGAGACTGCAGGCTATTGATCATTTCTTGGATTTCTGCTGACTGCTTTTCCCAATGGTCTGGGCAGACTGGACATTCCATATATGATCTCTGGGAAGTCAAGGCTGTCCAGCTTGCACCATGGATGTTTGCTGGCTCATAGTGCTGCCTGGCTTGGAAAAAGGCTGTTGGTTTCTGAGAGTTACTTACAAAAATGCTGCCACTGCAGTTCTTTCAGAGGACATCCTGTGCTTTCTTCTGTCCTTTATTTTGTTTTATTTAATTTCTCTCCAATTTCTTTCTAAGTTGTGACTTTTAATAACATGATCTCATACAAGTTGTAACAGACAGGTTAAAGCCAGTGTTTCACTCAGACACAGCCTTCTTAAGGATGGGGCTTCTGCTCTGCTCCACTTGGCTGTCTTAGGTTTTCTAGTCTTCTTCTCTGAGTAGTTGTGCTGAGTTAACCCATCTAGTTGCCAGGGCTTTTCCTAACTCCTAGTTTCAGCACCAGCTATGGACGTATCCTACTGTGTGCGCTTTTCTCATCATTCCCTTCAGATTTGCCTCTGCTTTGTTGAAGCCACAGCTGTTCCCTGCTGAGTTTCCACCGCACCTTTGGTGTTTGGCCTTTACCCCGAGCCCTGGGCCTGGCAGAGTGGCCTCAGGTCATTGACTGGCTTGTTGGTCAGTCACCTGTGTCCTGTCTGTGCTGTGCCTCGTGAGGAGAACACCCATAGTCACAAACAGCAGCACTTGGCTTTTTAGGTATTATTCCTGATCTGCAGTGCTGCTGCTTTCCCGACAGTTTCCTGCAATGGTCCAGCATAGTCGTGTAGGTATTCCAGGTGTGCTTGTCCTTGCCAGAGTTTCTTTTCTGTCTCTGCTATGTTGTTGTCTAGAGAGTGGGCTCATGTCAGCTGATTGAAGAGCTTTTTCCAGTGGGGGTTTTGGTGCAGCTCGTGCTCCTTTAGCCAGTCTGGTTTCTGACTGGGACACTTGACACCGGAGTAGAGCTCTGTTTTTTTGGAACTGAGCACTCTGAGATTTTGAAGAGTAAAGTGAGATTCCCTGAGGCTGGGAGCCATCAAGCACTCCATTGTCAGCATTCCTCCTGCATGCACGTACAGTCAGGTTTTTATGGCTAATGAGTGCCCCTGCTATTCTTAGACCTTTAGCTGTGGAGAACAGATTCACCGTTTCAGCTCTTTCCTGCTGAAGTTTACTCTTCCCCTTTGACATAACCACAGCTTGCACACAGGACTCGCCTTTTCCTGGAAGGACAGTGTGACACTCCTTGTTCCGCTGCTGGTGGCTTCCCAACCTGTTCAGCATTTTAGGATAGGTGGGACCGAGCTTTGGGGATGCTATGGTGCACTCAAAATAAATTCTTACTGTGTTTGCCCAATGTCACGGCTGCATGCTTTAACTCCAGTGATAGGTTTGCTGTTATTTAGGTACGTAAGTAAAGGCCTTTCTTGAGATCTCTTAGTGACTTAGCCTATGCTTGCAGTGGGACTGATGGAATTCATCCATGCCGGAGATGAGTCACTAGCTCTTCCTGTCTGAAAATTTCCTTTTCTCCCAAGGTTGCTCACCCATGATACACTCAAAGTGATAATGCATCTTCATTTTATGTTTTATTGACGGTCTGTACTTGCCAGTTGCCCTCAGATGAGGACACCTCCGGCATCTGGTTGCACTGTTGGCTTTAAAGACTGCTGTTAGCATTGCTTCTGGGATCGCCGGTACAATCCAGCTGGAATCATATTGGCAGGAGGTCAGAAAGCATTGCTGGCAATGTAGCAATTGTGTTTGCTTGTTGTGCAGCACAGGCTGAAGATCTCCGGATCTTTCAAAACCCTCTGTGGAACCCTCCTTTTAGCCACTTTCATCGGGAATTTTGTCTCTGCATTTGTTGTGCTGCCTTTGAGGGTTTTTTGTTTTTCTCTTCTACTCTGCTCTTGTCTCTAGTCCTGGAATATAACCCAGTTCTCCTTCTGGTCTGTCATGCTGCTGCTGCTCACGGTCTGAGCATTTGCATTTCACTTCCCTACACCAGCACATATTTTGGATGGGGATACCTGCACTGTGCTCTCATTTCACCTGCTCACCTCTGAGCCTGGATATTTAGGCTAAAGTACTGGCTGTTCCCATTCTGATCCTTGTCTCGGGTAACTGTAGTTGCTTCAGGTCTTGGAAGACATTTCTGTAGGGGATTAGATCTGTCCTACGACATTTCCTGCTGGCTGGAATAGGATGTCCCTTGAATGATCTTTTCTTTCACTAGGAAGCACTTAAAGTCTTGAAATCCAATGTAGACACTAGAATTCTCGGCCTCTTAATGTAAGTACTGATTTCCACTTCTGCTTCTTGGTTTCAGGATGTTTTGTTTGGGGGTTTTTGTTTGTTTTTTGGCAGTGCAACACCCAAAACCCTTCAGTGCTGTCTCTGATCTGGTTAAAAAATTACAGTATGTATTTTGGTTTAAGGTTTTGTCATTGCTGGGGGTTTATTTTTAAGGCGACTGTGGGCTGTTTGTAAAAATGAACTTTAATCTGAAGTCATACCCAAAACTGTCAGTAATTGTGAGCCCTTGGTTCCAGCGGTGACTGCCTGACAGTGTGAGGTCTTGGTCATGTTGTGAGCACGAGTCATTGGTAGCACCTGTACTGCTGATAGCGAGCTGTGCCTTGAGGGTTGGTCTGCGTTTTAATCTTTTAACTGCTGTAGCCTTTAACCTGGGGAAGAAGGCTGGGGCTAGCGGGGCTATGCTCCAGCAGGGTCACAAACACTGGTTCTGCTCCAGCAGCAGGGTGTGCTGGGGACATTGCTGTCCTCCAACAGCAGCATTTCATCAGTGCTTCCTTTGCACAGTGACGGGAGGAGATTCCCATCCATAGGGTGGGGGTTTTTGGTCCCTCAGTGGTCAAAATGAGGGTTCTCAGCTTTTTTTAGAGGCCCAGGTGAACTGTCAGATTTGAAACTTGTGGTCAGGTTCTTAGTGTTGCTCTAGACCACTTTACAAGAGTGAGATGATTTTATGGAACCGATATCAGCTTCCTGAAGGCTTTCTCTGTTAGCTTTTGCAAATGCTTTGGCCCTTGAAGTTAGCTGGGATGGAACTTTTCCTTTGAATTACGGAGTGTCTCTCATTGGAATGACCGAGTGAGGGGTGGGAACAGGCAGTGACCTGAATAAAGCAGAATATGTCACATAACATGCTGAGGGAATGAGGTGAGCAGGGATTAGACCAAGCAGGCTTATAGAAATTAGGAGTAAATTGATCAATGGAATTTTACTTCCAGGTTTAGAACTACAATGCTGAAAGGTCTGCTCAGCAGGGAGGGGTTTTTTGTTGTTTCTAAAGGATGGAAGGATAAAAAACTAACCTGTTTTTCTGTAGCTGACAACTGTACTGGGAGTTGGGAAGTGTCACTTAAAGACGTGCCTGAAGAGCTATTGCAGTGTATGGAGTTTCCCTCCCATATCTGATGGAAAGGAAGAGGGACAGAGTGGAGGTTAGGAACATTCCATGCTGCTAACCTGTTACCTTGAGTGATTGCCAAAGCTTCAGCTCTCAGAAAGCAGGTGGGTGCTGAGTTCCTGCCTTGCTGGTGACACAGCAACACCTCTGTGCTGGCTCCTGCGTGCTGGACTTGTGAGGAAGCAACAGTGAGAGAACAAAGGCAAGGGTGAGTTGCCCAAGGATTTTTAATATCTTTGCTTTTCTCTGTAGAAGGTCTGTATGTCCTGGCCACTTCCCAAGGGAGGTGTTTGGTGTTTTGCTCTTCGTAGATGATGTCTTTTGGGGCTGAGGAGGCTTCCTGTGAGCCTGCTGTGATGATGAATTCAGTCATGCCATATCAGTTCCATATCTAGACCCAGGGCAGTGCTGCCACTTGAGGGTTGTATGTGTAGGAAAAGCCATTTGTGAGGGGCTGGATGCTCCAATGGTGGTTGTTAGGTCAGGCCTTTACATCCCCACAGAGCTTGTGAATAAGAATGCTTTGAAGGGGATCTACTGATAGTTTTTCTCTGCCAAATAAACAGGTTAACAACTAAATAAGGCCATTACAAACTTGGCAGCCTCTTTTGTCTTCTGTCTTGTGCTGGCACAGTTGCTTCGGTTAAAAAGCTCTTTCTGTCAGTGCAGGTTTCGCCTGGGAAAGCTGGAATAATTTCTTGCAGCAAGAATAAATTTTCACCAGGAAAGGCTGTGCTCACCCTACAAGCCCTTTGCTGGCATCAGGCAAGGCAGAGGTGTGCCGAGCTCATGGCGCAGGCTTGCCCTCGGAGTGAAGGTCTGGGCACAGCTGTTTATTTGAACTGGGACTTAGCTAAGCACATGTTGTAAGAGAATGAAGGTTTGTTGTTTTCTTTTCCTCCTGGCACATAGCATACTGTCAAAGAGGAACCCACCAAGCTAGCCTGTGATTTTTATGTTTGTTTTCTTAATAGCATCTCGCAGTCATGAAAACATGCTGAGAAGGGACTTGTGAGAGAGCCATCAGTCCCAAGCCTGATGGTGTTTTTGAGGCTCTCATCTCTGTTTCATGCCTTAAATGTCGTGGGGTGAAGGGGGAAAGTGATCTCTAATCCAGCTAAACACACCTGACTCCAAACTTGGGTTTGTTTGCTCAAGATTAAGATATGCAGATGAGCTCTCTGTCAATGTTTAATGAAAGGGGTTGGGGCGGTTGTTTCCCCTGACACTCGTAAACTTGAAATAGTTATATTTTGCTTTGGATACGAGTTGTGTGGTTTTTCTCTTCCTTTTCCCCTTCTTGGTGTCTGAATTCTGCTGTCTTAGAGCAAAGTGCAGTCGGTTTTTACAAGTCACTGGTGGGAGATGGAGAAAGGAGATATTCAAGGTACCATTCAGCTTCTCAAAAAAGAATGTGTGTCTAAACTTCTTTTCTGTGAGAAAGTTGATTTCTCCCCTGCAGGCAGGTTCTGCTCCGGCAGGAAGGGACATAATGAGATGTGGGGTTGGGCAGACTATTACTGTTAGGAAAAAAAAATAGATTAGGAATGTAAAACCAGTATTGTTGGGATAGTAAGATGAAAAGTATACTGCAAATATAAATAATATGGAGAAAAACAGCCTCTGTGAAACTCACATTGCTGTAGTATTTAGAGATCCATTTCACCCTGGAGCTCTTTGCTTATCTGCTCTTGGTAAGGAATTGGGCATGTTTAGATGTTACCTAAGAAAAGGAAAAGGGCGTTATGACTTCCTTGTAATGAAGGCATTGGCTTAAAATTCATGTTGAGCAGGGAGTCTTTCTAGAGGCTGGTGAAAATCCCCACCCCAGGTCCACTGCTGATTTCTTCACTTGTCCCAACTGCGGTTACAAATTGCTTACTGCAGCAGTGCGCTCCTTGCCCCTGGCAGGCTGTTGCACAACCTCATCTCCAGGGATTTGGAGCAATGTTCTGATTAAATTGGGAATCAGTGCTCATCTATTTGTTTTTTTTTTTTTAAAGCTGAATGTGTGATACGTGAGTGGCTGGAAGAAGTCAGGAGGTAGTAGAGAGTCATTAAAAGGTTATCTAAGAACTTGAAAGTAGCTTTGCTGAAATTTCATTTGATAGAACAGGCCCCATCAAAACAGCCTCTAGTAGAGCTTGGGGCTGATCACAGATGGGCTCGAGTGAAGGAGTTTCCCAGAAACTACTAGCTCATGATTTATTACTTATACACAATTGTTTTTGCTAAGAAATTAAAAATTTCCCTGTCTTTTTTCACTACAAAGGCAGATTAGCCTTTGTAATCTTTTTCTGCAACTCCATCCTCCTGAATCATGGAGTCAAGGAAGGGTTTGAGTTGGAAGGGACCTTAAAGGTCATTTTCTTTCACCCCCTGCCCTGCGTAGGGACACCTTCCACTATCCCAGATTGTTCCAAGCCTTGTCCATCCTGGCCTTGAACACTTCCCCAGGGATGGGGCAGCCACAGATTCTCCAGGTAATCTTTGCCAGACCTCACCAGTCCCACAGGGAAGATATTCCTTCCTGATATATCTTCTAAACTTGCCTGCTGTCAGTATTTTCCTTATTTTCCATGACTTGGTGGCTTTGCTTGACACGTCCATGGAGTTTCGCCTTCTTGGATTGAAGGGGTTCTATCTAAATAATGATGGTGTGATGGTCCCAGGTGTGGACTCTGCCAAGAGACTTACTGAACCCTTTCCTCACAATAGATTTTTCTTCCTGGTATTTATAGGTCACCTGGTGTAACTGGGACCTGGGTATCTTCCCAGTAACTCCACCAGCTGTTTGGGTACCAGCTAGAAAGGAGCAAAAGGGGCTTCCTTCTTCCACAAGGTTCTCACCAAGTTTACTGTGTCATTTGAGGTTTGTTGGGCAGATGGTATTTTTGTATGACTTACTATTGGGTTTATTTTCCATGATGATTTGGGAAAGCTAATTATTTTTTTCCTCCCAGTCCAGGAATTGCTCATTCTTTCCCATCACTGAGGCACTGGTTGGAAATAGGCAAAGATTTCACAACTTTTTGAAGCCAACTGTGTTCCTTCCCTGCTGAGAGCCCTCCAGCACTCTCCTTATCTGCCTTAGCCTGTGTTGACTTGCTTAATTTCATTTCTTCCTCTGACTCCACATAACCTGGCCAGCCCAGGACCATTCTTGACTCTCACTAGAGGACTGTGTGTGATTTGGCTTAATCCTACGTCCCGCTGTCATCAGGAGATGTCACCTCACTCTCCTGACGCCTCTCTCTGTAAACTGTCACTCTGTTTTCTCAGTGATGCTTGGATTTGCAAAGGAGCAGGGCTTCTAAACTCCTGACAGATTTTGCCACATCCTGCACAGGCTTTAGAAGCAGCTTCTAGGCTTAGTAGTGTCTGGGGAATAAAGTGCCTGCAGCATCTAGCCAGAGTCTACAGTCACAGTGATTCCAAACATGGAGTATTGCTCTGTAACCACGCACAGCACAGTCACTGCTCAAATCATCGCAGCTCATTATGGTTTTGGGTTTTGCTGTCTCATGGTTGCCTTTCCTGTAATCCCTTAGCACCTGGGATCTGGATTTTGGCTTTCTTCTCTAGGAAGATTTTCTGTGATTTTTCTGTCTAATAGGCTGGCCTGCCCACCCCAGATGGCTGAGGGCCAGCGGGTGTCAGTGCACATGTAAGACCAATTTTACTGTATAGATTTGGGAGGCAGGTCCTTACAACGCCCAGTGCAGTGGCAAAAGCCCGGGTCTATACCCAGGCCGTTGCCAACTCCCAAAAATCATTCCCGTACTGATACACCGGTCCTGAGAATTGTCTGTGGTGCTCTGCTTCAGGATTTCTCAGACTTGCCAATAAGTTAAACAGTTTTGGGTGTGTGCATGTGTGTTGTGGAGCATTTTGCTTGTTCCCATTGGCTACTGCAGCCTTGTCTTTGACTTCTTCCTTTCTCCTGTGAGTGTGGTTTAGAAATAGAGTGGTTAATCTGATGCTTTAATGATGGCCAAAATAGCCTTAGCCTCAGTGGTCAAACCACCTGATTTTATCCACCTCTTAGAGAGTCCTTCCTCCCTTTTCCACTTGTTAGCAAAGGGAGGTGTTTGCTGGAGAAGCAAGGCCAGACAGGAGCAGAAAGCTGAAAGCTTGTGACATAATAATGAACTAAGTGCCTTCTTCAAGTCCCACAGTTGCTTGCCTTGGCTACAGAGAGAAAAAAACCCTTGTTGCTCTGTGGTAACAAGCTGGTCTGGTGTCCTGGTGGGAATGCACCTGCAGCAGAGCCTCAGGGCCTGCACAGCTAATTGAGATGCTGGAAGCTGAAGCCTGGTCTAGCCTGGCTCAGCTCCACTGCTGACTGTTTCACCTGGCAACTAACAGTCCTCTTCTTGTTGCAGTTTGGCCCTGGCCTTTCCAGAGGCATCTAGGCATGAGACAAATAATCTTTATTTGTTCTAGGCATCCCCGCAGCTCCTGGTATGGCTGGCAGTGTCTGAGACTCTCCCAATCCTCCATTGTGCGTTGCTGTGAAGCTGAAAAGGGACTCGCTCCAGGAGCACAAGGCAGGAGCAGAAATGCATCACAGGTAACGGGAGGAGTCCTTGGCTGCAGCTGTGGTGTTTGTTTTCTGACTGATCCACACCCAGTGGATCACACTTCAGCAGGACACATGACTTCATATTTTAGTTGGGCACTTGTAGCTTATGGTTATATGACAGGAAGAGAGGAAGAATATAAACTGGTTCTCTGGTGTCAAAGTAAACAGACGTTCTCCAGCATCTTTGGAATTGGGCTGTGGGCTGAGCAAGTGTGCCCTGTGCTGGTGGGAAAGTATCTTGTGGGAAGAACCTCTGTGGTCCTGCAAACCTAAAGTAAAGTGGGATTAGACTCTCAGGTTATTCCCTGCCTAAGTAATGCCACAGAAGAGAAGGAAAACTGGTCCCTGCAAAGTGTGAGATGTGTTAACAATGGGACACTGTCTCTGTGCTGCTGTTACAAAAGGTTTAACTTGGAGACCTGTCAGCAATTAATTACAGTTGACTTTTAAAACAGTCTTTTTTATAGGTAAAGAACATTTTACAATTAAATCTCCACTTACCTTCACAGGCTCAGGAATTTTGAGTGTTTGAATTGGTTGCAGAGGCAATTTAGCACCTAAATCCCTTTAGAGATGAGATCATGCCAGTTCTGTCCATAACAAGAGTGTACAGTATTTAATTTCTGATTTTTATGCAACTACCATTTTTTAAAATTGTCTTTTGGTTCAGCTACCTAAAGCCAACCTCTTTTATTGCCACAATCTTCTGACTGTGCCTTCTAATTATAAGGCACCCGGGAGGAATTCAGTCTAACACTGTCTTCCTTCAACATGTCGTTACATCACCCACAGAAAGATCAGAGAGATAACCCTTTGTCCCAGGTAAATTAGGGCATGTGGAACAGCAGAAGCAAGCTGGCATTAGTTCTTTCCAGGAACAATGTGAGGGTACGCTAGGGAGAGGACTGGTTGACCTCAGAGCAGACTTGCCTTCTGGAGAGAGGAGGTGTCCCACTGCTCCAGGCTTTGGAACAAAAAAGTCCCAGCAACAGACTGGTTGTACTTAAGACTGGTGGTCTCCTGAGACTGTGTAGTGAAGTAGAAACGATGACAGCTCCAAAAGTCACACTGCTGTTTAACATGTCCTTTCCCACTCTGGTTTCTGGAGCTCCTGAGGAAGTGTGCTGGCTGTAAGACATCAGCATTTTTGCTTAGAAGGGCTCAGGAGAATATGCAATGGATGGATATCTGTGGGAAGCAATCTCAGTGCTGTATGAAGAGACTGGTAATATTTCAGAAATTACCATATTTTTGAATGTCCATGTTGGGGTTTATCCCCTTTGGTACAAAGGCCCAATTTCTAATGGGAAATAACCTGCATGATGGAAACTGAAGGAGCAGAAGCACCTTGGTATTTCTGAGAGTCTCGGGAGGGGCAGATGCAAAATGGAGTCACAGCTCTGGAAAGTGTTGGCTGGAGAAGGGGCCACTGGATGGAGCTCTTGTCCTGTGGTTGGCCACCACTGGTTACCTGAGAGGCAGCACCTGTACTGGTGAGGAATTCCCCTAGAGAACCAGCCTTTGAGTAAGGGGCTGGGATTCCAGTCTGATAACATGGTGGTGATGTGTGATAGTGCTGTATTGCTTTTTGAGAAACCCACACCTCCTGGTCAAGAAGGGAAAGTTCAAGCAGTGTGATTAGCTGTGAGCATTTGGGAGACCACATTCATCAAGATGGGCAAATGAATCTGCAAAAAACCCAAGTCTGAAAGGTGCCAGGTAAAGATTTGGTCTAAAATGATGGCTCTGAGCTTTCAGAGCCAAACACTTTTGGTTCCAAATAAGCTGCTCACCTGAAAATCAATAGTTTTCCAGATGTAAGGGGTAATAAATCCAGAAGGAAAGCTACATGTATGTGCATCTCATGTAGTAAGTGATATAAAAACTGAAGCATTTCAGAGAAACACGATCCTGTTCTCCATGGAGATGTGTGATCCAACTTCATTCCTGTTGTTGGCTGGAAGGAGCAGAATTGCTAAGTCTGAGTCTCAGAATTGCTGAGGCTGACACTGTTGGGAGCTGGGGATTGCAGGGAACGAGGGGTCAGAGAAGGTCATGTACTTGTATTTGGCTGTAGGTGATGGTTTGAAGCTGTGTCCTGAAGGAAAGTGCTTTTAGCAGAAAGATTTCCAAATGGTGTTTGCCCTAGTTTTGTGACAAAGATGTTGGTCAAGGGGGGTTTTTAATATGATTAGTACTCACAGGCACACAGTCTGAAATAGCTTAAAGGATGCATCTTTTCTTCTTTTTGTACTTCTTCAAAACCTACTGAAAGTTTTTTTGGTTTTTTTTTTTTTTTTTTTTTTTTTTTTTTTTTATAAAAGACTCTCAGTGTAATGTTTGACTTGACTGTTGGGCTTCCTTGAAGTGAGACAGACCATTTTATGTAATTTTATCTGCATTTTACCATGCATTTAAAACATTGTTAGTTGTCTGCCTGGTTAGGAGTTAAAAGGACAAGTGAAATAGTTCATATGACATATTGTATATTTTTAAAACATGCAGTTCTTTCAGAGGAAGGAATTAGAATTGGAATGCTTCCAAAATCCAGTTTTAATAAATCGTGCGTGACTTCCAATAGGAGAAATTCCTTTCTTTTCACTTTGTTGCTCTTCTCATAAAAAGAGTTTGGATCTCTGCATATGTGCCTACATATGTGCATGTTGCATCACCACTTTGGGCACAGGTTTAGGATACCACCTGGTGGGGTCTCTGGATTGTAAAATCACCTGTCAGAATACCTTGCTTTAAGGACTGTGACTTGCCTCCTTTTTTATTTTTGTTCACCAGTTTGGGGATAATATTTGCAAAGGACTTGTTTCCAAAGAAAATTGTTTACTGCAGGAGTTTGTGTCTAGCTCAGAGTTGCCGGAGAGGTATCATTTCAGGTGCAGTTATGCATCCAGCTCTTTGTTTCCTCTGCCTGCAAAAAGTGCCAAGGATGTCACATGTGGCTGGTTTTCTCTCTGCCTTTCAGGGGAGAGATACCCCTGCCCTTCCAATTCACAGTCCTGGCATTCCTTGTTAAAAAATCCTGACTGACTACTCAAAGCCTTCCTTGTTCATGTCCATGCAAAGATTATTAGGACAATTTTTGGGAGCTAGTGGTAGCCAGAGGGCTGATAACATAGCTGAAAGTAACCAGTGATGTGGTGTAAGTTGTCACTCCATTGGTCCTTTTTAGAGTGTGCTCCCAGCTGTTCTTCCTGCTTGGTGCTGTTTGGACACAACAAGGCTTCGTTCCCTGTTCTGTGCTGGTCATGGGCCACACACTCGCCTCTCTGTTCCAGCAGGAAGTGCTTCTGAAGCAGCTTCCCAGGGCTTGGGTTGCTGGCTGTGGTGATGAGATGCTAGTGGGAGAGGGGTAAGGAATTGAAAGAGGATGTGGGTCACTTTTTTTTCAAGTCCTTTGTGGCATATGCGTTATGGCACGATGCCTCTGGAAAAGTAAACAGCACTTCAGGTTTAGTCATGCCCTGTGCTTATTATAGTCCTGCTGAGGGATTCCAGCAACTTGCCAAGTGCCAGTGCCTAGTAAGGGATAGGGATAGGCATCCCAGCCGCAGAGCCATCTGCCTTGTGGGTTGGGAAGAGTCTCTGACAGCTGGTGGAGGTGCTAGGTGGGAAGAGCTGGTGCACAGACAAATGACATGCTAATCCCAAGTCGGAAAAGGGGGGTGATGCCAGCCGTGCGGGACGGGGATTTTTGCCTGGCAGGTGTCTGCAGACCTGCTGGCTCTCCAGAACAGGCGTTCCTCTCCTTCTGCCCGTGCTGGCCTTGTGCTCCCAAATTAGTCAACGCTTGGGCAAAGTGTGGCTAGAAATCACGTAACTGAGAATCTAACTGTGCCCTGCCTAGGTGTGTGGGAGGTCATTGGGAAGGCTAACACGGGGGTTTCTGCTGTGTAAGCGGCAGGAAAATTCTTCTGCCCAAATTCCTGCTTGCTTGCTGCGCTTTGACTGCAAGAAGAGTAAAGAGAGCACATGAGAAAGCTCTCCAGGGAATGAGCAGCAGGATGAGCTTAGGAAGGACAGAGTGCTGTGCTGAAGTTTGATTTTCAGCAGCTGATATCTTCTAATATGAAGTTGCAGCCCAAAAATGTAGAGACAGAATATAAAAATACAGCAGTGAAAATGACTTTCCATGCTAATGGCTAATTTTGCTTTCTGTTTTTAACTCTGCCCAGAGTTAGCTTTGAATCCACTTACATGATGAAGACATCAGCACTGCCTGGTTTTGAGAATCAGACCAGCATTTAAATGCAAGCTGAAGTCTATTTCTGTAAGTGTGATGCAGAACACTCTCACCAAACTGTTAGAATTTCCTGCTAATTGTGGTGTTTCATTTCTGGCCAACTGCATTCAAGAATGGCCTCTCTCTAATGTGCTATTTACTGACTCTATTTTAGTAGATAAACTCCCCAGCTTAGCAATAGGAAATTTCTCTTCCTTGCACAGTGCCCTAAAGCCCCTTTAAACTAGAAAGAAATCTAATGTGGTAATTCTGATTTATTAACTTGAGGTAGGTATAAATTCTTCCCGTTGGAACGTTGACAATGTTTGGCATTGAATGGAGATGCTGGCACATATTGTATAGGAGGCCTGAGATCTATAATAAATACAAAGGCCAGAAATACTTAAGGCCTATTATATCCCATCATACCTTTAACACATCCTTTAGTACCATTTAATGGAAAATAACTTGAAGTAGATCTAGGAAAACAGCTTAAAATGAATTGGTGAGACTCTGTTACTTGTGGAAAATGGAAATAAGGATTTAAGACAATGCAGACCAGCTTGGTGCTCCTTACAGGCTTGGATTTGTCAGCACAGAAACACCTGGCCTGACCCAGACCCGGGCCTTGAGCTGGGGCTCAAGGCAGTGGCTGTGCTGAGTGGCAGAGGGGGGCAGCCCCCAGACTGGGGGTAACTGGGAGGCCACACTCCCTCCCTCAGACAGCCCCATGCCATCTCTGGTTTTGTGTTTTACAGGCCCAGAGTCATGGTGGGAATAGCCACCCAGACTCATTTGAGTTGGAATTATGTCCATTTAAAGCCATTCCCCCTTGTCTTGTCATTCCTGTCCCGCCCTTGTAAAAATTACTTTCTTGTTTAGAGAACATGTCTCTTAAGAGTTGTTTTGAGATTTTAGAGTGAAGCCTTCTAACTGGGGAGGCAAAGGCAGCCAACAGATCCTTAGCACAGGAACTAAGTTTCTGCTCTTTCCAGCGGAGAAGGAAGTTCCCCTTATTTCCCTGTATTTATTGGTTTGAAGGACTGAATGTGGTCAGAGTAACTGTTAAGTGAAAAGCAAGGGTTTCCTAACATGAAAAACAAGTCTTTCCAGGGTTTGGAATTCCACATCTGTAGCCTGTAGTGGTGGAGATGCAGCTAGGAATACCAAGAGCCCTGTTTTCAGATTCCTCAGCTTTTGTCTTCTTCCAGTGAGTCAGTATCTATTTCTGTGTGAAAAATTGTAACATGAAACACCTTAAAAGCACCGATCCCTACAACAATAAACAATTAAAAGGAAAAATGGAATCCTTCCTCCAGCAGAAAATCAGAGCCAAACTGCACTTCCAAGGAAGAGCGTTTTATGATGTCCTTGATAACAGTAATAACAATAAAGGTCATGAGAGCTCTGCAATCCTGAGACGTGATGTTGCTTGCTCAGAGAAGTGGCCCCTGCTGAGACTTAGATCAGGTACATCTGATAATGGGGATGGAACAGCCATGTTTATTTTTGGAATGTGTCAGAGAACCTGTTTCTGGTCCTTGCTCTTCTATAACAGTCAGGTATTTATTTACACGGTCAGAAGCTCCAGGGCTTCTCCCGTAAAAAAGGAGTTTATGTATCTGAACAGTTCGTACCTTTCCTTCCCCTCTCTGTACTGATGGCATAAGATCCTAGAACGGAAGATTGAAGGGGAATGGGATATTCCTTATCTAAGATTATACTGTTGCCAGAAAGGATGGTTTCACCCTTCATTTCTTTGCAAGGAATTAAATAGTAAATATTTGTGATGTAAAATCTAGTTTTGGGAGGATATTTCATATTATAGAACATCATGATGATGCAGTGGACACAAATATATATATATATATTTGTAAGATGATCATGAGTGCATTTTTTACTTTGTATTCCAATCCATATTGGTGAAAACAAATAGGGAATCTCATGGATGGCCTTACCCTGTGAACCAAGTGTGCTTTGAAAAACTAAATGGGTGAACGTGTCTGTGCCTGATTATTTTGTATATTTGGGCCCTTCTGTTTTAAAATCTTAGCAGCTAATTTGAAACTTAATTGAGAGCACTGCATTTTCATTTGAAATACAGACAAAATAAATATAGAACTCAGTGACCTATTCAAATAAGTAGCTACAGGAAATTTGAATATACTGGTGAAGTCTTATATTGCAAAACTTTCTCTTGTTGGACATGAGAAAATGACTGACAATGTGTAAACTGTAAAAGATCTTATGGGAGAGACATCATAAATAGAGGCCAGACTTAAGCAAGCCCTTACAGAGTAAGGGAGAAAGACACTGGATTACAAACTCAAAGTTCAGTATCTCTCCTAGAGCCTGCAGGAAAGATTCAGGGACCCTTCTGTAAGCAGGGACTTGTGCAAGGATTATGAAGGACATCGTTCAGTTGCCAAGGGAGAGGGAATATTGTTTAGCAATTGATGGGACTTTACCAGGAAAGGTTAGAAACTGGAAAGTTTGGACACTTGTGCTTTTAGGCACTTCTCTGTGTAAAACCAAAGACAGGCTGTTGTTTTGACACTTCAGGAATGCTTGGTCACAAAATAAATGTGGATTTTAAACATCACTTAAGCCTTTTGTCTGCCTGCCTGATATGGTAATGGATGCCTGCTTGCTTCCTATTCTGGGGACAGGAGGGAGCTCAGGCAGCAGCTGCCAAAACTGCAACACTTTGGGACTTAGCTGGAGGAATTTGGTTTTGTGTTTTCAGGTACTGCATCATGGGTCTTTGAACATGGTTTTCTTTATGACTCTGAGAAGCTCTTTTGAATCCAAGTCCCAAGGTTTTGGGTCTCCCTTTTACTAAAAGTGTTCAGTCCAAGGAATGTGGTGGGCACATTGAAGATTTCCTAGGTGTAGTTGTCATGCAGTGTTTTCTGCTCCGACTGCTGTGACTTGCAAGTGCCATTGCACGCGTGTCATGGATGAAGTTGTGCTGGTTGCAGTGCGTGGGACACATTTTCACTGCTTCTTACTAGTCACTAAAACCAGTGGACTCGAAATAGATAATGTTCAACTGCTCTAATTTTAGCATAAAATTAAGATAACTTGTTGGCCAGCATTATTGTTCCAAAGACCATAACATTATCCAAGAAACCAGCAGGACTCATAGGCACATTCTGCTAGAGAATTTTCGCACAATATCCACCATAAACTGTTGTCTGTTGCTATGAAACAATCTGAGAAGATCAAGTGGTGGATAAACATTGCATAACTCATCAAAGAGATCAAGTAAGGTGTAGAGATAAGGGATGGAAGTAATTGTGGCACTAGTAGAGACTTGGGGAGGGGTAGAGAGCTGAGGCTGGAAAACAGCGTTGAAGCCGTGTAGGCAGGAAGGAACAGACATCCTAGTTAAAACACTGGTGAAAGTTCTTGTAGGAAGCTCCGTGCCTGGTATTTTAGTCTGGTCTCATGGTATCCTTAAAGGATTTCTTCTTCTTTCCATGCGAAGGAATCAGAAAATATCTCTACAAAAAAATGCAAAATATTAAAAAATTTGAATAATTTTTCTTATTTTGTTCCATCTTGTTGCTCAGTTAAGAGCTTCTTCATCTTAAAAGAATGACTGCTCTCTTTGTAGTGATGCTTTTTATAACATGAATGCTCCACCATGTCAGAGCATCCAGGCTGACAACATAGTCTTTGCTTACCAAATCACCCCAGACTCGTACTCCTTTCATGTGTTTATGCAGATTTATTAAGTCCATTCTTGTCATCCCTTAGCAGAAGAGATCAAACAGAAGATAAACCACTCATGCCTGCAGCAGCATTCCTGCATTGGCCAACTGCCTATTCTTCTTCCAGAGACAGATTACTCCATCTCACCCAGGAAAAATGCACTGGTAAAAAATTTAACTTTTCTCTGTGCTCTCAGGGTCATCAAAGAGAGAATTTGAGAGGTTGGCAGAAGTGGGGGGATTTTCCAGCAAGCTGTTAAATGGCCATGGAAAATGTCTGACCACTCCAAAGGGAAGGAGGATGGAGTAATGTCAACTCTTTGGTTGATGAGTAAGAAAAAGCTTTGGCAAGTTTTTCAACTGGTGTTTGTCTGAGTTAGCAAAGAATTTAAAGTGATTTCAAGAGAAATGGATTCCCCCACTGGCTTCACTGGGTGCCAACTCTGACTTAGAGATAATGTTTATTAGATTGAGTTAAAAACCTCCCTGCTTTTCAATACAGGAAGGAGGGGAAAGATCCTGTTAAAAAGTACTGCAGGGACCATTTCAGAGCTCTTGTTTCTGGTGACCTTTTAATAATGCACAGCAGGACAGAAAAAAGTGCTGGTCAAGTTCCTTGGCTTCACACAAATGAACCCTATTTTCTGAGGCTGGGCTACTTCAGCCCATGACATTCATGGCACTTAACATTTTACAGGCTTCCGGTGGCAGTTCTACAAATGTGACAACGGGGTGTCAGCTCTGAGAGGAAGGAGCCTTTTTTGTGTCTTTGCATCCAGATAAATCCCCTTTTGTTTTGAGTTTTGGCATCTTCAGTTGATTAGTTAGGCAAAAGTGTGAAGGGAAATAGTACAGAGCTAATTATAATCACTTTAATTAGATGCTGCAGCAACCTCTGCAAGAAATTTTAAGTGAGCGATGCATGCACTCTGTGAGATTAGAGCAACTTTGCAACCAAAACCATAGAATCCTGGAATGCTTTGGGTTGGAGGGGTCCTAAAAATCCACCTGATTCCCCAGCCCCTGCCATGGGCAGGGACACGTGTCTGCAGCATGTTGATATGAGCCCCAAACTATAGAGCACAAAAAAGTGTTGGAATACATGGACCTGTAAGTATTCTGCTGATATTTGGGAACTTGGTGAGGCAACTAACAAAGCAGGAATTTTTAATGAAATTTCTGGTGACACAAGAGTGGAAACCATTTCAAATATCCTCTCTGTATCCTGAATGTGAAATCCTTCTTAAGAAACTGTTATATAAAAGGTCTTGCAAAATTACCTGTTTAAACAATGTGTCCATTCTGTGCCTCCTGTAGCGTTAGCAACAGGACTGAGGGGTGTTATTCCTGTGAGGCAGGTATTGGACAGGATACATGGAGATACGGTTAGCAGTAATTCTCCCATGTCTCTTCTTCCTGTGATTTCCTCTATCACAAAGGAAGTGCTAAAAGAAATAATTTTGTAACTGAAGAACCAGATGATTTGTTGTTGTTAGCAGGAAAATTCTCAAAATTAAAATGAGCCCTCATTTTGAAAGCCTTGACCTTGTAAATGGACCCATTGAGCCAAGTTTTCCAGGAAATAAACTTGGCCCTTTAAGGCTGTGCTCACTGCTCCCTCTGGAATGGCTGAAACACAGGGCTGTGAGTGCTCTCCCTCCACTTCAAGGGCTGTTGTGCTTGTCAGTTTTCAGGCTCTCTGAGAAGGAAGCTCTCCTGGCTTCTGGTTTGTGGAGATCAAAGCATGGACAAGTTTAAGAAACTCGAGCAGGGTTCTGGGTGAGTCAGTGGTATTTTTGAAATTCAAGTCAGAGTCTTTAACCCTAGTCCTGCTGGCAAATCAATCGAGAGGCAAATTAATAACAGAAATAAATTAATTCCTTTCTTCTTTGGTTGTCAAAATGCCTTCTAAGAGGATTCTAGGATCTTTCTTTAGGATCCTCATTCTACAGACAGCAGCAAAAGTGTTCTTTCAATTTTTTTTTCCCCCTCCTTTTCTCATCAGTGTTCATTTTGGGGCTTATCTTGGTTTGAGAAGATCTAATGAGAATGCTCTGGAATGAGTTGCCTCCCCTTAGAGGTTTCACCAATATCTTTCGACCAGTAAGGAACCAATACAAGCAGATACAAGTAAAAAAATTAGTTTACTAACAAGAGGATCAGCAACAGGCAGAAAGTAACAGTAAGTAAGTACTAGATACAGAATTGATAAATCTCAGAACCCCCTGAGAGAGAGCGACCTAAGTGCCCACAAGTGGCAGCAAGTCCTCTTGAGAGCTTTCCCTCAATACTGGCCAAAAATCAGATGAAAGAAATATGTTCAGCAAGGGCACAGTAGAAGTATTCAGACTTGCGGACAGGACCAATATAAAATACTAATTTTCTAACAAATGGATGGAATAGTGTATTTTAAAGACGTTTTCAGTGCTGCCTCAACAACTCCAACAGATAACAGAGATTTATTTTGTTTTCTTTCTGAAACACCTCTAAGCATGTTTGGGATTGAACTATGTCTTTTCCAAGAGCATGTTGTGCTTCTTCATGTTTTCAGTAGGGATTTAGTGGGCCATACAGACGTGGTGAAAGCTAGGGATTGAGCTGGCCTGAGCAGCAGTGTGACTTGTCTGCCCATCATTCCAGTGGAAGAGATCAAAACACTCTGGTAGGATGTCCAGAGGCTTGGTAGGATGGGGTGGTGCAAACTGAGAGGGAATCTAATTAGTGCGTACAAGTGTCTGGAGGATGGGTGTCAAGAGGATGGGGCCAGGCTCTTCTTTCCAAAGAGGGCCTTGGATAATGAAGCACGTGATGGGACACAGAGCAAGGAGTAGAGTCTGGCATTGCTCAGTCTTAGGGTCCTGGTGATCAACTGCCCCCTCTGGACTCTATTCCTGTCACAGCCCTGCACTGGCTCCCTGGCGTGTGCCCCGCTGAGTTTTATATGTCCTGTGCTGGAAGCAGGCTCTCCAGAGGAGGAATTGGCTTTCACTTCACCTTTGCATCTCCTTCTGCAATTTTTCTTTAAGGGCACATCTGGAATGTTCAGTACCACTGTGTGTTTTAGTATGGCCCATTACTTGTCTGACACCTGTGCTAGCTGTAGAAGTGAGAAATGTACATTTTACCAGGCAGTTAAAAATAGCTTGGTTTGTTATAAATCACCCTCCCCTACCTGGTATTAATTTCCATGGAGCTGAAGAATTTAAAATTCTCCTGGTTTCTGCAATGGCTGCACCCTGAATTCGGAATATTGCCCCTTCCAGAGTTTTAATGACATCAACAGTAAGTTCTTTCCAATCCTTAAGCCTTAAAAGACAGAAAACTACTGGATACTCTGCTGTGTTCTTTTTCTGTGTCTTGTCATTCTTTTTCTTCTACTGTGTGCCTTTGAATTGAACAGGATTCAGTTCTTCATTAGGTGTTCTTGGACTAGGAGCAGTATTGCTTTGGCTTTGTTCCCAAATAAAAGTTAATGTAAGGGAGTGACAATCCAGCTTTGCAAAGAGGAATAAAACACCCCAAACCAGAATAACCTGACGGGCTGATTGTCAGGCTGTGATTACCTGTTCAGGTGTATCAGACTTGTATGTTCCCAGATAACTTGGCAGTACTGACTTCATTTTTACCAGGTATGAAAACACTGCCATGTTTCTGCTTCCTAAACCAGTATACATCAGAATACATCTTCCTGGAGACACTGTCCTTGCATAACTCAGGGGGCAAAAACCCGGCTAAGTTTCCTGCACTGTAGACTTAATGTGATGGTCTGAATCTTATTTCTAGAATTTATTTCTATTCTTATTTCTATCACTTAGTACCATTCCTTAAATAAATCATGTTTTCAAATATTTTCAGACTTGTTTCCCAAAAATCCTAGCAAAAAGGTCGCAGGAAAAAGTGAATGTTATGAAGAGTTAATTGCAGAAGGAAAATCTCTTCTGAGGCTTAACTGGAGGCTAATAATGAGTTTCCATTGCCTGGAGGTGCTTTGGAATGAGAAGGAAATGGAAAAGGCACTGGAGTGGGGTTAAACTGGTTTTGTTTTTTCCATGCTGGAGATGGCAGATGAATAAGTCAGTTCCTCTTTGTACCTGTCCATCGCAGGTGAGAGCATCTCCCCGTGTGCCTGGTCCACTTCCATCCTAAGCATTTGGGAGCAGAGGCCGTGAGCCTCTTTGTGCAGCTCAGCAGGCTCTGGGGCAAAGCAGGGTGCTGGCAAGTGCTGCTCAGGAGCAGCCAAACACTGCGGCCGACACCGGCGTTACCACAGCTACGCCTGCTGCAGGACTTCAAAGGGAAAGGCAAAAACCAGTGCTTCAGCCATACGTGACCAGAGCTGATTCATGCTGCCAGTTAATTCCTTTCCAGAGATTTGCAGTGTCTGAGACAGAAGGGAAAATGGATTTCCCTGGGAATGGCTTTTGGCTTTGGTATTTTGTCTCATGCTTGCCTTGAAAAGGGAGACACATGCTCTGTTTGCTTGTAACTGCTGAGTAAGGTATGTGATGGGCTTAGGTAGTACTGGAAGTAAGGTGAACTCCACATTCCAAGAAAGTTTGCTGTGGAGAATTAATATAATTAGAAAATTTTACCCATCTTAGTTTCTGAGATAAGGGTGTTGCAGATGCATGTCTTGCATTTTGAATGAGTAGTCAAGCCCTTGCTTTTGGGATCAGAACCAGGATGAGGGCAAGTGTAGGTGCAATGAAGAGTAACTCGGGTGACATAAGGGAGGAACACTGTGGAGTCCATTGCTGAACCACAGGTCTCCAATGTCTTCAGTGCTTCTGTACATCAAGAAAATGGACATCCTGGCTTCCAATGCCAGCTCTTTCTTTTTGGTGGTAGGTGTTATCTGGCCTTCATCTGGAACTGGATGCAGCTTTCCCTTCTCGTTATTGCTTCTGGCTTGTTGGCAGCCTGGAGCTGAAACACGAGATCGCAGTCGTGCCGTGTCCTCATGTCAGTGCATGCTGCCCTGAGGTGGAGTCCCATGGCAGCAGTGTGGGGAGGGCACGCAGCAGGACGTGAGGTTGGCTTGTGGAGGGACCATGTTTCCAGGAAAAACACATGAGGGGAGGGATGAGCTGAGGTGAGCAGGGTGAAGGGTCAGGTGCTCAGGTCAGCCCCAAGATGGGCAGTTTGGCCCATAGACAGGCAGCCATCACGTATTACTTACAGTGTCACTGGGCAAAGAGCTCGCCTTTCACCTGTGGCATCTGCAGAGCAAATTGTAGCAGTGGAATATTGCAGTTTGTCCTGGACCCCAGGTCCTCTGTGTCAGCAGCAGAAAGGCTGGGTGTTCATGAGGTGTCCCTCACTTTGGGGTTCACCCTGACAGTGGCAGGCATTGCTGCTCTTGCTTGGCTTTTAGAGGCTTTAACGGAGACGCTCCCAAAGCCTGTCGGGCAAATGAAGCAAAATGTCACGGGGGGAAACTATTTTGATCCCTTTCACTGGGGGGGCAGAGGGGTGGGAAAAAGTGGGTTATAGTAAATGTCAAACAGGCCTGGAGTTGGTGTGTCTGTCCAAGTGGGACAGCGCTTGCTGTGCTCTGCCTCTCTGAACTGGAGCAAATGTGGAAGGCGAGCTGCTGCGAGCCGTTGGTTCTCCTGCTCAAGGAACCCATGGGACAGCTGGATCTGTGGAGGGACTGGAGGTAGGTCTGGGCAGCCTGGTGTGGGATGGGACACTGAGAGGCAGAATTGATCAGGAGGAGTACAATGATCTCCAGTCTGAAATCATAGCTCTGGCTTTTCTCTCTTTGCCAGACTTGGTATTTCACCAGGTTTTTCCTGTTTATACAGGTCGTGACCTGTATCAGACTCTTCTCAGGTGCAAGGTCTTTTGCGCCAGTTCTGTTATTGTAACAGGAGAGCTTTCCAGAGAACTTAGGAACTGGTGAGTCCTCAGAAAGCCAGCTCTGGGGTTTTCACAATCCTGTGCCTTGCACCAAGTCTGAAAGAATTCAGATATCCATTGGAAACCTGTCATTTTGTCGTGTGTTCCTGCTTGCTTAATTGCTGGTATGTGGATGAAGACAGAGTGATTTAATAAAATTTCTTTTTTTTTATCCTATGTGTGATCTGTCTAGCCTGTGCTAGCATATACAGTTACTTCTCAGATAACATCAGCATTGTGGCTTTGTTGTCAGTGGCAGGTGCTCTTGTGGAGCCGACTTTTTGATCTGTTTAAATCATCCAGATGAGTGGTATAACATCTCCCTGGAACACTGGGATAGCAAGATAAACCACGTTCTGTGTTAGGAAGAGAGAGGTTGTGTGTCTCTCTGTATGTCTCAGAAGCTGTTGAATGTTTTTCAGCATTAATCTGCAGCCATAACTACCCAACTCTAACCTGCAGTTATTCATTGGGAGCAGAGCCAGCAAATACTGCAGAGTTGGAGCTGATATTCTGGGAATTGTGGAAAACAAAGGCAAGGAGAGGAGCAGCAAAGGAAATTGGTTTGTGACAAATGTGTGTACAGGGAACAGTGAGGGACAGAGGAGGGCAGGGGACGTGTATAATGTCAGCTCTGTGTTTCTCAGAAAGACCTGCTTGGGAAGACGTGGCATAAATAAGTCTTCGAGTCATTCCTTTTCCATACTGGAACGCCTTGTAAATGTGTCGTCACAAACCATCTGCCTGCTGAAGGTGTGAAATTTGATAAGCTGTGATAGATTGTGCTCAAAGTGTGACAATAGTAAGGGCATGTCTAAACACCAACATTTTCCTTCTCCCATGGAAATGTTTTCAGTGGAGTAAGGGAATTGAAGTACTGGGATATACTGCTTATGTCACAGTAAGGGAAAAGATGGGAATGACATCCTGGGGGGGAAGAGCTTTGGAGAGTTGATCTGGACGCTACAGCTTTCCCCAACAATCACAGGGCAGAGACCACTTGTCATCCGCAGGGGTTGCTGCCCGGCTCAGGGCCTCTTCCCTATCCCCAGCTGCATCTTCCACCTGCTCCCAACCTCCAGCACAGCCGTGAGAGCAGGGGTGGCCAGGGTCTGCCCAGCAGTCCCATCCTTCCCTGGGACTTCCCTGATGCCTGTGCTGGGAAATAAGAATGGCTGTGGGGGCACTCGGGCCTGCGGCACAGGTGAGAGGGTAGGGAGCACAGCGCTGGCTCACTGCCAATGCCACTGCTTCTTGTCATTCTTCCACCTTTTATTTTCTTTCCCCACCCCAAAGCATGGGAATGTAGTAATTGCATTTTGACCCAGTTTCCAAAATCACTGTAGCATAGACTTTGGCGGGGGGGGGCTGGGGGAACCACTTAGGAATGAAAACCAGCCATTAGCTAGTACCGGAGGGGCAGGAGCAGCAGCAGACAAGTAAGCACTAACAGCCTTGTAGAACAACTGTTATTCTGCATGTTTTTATGGGGGAAAAAAAAAAAAGGTAACTGCATTTACATTTTTTTTGATATTTGATCCCTGGCACACAAACCTTTTTGAGCCTGAGTTCAGGTTGCCTTCAGCTGAAACCCTCTAAGCATAGAGGCTTGTGTCAAGTGCCTGGATTTTCAAAACTTGGCTGGAGGTTTCATGGCAGCCTTTCTTGTGGTTATTTCTGGTACCTCTGGCTGCCAATTGGAACACAGGGCTGTAGATCTGTGGGGAAGTGGAAAGGGATGGGTGTGAATGCCTGTATGGAGTAGGAGCCCTTAATAGAGGAGGCTTGGGTTAAGATGGGGTTTTGAAATGCGCAGAGACTTGGGGAGCAGATGTAAGTATGAAATCCAAACCAATTTCCTCATTCCGGCTATTAATGCGAGATGGAAAAAAGATCCTTTGAAGTCATTTCAAGCAGCAATTAATGTCCCTTGGAATCTCCCCAGCAACTCAGAGGAGTCTTGGAATTTAACCTCACAAACTAAGATAGGTAGGAAAGGAGAAAGAAAAGGCAAGAAGACGTTGTCTTGAAGGATGGGAATACAGTGTCCCTCAGCTTCTGCTGCCTTGGTGTTCTCACTGTTTCTGTTCCTATCATGGATAGGGCACCTATCCATGGGAATAGTTACGTGTGAGGCCTAGGAATACCACCAATGCTTGAACATGGATCACGCTGCCTCTGCTGCAGAGGAGAAACAAAGGATGTCAGTGCCCCAGGCTGCACTTCCCACCACAAGCAAGGCTGTGTATGAAGACATCATGCCCTGGAGAGCAGTTCTTGCCTGCTCCACTGCAGAGCTTGGTAAGAGACTGCTCTGGCCTCAGAGTTGGTAGGATGGTTGGATGAGTTGAGGATGTCCCCTCCCTTGGTGAGCATGGATGGGAGCTTTGAGGTGGGACCAAGCATATGGGGGAAAACATAGCCAAAGGTTCAAGGCTTAGAGAAATGGAGATAGTCTTCATGTGTTTGTATTAATCAAATGATATGTGAGATTCTCCAAAGGCAATATTTTACTTTTGAGTTGTACAAGCATAAAATGAAAGACTGCCCTTTGACAGCACTCATATTTTGTTAAAATGCTCCACCAGAACATGCTGTCCCAAATATCTGTCGATACTCCGTCATGCCTGAGCCCTAAAGCACACAGAGGATGTTGTCTCAGTACAGTCATCTCCTGTTGCTACACAAATGTTGAGGTGAAGCCTGAGTTTATTAGTTTTTAAGGCAGAAGATATTGTTTCTGCACATTTTTATTTCATACAGTGCCTTAATTTCTATTAGTCTTAAACTGATATGCCTTGGATTTATTTTGCTTGCTGGAGGCTGGAGAAGCTGAGGCCAGTTGGACATTTCATATCTTATGTGACAGCTTGGTCCTCATGGCTATTCTTGTAGGTCAGTGCTCCTGAGGTTCCACTGCTTGCCCTTCCCAGTGCTTCCTGAGCACCAGGCACTCCTTGGCCTTCAACTCCTGCCCACCAAATTGCCTCCTTCCTGTGGAGAGGAGCTTGGATGTGGGTTGTTGGCTGCAGCCTTCGCTAGTGACTGCTGCTGAAGGTAACCACAGGAGGTATTTAAATAGGTGGTTTCAGCAGCAGGTCTTGTGGGCAGGTTTCTCACCTTAACTTCCTGGTGCTGCCTCACATAAAATGCACAGTTGAGTGATTGCTGAATGTGGGAAACGACTCTCAGTATCATGGAATCACAGAGTGGTTTGGGTTGGAAGGGTCCTTAAAAGTCATCTCATGATGCCCCCCTGCCACGGGCAGGGACACCTTCCACTGGACAAGGTTGCTGGATATGTGACAGGCAATACCTACAGGTTATCTATCCAAAGGTTTTCCAGTGGAGTGTGTGACTTCTGGAACATTTCAGCTCAGGTTGCATCTCCCTTTCTTTGGGATGAATCCCAAAGATCTGGGGCTACATGCTGGGGGTATTCCTCTTCTGCCTGTGCTTGCAGGAGCTGCAGCAGCAGAAGGCTGTGGAGTTGGAAAGAGCATTGAAAGAGCAGCCAGCTCTCAGGGGTGCTTTTTCCTTATTTTTTTGGCTTTGTTTTTGCTTGGACAACACATTTCTCCAGTTTCACTTTCACTCAATTTTTTTTTTTTTTTTTTTCCTAGAATGCTTTGCTCTTCAGACTGCCCTAAAGTGGCAAAGCCCTTTTGGAGTTACATATACTCCCAAGGAACTGTTTTTTGCTGTAAACTGGACTGTTTCTGCTGGAGTTACTTAACAAATTACTTAAAAGTCATTAAGTCCTCAAAGCTTTATTCATAGAGTATAAATTTCTGGTTAAATGTGATCTGCCAATGTTTGGTTTTCAGTATTTTGTTTAGGAAATGCTGATATAAAAGATGAGAGACAGAACAAGAGATGTGAAAAGCCAAAGCAGTGAATAATGCTGCTGTTTAATTATTTGAAAAGAAAAGAAAACACTTCTGATGACCCACGATAGACAATGGGATAATAAACTGAAGCCCTAGGCCAAGGGAAAAAAAAACAACCCAAAACAACAAACCACACCAACCTTTGTTGTGGAGCATCACAAACTGTGTCCCTCTTAAAAACTATCAGGAGCTGAGGAAATTAAATGACAGAAGGGAAAATACAGTGCATTGTAAGTACCAGCCGCTCCTGGGTGGCTTTTTTCTCCGTATTAAAAGAGGGGCTGAAGAAGCAAGATCAGACAATGCATGAAAAGTTATCCAGTGGAAACACATTTTTCACTAGGAATAGAGTCTGTATTCTCACAATAGGAAAGTGGTTAAGTGCAAAGAGCTGAGATGAACTGAGAAAAAGAAGAAACATTGAAATTAGTATCTGTTGTTTAAATTGACAAAGTGAGGGGGAAATAGTGTTCCAGGACCAATAACCTAAATGGCAATGTAAATCAATCAATGGTAGATTGTCTGGAGCTGAGCAATATAGATGTCCATGGATTTACTGTGTAGTTACCTGTGGTGGTAGTTTGATAGCTTTTTTCCCGAGTATCCATTGTAATACATCATCTGAGAAGGCTGCTCCAATGTGTATGTGGTTGGATGAGGTAGAGAAATGGATGATTTATCTGTTACTGATGATGTATTTCAGATTTCCTGCCACTGGCATTTGGCATATCCAAAGCCCTGTGGAGGTGTCCCAGATGGCATTTTTTAGCACCAGGAAAAGATGTAGTCTTGAATTAAGAGGATCACAGTGACCTGCCGTTCAAGTTACTCTTTCCTTCAGGATATTGGATGCTCAAGACCAGATGCTCTGTGTTGTAGAGGCAAGGGTTCAATTTTAGAGAAGCAGACAGGAAGCAGTGTACATCAGGGAAAGCATTTCTAATCCTGCTGCCTGTCACCATCTGCTTGTGGGAAGTTATCTTCAACCAGAGGGTAAGAAGGCTGGCTGGGGGCTACTGAGTTTTGACAGTAGAAATCCATGTAAGTTGTAATTTTTGTCTGTGCTAGCTAGTCATGTTGTTGGACTTGGCCTTCCACTGAGAGCGGGTGAAATTCCTCCCCATCCTTCCAGTCAGTGATAAAATATTAGAAGCCTTCCTGAGTCTGGATCACAGTACAGGTGCTCCTCAAAAGGCATGAAGGCCTTGTTGGCCCATCCCTCTGAGCTTTCTTGGTGGCTTATTTTTTTGGCCCAGGATGCCAATAGGTGATGAATAAGGAAGAGAAAGCAACTCATCAAAATGACAGCTGGGGACAAACTGGGAAAAGAAGAAATCCTCCTGATGTAAATACTGCTTGTCCCATTTGCAGCCCACCCATACCACCCCTGTCGGGTCTGTACCCCATTTCTATATGGATACAATGAGCCTTGTGCTCAAGGGGCTTGACTGCAGCCTTGGATTTCCCTCCGACCCTAAGACGTGAAAGGATTTGTGTCCCATCTGACCTGCTTTCTGTCTGAACTCGCTCTGAAGCAGAGAGCAGATGATGTGTTTGAGAGCACAAAAGTGCTTCAGTCAGCTGGGCTGCTTCCTTAGCCCTTTCCTTCCAGAGAGGGGGAGTATTTGTTGTCCCAGTGTCCCAACAGTTGGAGGTGGCGGAAGTGTGTGTTTCGGCACCCTACGCTCCGGTGGGTATTGTGGGTGTAGGAACAAACACACTTTCTTTGTTTTAACAAAGCCCTGCGTTTTTGGCTCTGACCAAAGGCTGGTTTGGCCCCGTTCCCTGTAGCACAGAGCAGGACACAACTTGAGGCATATGAAATCTCCCTTCTCCCTGGGTCTGGGGCTTTGAGCTTTCCCCTATGCTCATCTCTGAGGGGACACGGGCAGCTCAGCCCCTTGGGGGGCGTGCCTGGGGCTGGCTGCCGATCTGGGGGGGTCAGGGGGGACGTGGGGAAGCAGGGGTGCTTCCCAGCAGAGGGCCCTCGAGCAGCACTGCCAGCTTCCAGCCTGCACTCTCCTGGCCCCAGCAGCTCCGGGGCTCCTGGCAGAGAGGGATGCACGAGGTGTGGCAGTTTGGTGTGCACTTGCTGGAAAGATAAGGGGTGTTTTTGCAAGGAGATATTAGGGGTTTTGAGAATGCAGTCGTGGAAGTTGGTAGGAGACTGGCAAGGCTTTTGCTCACAGGTCTCTGCAAAGCCCAAACCTGTGTTGTTTCCCAGAGGAGTGGACACAACTTGTGTTTTCTAAGCTCTTGAGGTGAACATGCTGTACTTTCAGTGCTTTCAGTAGCTAGCAGAAGTATTGGAAGGTACCAGAAGCAATAGCCCCAGCTGATGAAAATCCCCATGGCTCTTGCGCCCTGAACGGCTCTCCAAGTGCTCCAGGATGGCTCATTGCTCTCAAGCAGACATGGTGCATTATTCATGAAAAGCACATCAAACACTTCACAAAAACCCCCTTAACCCTCCAGTATTCTGCTATGTCTTACTGCAGCTGCATGATTTTCAGCACCTACTGTTTCTGCCTCTTCTAAATGAGTGAGCCAGGGCAGAGACGTCAGTGGGAATTTGGCAGTTTTTCTTCCAAGGGCCCTGCAGTGGTTTCACAGGGAGTGGGCAGGCAGGGCTGAGCAGTTACAGAGCCAGCACCCCACTGCATGGTGTTTTCACTGCTGAGGCAGCACTGTTAGAAAAGTTTCCAAAAGCAATGTGTTTGCTCACCTTAGACCTTTATTAATCAGCTCTCGGGGAGTGCTTGCTGAGATGCCATGTTCTATCTAGATTTCTTGGGAAGTGGATGGAAAGGAGGACAAGTCCTGATTCTTAGTGACTTGAATACAAATATAAGAGCTACAGAGTTGCTTTTTGTGGTTCCCTTGGAAATCAGCGCTATTGTACTAATTCAGCTGTAATACTAAGGAATGCAGTGCAGGAATTTGTTGAGTTCAGCAGCTAGAATGGCTGCGGTACCCATGTCTATGTAAAGAGGACCAAAAAACCCCTGAAACCTCAAGGTCACAAGGAATGGCTGTGATCAAGGATTGAGTTCTGAAAATGTGCATGAGGGATTTTGTTGGTATAAAAAGGATTTGCTGCATGCACAGGTGTGTTCAGGGTGAGCCACTTTTGTCATGATGACTTGGCATTTGTCAGCCAAGGAAAAGATACCAAAAGCCTCTGTGATAAGTACAGCTGCGGTCTCTCTGGATCTAGATCCTTCACTTGAAATCTTTTTACCCTCTGAAACTTCCTGACTTAGGCTGAATTACTTCTGACTTAATCCAACACAAATATTTCATCACTGGGTAGTCTGCACAAACCCCTGGAAGTACAGGAGCTGCCAGTTTCCATCTCATTCAGCGTTGCCTCTGACTGACAATGCTGTGGTCAGCATGAGTGGCTTCCGAGGAATCTACCAGAAATGCTGCAAGATATATTTATGGAATAACCTGCCCACAGGGAAAGTTTTACCCTACCAGTTTCACTGGGCATGCACATGTACGTGTTTCCTAATCTTTACCATCAGAACTTTGCCTGTTCTCATTATCCATACACATGTCAGACACTGCCGTTGACGGTGATACCTTGCGCGACCTCGCTGGAAAACGAGTTCCTGAGTTAGCTGCGTGAGGAAAATGCGTGTGTGCTGGATGAGAAGGCAGACCAGTAATTCTCGTACAGCAGCAGGCATTTTGGTGAAGGTAGTGTCCTGTCCTGTGCCCTCTTGAGGCATTGCCTTGGCCGGGATGTTGGCGAAGGCCATCGGCACAGCTTTTCCTCACCAAGGCTCCGTGAGCAGGGCTGAAGCCAGCAGGCTTGAAAGGCAGGTTCAAAGAGTCAGCCAAAGCCTTCCCAAATGTAACAGCTTCTCTGTGGCCTGTGCAGTCAGGGGAAAGCTAGCGGGCTGTTGTGCTGAGTGATTAGCTCCTCTCCGGTTATTAAATCAAGCAGAGAAAAAATACTGGAAATGGCTGGAGAGGTTTGGAAAGGGAACATGCGAGCTGAGGTGTGTAAGCAGTGCCAGAAAGTACACAGATACATGTGTTGGACAAGTCAGCTCTAGCCAGCAGGTTTTATTTTGTCAGTCACAATGATAGACAGGATTATTAGTGCACTTTACTTGTGTGTTTCTCTGCACAGAGAGCGTACTCATTCTTAAACTTGGTTGAGACAACTGCCCTGGCTCTTGATTTAATGCCTGCTGGTAATGGCTCTGGTAGCGTTTTAGATGATTAAATGCAGCAATGTTATATTTAAAGACTGACTTGGAATCATGAATCCTGATGACAAAACATTTTTTTTAGCCAGAAAATTCAATGCACAGGTTTAAAATGACAGTATTTGAAGTTACACTGAATTGTGAGGAACTGGACTTGGTACAGTTACTTAGGTTTGTTTCTGAAACGGAGAGTTAAGAGCTGGCTGCTAAGAAGCATCCATGAGGTGCTTCCATTGAGGAATCACAATGCTTGGGGGGGATGCTAAAACTCCCATGAGTTGTCTAAGTGGCAAAAACCCCAGCAATTTTCTCAAGTAGCTAATGTGCCTTTTCTTCAGGAGCTCCTAGTTTATTTAAAAATTAAGTGAAGGTACAGAGTAACTGTCACATCATTAGGGATTTAGGGCATGGAGAGAGCAGTCCTTGCTTTGGAGCCTTTGGAAGCGGGAAGATGTACAGTTATTTGGGTTAGGACTTGAGTACACAAAGCTTCTCAACTGATGTGGTGCTCTGCTTTTGTTAACACAGGGACTGTCATTAATTGAAATGAGATGTAGCTGTCAGTGATGGGAGTCACCACTGTGCCCATTGGAAACTCACTGGCTGTGGAAAAACAGGTTCTTAAAAACTGGATTATATAAAGGGAACAGAGGAGCCCTAGTCCTGATCCATTCATGTGCAGACTGTGGCTCTGAGGTCTTCCAGGAAAACATTAAACAGCATGAGGGGACAGGGACAGTGACTTAAAGCCAATCTCTCAGTGTTTGGGGACAGCACAGGGGTGGCAGCAGCAGAAGGAGAGGAGGAATTTGGCAGTGCTCTCACTCCACTTTGCATGTGCTGTGGTTTCTGTTGCTGCTGCTTTTTTTGCCTGGCCAATGGATTGCATATTATTCCCTAGTACAGAGTTTGGATGGGTGACAAAGGTGGAGCTTGGTAGCTGAGGAGCAACTGAAGGGGCAGTTGCTGTGTGGTAATCATAAACATTGCTGAAGAAGGGGAGTTTTCCCCCTGTGGAGTTACAATAGCCTCCTTTGTTCCCCTGAGAGTCCGTGTACTTCCCGTGATGGATTGCTGTTCTGCCATGTTCCTTGTAAGCCGTTTGCAGAGCTCCGTGGTTTAAAAATATTTTATGGATCTCGTCACCTTGTCCTGGACAGTCAAGCTGAGTGCAGGAGCTACAGCTGACTGAACAAGATGTGGGATATTAGCACTGCTTCTCTTGTCCGACAGCAGTCTGGAGGGAACCTTTGGAAGGGCGATTAGTCTCCATAGAAGTGTCTGTGTAGGAGACAGAGGAGGAAGTAGGACTAGGCTGGCAAGCAAGGTGAGCCTTGCCATGCTTGAAGCCAAGGAGAAGCAACATGTAAGGTACTATTTCCTTGGAAAATTATAATGAACTGACTAAATTATGGTTTCTGGTGTGTTTTTTTTTTTTTTTTTTNTGTTTTTGAGGTTTTTGTTTTGTTGGGTTCTGTTTGGTTGGGTTTTTTCCTGTGCTTTTGGCCCAGACGCGCCCTGGGTCGTGGGTTTCCAGTGGCAGGGAATTTGCCGTGGGAGTGCGACAGGCTGCCAGCAGCCCTGGGCAGCCCGCGGGAGGTTCCCGGCGGTGCCACCCGCCCAAGGAACGCATCCCCCCTGTTCGGGGGGATGGCTTCTCCCGGCCTGACGCACAGGGTGGCCACGGTCAGGGCCACTCGCAGCCGGCGGGGGGGGCTGGGTCCCGCGGCCGCCCCTCCGCTTCCAGCCGTGGAAATCCGCACCTGCCCCGACGCCGCTCGGAGCTC
>WEIU01011005.1:0-118127 GCA_013389925.1 Aegithalos caudatus | reverse complement strand
GCTGCCCCGCAGCCCCCGCCCGCCGCCAAGCTGGAGGAGCGCCGCAAGCCCGAGCCCCGGAGGTGAGTGAGCGGGCGCGGGGGTGGAGACGCCGGGCTACGTTTCTCCCTCCTCGGTGTCTTTTTCCGTGCCCAGCTCTGCTGGAGCCAACTTTTAAAACGCTTCATGGTGTTTCTAAACTTTTTTTACCGTTTCAGTTAATCTTTAGTGAGTTGTTAGCAGCCTCGTCTTTCCCAGGTTTCCAGTTTTCCACCTGGTACATGGTCATATGCAGTGTTTTATTATCCAAGACCAGCTCTTTGCTGTTTGTTTGCCCTTCTTGTGCTTCCTGTGAAGCGCTGCCATCCAGAGCGCGAGAGCACGCGAGGAAACGAGGATTTAACCATCTTTAGGCTTGTTCCTTTTTTCTTTACAACGTTAGTTACTAATGAATTTTTATTTTGTTCGGGGCATCCCTTTAGCACTCGCTTTCAGGAGGGGCACTCGGATGTGCAGGGAGCTCCCACGAGATGGAAAAAGGCACCGGGCTCTCCCAGGAGAGCAGGGCGAGTGGCGGGAGCTCCGTGGAGTCGTTCCGCAAAGCTGCTCCTGTTAGTAAAGTTGTGTGCGTAAGGAGCAAGGTCGGGCCCTGGGGCAGATCCAAGCAGTAGCAGCTCCGTCGGAGAACTGCTCCATGTACTATATATAGGTACTTGGTCCTTTTGTGTCAGAGAGGTGCAGTTACTGTGCATCTGAACGTGACTTTGTGCGTGTGCTCCCAGCTGCTTAGGGACTTTGTTCAGGTTGTTCCTATAATGTATGTATTTCTGTTTATAAAAAAAAAAACAAAAACAGTAAACCAACCAACTAAAAATCACCAACCCCCCCCCCAACAAACAAACAACAACCAACCAAACAAAAATCCTTGTTGGATTTAACAAAACGTGCAGAGTTGTATATATTGTGTGTGGGACAGAATATGCTGCTAAGTGCTGGTGTGATAGGCTGCAGAAACATGCCTAGTTCTTATTTTGTTTAAGATCAGTAGGAAATTGTGTATAAAGAGCAAGGTAGAGAGGCCCCCCTGACCAAAACAACCTTCAGGCTCCCAAACCCCAGCAACTATTGAATGAGAGATTTCATTTTGTTCTCACAATTTCCTGTCCTGTGCCAAATGATTAAATGGGACTGTTTGCATCTCTGCTTGCTCAGAGCATGTACATGAGCTGATCTCTCCTAGTCCATGCCCTTCCTTTCCTTAACTGCTATTCCGTGCTCAAAGACTTTTTTTCTGGTGACTTGGGGATTAGATGATGGAAGATGAGATAATTTTGCAAAGCCCGATTTCAGCTGGTGATTTTAGCTCTCATCAATTTCACCTGCTGCTGAGGGTCAGTGGGATTGGAAGGGCAAATGCCAGTGCAATCTGCAGGGAAGCTTCTTCAGCTTCCTAGGAAAGAAACAGACTTTCAAGTTCCAAAAACATATGAGGATGTGCTTGTAACTTATCTTTTGCTCCTGCTGAATGTGAATTTCATATTTTAAAACATAGTGGCTGGACTTGAAGGAGCTGCATTCCCAGGATTTCAAGGGACTGGCAACTGTAGACTGCTGACCTCAGATGAGTGGGGGGAGCAAGGTGTGGTGGTGGGGTGAGGAGGAACTGTGGATTTTTTTTCCTTTTTTTTTTTTGTTTTTCCAGTTATGGGGAGGAGGGATGAAGCTTTCATTTGTGTGCACAGGGCATTCCTGGCAAGGTAACACCCTACACTCATCCGGTCTGCTCCCAGTAAGGTCCAGCAGGATTTTCTGCAGCTCAGAATTGTGCAGGTTTTTCCCTTAAACTTCCACATTACAGTTTTAAATCTTGAAACTTCTCTGCAGCCAGAAAACAGCCTCATATACTGGTGCTATCTTGTGGTATCACTTGCAGCGGGTTCTTAAGAGGAGCTTTTAAAATGCAGTGGATTTAGGGTAAATGCTTCGGTTACCGATGTCTTAACCTGATAAGAAAAGGTTGAATTTATGCACAAAATGCAGTTCAGAGAAAAACATCCCCTGGAGAAAGAAAAATCTATAACTCCTTTTGTTTTCAGATCTGCCTGGTTATCAGAGAGGGTGGAGGAGCCGAGTGTGTCTCCGGCTGAAGGTTTTCTAATGCTGCCGCCCTGGACAGCTGTAATAAATAATAAGTTGGAAGGTATTTTGGGCAAGGTTGTGAAGGAAAATTGCTTCATGAGAGGCTAAAGAAAAAAAACCTGTCCTTATTTTTCTGCCAGTAAGTGTGCAAACAGCTATTTGCAGTTGGAGGTGCAGCCTTGCCAGAAAGATGCAGTCATAAAGGCAAAGGTGTTGCTTTGAGAAAGGCAATATTAGGGGAAATGTGCTGTTTTGGGAGGTGGGTGCCCAAAACCAGGCTGTGTGGGTACAGCAAGTGATGCTCCTGTGTGTGTACGTGCCATCTGTTAGTGCGGATCTGCTAGTAAACCAGTTTCTCTTCTTTAATTTAATTTTTTGGATTTTATGCTATGACGTTGTTATACAGGTCTGTATCAAAATAGCGTGGCTCTTACTGGACTGCGTTTTACTCCAGTTCCTCCCCGTGGGCTGGGAGAACCAGAGGACTTTGCAGGTGCCTCGTTGCAAACAGCGTTCACGGCACTCGGGCGCTGCCGCACCGCTCGGTCCCTCGGTGTCGGTGAGATGCCTTCACGGCCCCACTGTGAGAGCATCCATGTCACGCTCCAGCGGCCTGCCTTGCACATATTTTCTGTGTGCATTAGGTCTAGAATCTGAACTCTTGCTTTGAGCAAATTAAAAGGGTTCTGATAACTCCTCGTTCCAAGTCAATTAGCTGCTTCCGGCTTCAAATGCACTTAAAAGGCTCAGAAGGGGGGGAGTGCTCTTTGAAAACCCAGTAATAGCAGTTTATGGTTAATATTGATAAAGGAGCGCGTCTCTGTGTCATTGTGCTGTGTCTGGTGGAAGGAAAGCTCCTCTTTTGTGCTCTCTCACAACAAGCACTTGGATGGGGAGGCAGAGGTCTTTCTGTTAACTCTGTTAAGAAAGCTCTTCACTGTGTGGCTTGAAATGAAAATACATCTATAAAATGATCAAGGTTTGCAGTGAATTCCCACAACCACTCAAAGCAAGGCTTCTGCCCTCCTGCCCTTGAACTTTGAGCTGCTGTAGCATCTTGTTTCTCCTGAGTTTGCTCAGGATTGTGCGCAGTTTGTGGTAGGAATGCTTTTTATTGCTGTTGAACAGTGTCAAAGACAATAAATGCGCCCATAATTGGGTGATAAAACAGTGTGTAGCGTAAGTAAAAAGAGCTCTTGTTTCTCAATGGCTTAATTACATTAACTGAAGAGATAAAAATGTCTTTGAATTACTGTCCCACAATTATAAGGAATGTACCACATACGGAATGTATTTGAACTTGCCATAGGGACTGGCAGTGTGGTGAAGTTGCATGGAGATTTCTGAGAAATTTGAAAATCAGAGAAAACTACGTTCAATTGTTGGCCTTCAGTTTGATTTGGAACGTGGATTTCTGTCCAAATTCAATAGGCATGTAGATCCATGCTGTTGAAGTACGGCTGATCCTTCTGAGCACAGCAGAGGAGGTTGCAAATGGCCCTGGTTTTACCTGATTTTCTCACCAGAAAAATCAGAAGAGCTGATTCCGTGTCACCAATATCAGAATCCTTTGTATCTCCGGTGCAAATGGACTTCCAGCTTCTGAATTCCAGAAGCGTGTGCTCTTAGGAAAGTTCATTCTGCTGTCAAAGTAAAACAGAGACTGAGGAGGGATTTTAAATAGATTTATTATTTATATATATAAATACATATGGAGAGAGAGAGAATATGGCTGATCCATATATTTTCTATTCCTAAGGAAATCCTTTTAGTGGGGAAGAGAATTTTCCAAGTATTTCAAATCATGACTGTATTACATAACTACCTTTATAGCAGAACAGGATAATTTCTGTTTTGCTAGCATAAAATAAATACTTGATAAATACTCTGTATTAATTCTCCCTTGAAATAAGACTTAATTGTCTTTCCATAAGTATTGATCCACAGTTCTGGCATCCCAAAGTGAGTTGAAGAATTTGGTGGTGGGAATTGTTCCATGACTTCTTTTAAGATTTAGGATTACTCAAATCACTTCATTCTGTTATTAATAATGATTATAAAAGCTATTGCATTTTATTCAAATTATAATTAGTAATATATTATTATTAATAATACACTTATATATAATACATAAATAATACAGAGCTATTGCACCTCTTCTTTTGACTTCTGTGAGGTGACTGCTGCTCATCTGTGAAGTTAATGAAACAGGCTGGTATTTGTGATTCTTCACCAGGGGAGAGTGAATTTTACTTTCTTTAGAAAGTTATCACAACGAGCAGGTACTTACGCAAGGAGTCCTGGTGGGTTTGCACATACAACAAGCTTTTGGCTACTTTCACTTAGGAGTTACTCCTGTGGTGTGTTCTTTTTCTGCTACTTTTTCTGAGCAAAACATGCAAACACTTGGATTCTGATGACTGTGCAGATGTGTTATCTGGTGTCAGAGACGACAACTGAAGTCTTGCGTGCCAGCTACTTACCTTTACTAAATTTTTTCAGTTTTCTCTATTTTGTGCAGTAGGTGCGGAAACAGAACTTGTGTCTCTTTTTCAATGGTGTGTGCAACTTGAAGATTATGCTGTTTTCCCCTTAAGTTTTTTAATAAGTTTTTACTTCATTTTAATCACATGTTGAAGGTTTACTGAACTAATTTCAACTCTTAACCTTGAACAGAGGGTTGCAAAAGTTAACTGCTTTTATTGTACCAGTGGCTGTATAACACTTCAGACACATTGTCAGCCCTTTGACGTAAGCGTAAAGGTCTTTTCATCAAGGCTGCTAAATATGAGATTGTTTAGAATGAAGCTGGGAAGTAGTTGCTCAGTATCTCAAGGAAAAGTGGCCTTTGAGCACATCAAACCTGTCTGTTGCATTGGAATTGAAGTATATTTCTTATACACAGGAATTGGACCTGCACATTTCGCTAAGGTCTCAGAGTTAGCAAATGTGGTCATCTTGAAGCGGATGTTACCTACATTCATGATATATTTGTCTAGTCTGAGCTCACTTCCCTCGCTGACACTTTGTGCATTCAGCAGACACAGAGCACGGCTCAAGACCAGCAGCCCTGCTCAACAGAGCTGTCTGTGTGTCCTTCTGAGCAGGAACAATCGTACCCAGGGGAAAATAGATTGGGCTTTGTTCTCTTGTGTCCCCAGCAAAGCTCCGTTCCAGAGCCTCGATGGCACAGCAAGCCGGCGTGTGGTGCCATGGGAGTGTTCCACATCCATTGTTTGACATCTCGTGATCTCTTAGGTGAGCAGTAAGAGGGTTTGAGCAGTATTGTCCCAGTAGAAGTGTCAGTGTGGTGTTCCATGGAAGCAGTGCCAGATGTGTTTATACTGCTGATGGTAGAGCTTCAGTGCAGTAACACCTGCATCAGTGCAGCAAGAAAGGTTGGAAATGTGGAGCTGTTGCCTTAGTGCCACAAAATGCTTCGGTGCAGTCTTCTGGCTTTGGGGCAGTTCAACTCATTGACCCTTAAGGCCGTGCTGAAGTGCTGTGCTGGGGTGAGTCCTGCATGGGTAGTTCCACCATCATGAATGGAAGAAATGTGTGCTGAGGTAGGACAGCGTGTGGGGAGATTTCATCAGGTGGGGCCAGAGGGGTGCAGGGACAAAGTCTGGATTGCAGCCATGATCTGCTTGCAGGGTGGGGTTGGAAATCAGTGAAAGACCAGTGCAAAGTCTTGAGTGCATCTTTGATAGGCACTTGAAGGGTGGGTGGTGTTAGAGAGAGGCTGTAGAATAGAATATTGATTTAGAGTAGAGTTGGAACGAATTTACAGCCATCATTTGTCCACCTGCCTAGCTTATCTTTTCAGTCCCAGTTTGCCTGTTGGATGACATTGATGAATTTTCAGAGAAAATACCTTGAATAGATATTGAGGTGCTCTCTGTTTCAGTGGGTTTGTATCTCTGTCATGTTATTGGCACGCCACTGGAGTGTGCATGCAAAGGAGATTATTGTTGCCCAAGAGCAAGAACTGCTTCTACCAGAACGTGATATATGCAATGATTCCCTGTAACTCTGTGAGTGCTTCTCACTTGGGATAAAAGAGTATGCTTCTCCCTTTTAATCAATGGTGAGGGATCAATTTCTATACTGAAGTTGGACTTTAGGAGCAAAGGCAGGCTGTCTCCCATGATGTACAGCTCCCGTGTCATACAAGCTTGGAGAAGGCCTTCTGTGTCCTTCTGTGTCCATTGGGCTTTCCCATGCCTGGGGAAGAGGTTTTGCACTGTGCCTGATGAGGCGGATGCACAGTTCCAGCCATGGCATTCTGAAGGGTTCTGGCTTGTACATGGCACCTTGCTGATCTTTGGATCTGCTGGGCTCTGTGTTGCCTCCCTGGCAGTGCTCTGAAGTTCATCCTGAGAGCCTGCTAGCGTGGAAGGAATGCGAGCAAGCCTGGGCTCGAGCGTGGGCTTAGGCCCGTGCTTCATCAGCAAGGCAAGCCCAAGCACCCTTGCTCGGCTGTTGTGGGCACGGAGCTCCAGCCAGGATGCTCTGACTGCTCAGCTTCATGGCTTACTCCCATTTACAGTATAATTTGAAGGAGTGGGCATGTAGCTACCATCCTTGTACTGTAATTTAACCTGGGATGGACACTCTGGATCTGTGAACAAACGGTGAAATGGCAGGAATTGATGCAAAAGGAAGACGTCCCTACTTCCAAAGTTTTACTTGGATCACGGATCTCTTCCCTTTGCCAGGAATACAGTGTAAAAATTTTGTTGAAAGGGAATATGCTGCAAAACAACCCTGTGAAAAAACCCCAACTGTGTGTTCCAGGGTCAGAATCCTCTCCAGAGACTGCGTAAAGGGAGATCATGTCTCCAGCTTTTAAAATAATTACTCGAATTAAAGATCAAGCTGAAAGAGCCCAGTTCACTGAACATTAGCTATGCAACTTAATTTGTTAAAAAGCATTGAAAAAACAACTTAAGCTGATCATGCTCAAAATGTCTCTCCCAGCAAGTAACCTGGATGTCCCCTGAATCTTCAGAAATGTGGGAGTATAGAGATTCCTATGAATTCTAAAAGTTTCTATAATCACTTTTCTACGAATGGAGCCACGCTTCTTGAATGAACCTGTTTCTGCCTTTTTAATTCTAAGTGATGAATAGGACACCTTTGCGTTTAAGTATTCCTTGTCCATTAAGTAGTGCCTTGGGTTGCCAACAGCTCTGTTTTCCTGGAAAGGCTTGACTTGTGACTCAGTGAAGGTACCTGTGGGTTTTTGTGGAGAGGTCAGTTCAGTTCTGGATGTGACCCTTAATTTGTAATTCTCAGAAATATCTATGAAGTCTTGAACTGTGGTATCAGACCAACTTTTCTGGCTCTGTTCCCAGACCAGTCATTCGGCTTAGCAATAAAAAAATGCAAGATAATGCATGCAGATAACTGGGATTTAATATTACTGTAGCCCACTTCCCGTTTACCTTTAAACAGCCGTGTTGCAATTAGGTGCTGGGCATAAAGTGTTTCTTTGTTAACAGGTGTCTGCAAGAAATGTGTGACTAATGACTGTCTGGGTTCAGCCAGGTGGCCCTGACAGCTTAAAAAAGGACTGTAAAAGCTGCTTTGTCCTGTTGTGCTTTTATGAATATCTAATACCAGTGCAAACCATTTCAGGCCTGTTACAGAAAATTGTTTTCCCGAGGCTTCTTCTGAAAGCATGGCTGCCTCCAGTGTTTTAGGGAGATGCGTGTGGAAAAGAGGGTGGAAGCAGATGGCAGATGATCGACACAAGCTGTGAGGTACACCAGCATGTCCTCATGCACAGTCACTGATGCTTCAAGGTGTACCTGTTGCAGCATGGGCCTGGCCAGCTGCTTTGAGAAATACCTTCTCCAGGCTGGAGTTATCCTTTGGGGTGTCATCCACAGGTCACAGCCTGTCGGCGGAGTTGCAGCCTCCCCAGGACAGCAGCGCAGTAGCCCTGCGCTGGCCCCCACCGGCCTGGGCACGTTGTCGTTGCTGTTATCAGAGCATTCCCAGGCCCAGCAGAGCGGCCTGATAAGCACCATGGTGAGCACCGAAAGCAAAAGCTGCCCCTTACGAGCTCTAGGCACCACATGCAGCCAGGCAAGCGTGCCCATGGCAAGACAGGAGCCTGCTGATTAGTATCCGTACGGCAATGACAGCTGGAAATTCCACCTAGCACATTCCAATCAAATCTGCCGTTGTTTTGAACCCTTTGTGCCCTGCACTGGGCGCCAAAAAGGACTGTCCTGATTTAACCCCAGCCAGCAACCAAGCACTGCACCACTGCTTGCTCATTCCCACAGCAGTAACTACAACACTGGTGAATTCCCATTTGTGAACTGTGTGTTTCCAGCACAAATCCAAACCGTAGCTCCATACTAGATACTGAGAAGAAAATTAGCTGTACCCAGACAGAGCAGCACAGAATGTTATATCCGCTGTGGTTCTTGAGGATGCCTTTGAGTTTAGAGTTCCTGAAACAGAAGTAGCAACTCTTGCTTTATACAGAGTTATAGAAGGAGAGGAAAGAGAATGTGGGACCTATGAAATATTTTTTATAGTGCTTGCTAATGTCAAAACATGGCTTGAAACCCTAATGGGTAAAGGACTGAATGTACAGGCACACTGGAAATCTGAAGAGAATGTTTGAGGAATGCCTGGGAAGTTCATGTTTATGGATTAATGATCTGGAATGAGAAGGAGCCAACTGCCATGCAGGGAGGGGAGCTCATTCCGGTGACAAACTTGTGTAAGTGATGGTAGAGGAGGCAGAGTAGCCTTCCTCTGGTAAAGGAAGATGCAAATGATCTTAGTTTCTTAGGTTTTTTCTCTCCGGAGAAGAATTTTTTTCATAGTCCATTCCTAGACACTGAAAGAAAGATTGATGCTAAAATCTCATTTTCTCTTCTCTTGTAGAAGTCTGCTTGGTCTTTGGTCCAAGCTCAGTAGTAATTATACTGGTGTTTAGGTTACTTTGGAGGACATAGGATATCATACAACAGCACTGCTTATCAGCATTGCTGTGTTCCTACCAGTTTTGTCCCACAAGTTGTTCTTCCAGACAACATTCATGGGTCACAAGGAAGGAGTTCTTCAGAAGAAGTAGCTGTGAGTACTTTCTGGCAAGAAATTACTTTTCAGCTCTCGGGTTGTTATTTTCTTCACAGTCTTGTTTTAGGCTGCTACGAATAAGTCTATTTTGAGCTTCCCTTAAATGGATGTCATGTAGAGGACGGCCTTGTTAAAACTTGGGAGTTGCCTGCTCAGCAGTTGGGTTCTGCACTCTTGGCCGTGGTTGGCAGATACAGTAAACCCAGCTTTAGGGCACTGACAACCACATTAAGAACCTGACTCTCCCATGGAGCAAAATGCCAATCCGGAAGCAAACACATTTTGCTGCTGAGGTGAATTGAAAATTGCTAAATAGATTGCCCTTATGCAGGATCATGCGTTGTCTGCTCATACCACTCTGCTTTTATGCTGCATCATGTTCCTCCTGTTGGAGCTGATGTCCTGGAGAAGGAGCCCGTATCGCTCTGTCTGCTGACTAATGCCATGAGAACACGATCATGTGCCCCCACCTGCTCTGGGCCAGCCTTTATTAATGACTAATTGCTCTGCAGGGCTGAGTGTAAAGATCACGGGCTGGGCCTGCTCCTCGCTGGCATCACGCGCCCAAGGTGTCAGGTGGGTCACCGCGACGCGCTGCTCTCACGAGCAAGGGGCACCTGGAGGGGTGCTTTGCTCCGTGCTCTGTTTACCTGTTCCCTGGAAGTGTACAGAATCCCCCGTTGCTTTCTCTGCCCTCACTGTCAAGCAAGTGGCTGTATGGATGAGCTCTCTGTGTGCTAGTGGCAGTGAGGTTCCCCTAGACTGTGTTATATCCCTTTGGCTGTCGGTGCTCTGGAACAGCTGTTTCCTACCAACCTACCCCTCTGGTGCCACATGAAATTTGTAGGAGCGGAAGTTTTCCTGCCTGTGGGTGTAAGTCTGGTTAGTGATAGCCAGAGACCACGCATATGGCTGTCCCAACAGCCCCCAGAAAGCACAGAAGATGCTCTCCCAGAGCAGGATCTGTGGCTGTGCGGAAGGGAATTGTCACTTACAGTTGTCTTTCTGCTTGGTGATCCTCTTGGGTATCACTTGTGAGGGACCTGTATCCTCCTGGCTCTGCAGCTTGTGCTGGTGTAATTGGTACTTTGTTGAGCACTTGGCACTCTTGGGAGACAGAATGGCTACCCGAGTCTGTGCTGCTCTGGGCTGTGACTGACTCTCTTCTGATGGGAGCTTAAATAGGTGGAAGTGATGAAATTCTTTCTATCAGTTTAGTCTCAAGTTATAAAATTACTTCGTTTTGCATTTTACTTCCCTCCCTCCTCTTCTTTCAGGAAATGTTTCTTTATGTTCAGTAAGCTTCCATGGGCTTGTAGTTTTGTGTTTTTTGGGGTATTTTTTTTTTTTCTCTCCCCAGTACAGGCAGTGAAGGCAAGAAGGCCATTTAGTTTGAAATATGGCTGTTTGCGTTTCTGGCTCTCAGGGCTGCATTAGGTTTGAGTGACTATTATTGAATTAGGATTTGATGCATGCACCAGGACCAATGCCAGTGACCTTGCTCAGCAGAGATTTTTGTCTCATCACCCCAGGGAATGGTCACTATGAAGCCTTTTGGATGAGCAGTTGGCACTCAAGTGAGGATGAGGTCCAAAGCCCTCTGGGGTTTTTTTGCCTGACTAATATTTTTGGAGTTCTTTCTTCTGCCTGAGTCTTGTGTGTGTGCTGGCATTTGGCTTGGATGGTTTTGCCCTTCTGTTATAGTTTTACAGCTGTGTGCCCTCCCCACACTCCTTTGGAGGTGAACTCTGAGTGGTATCACATCCCTTCTTATTTTGGAGCAACTGCTTCAATGTGGAAGAATTGCAATTTTACAGAGACTGTCATCAAGTAACCAGGTAAAGTTTGCATAATTTGGGGACAAGAGCTCTTTGAGAAATTTCTGCTTGTGTAACACCATGCGAGTGGTTAAGCAGATTCCCAAAATGATCCATGTTAAAAATATCCTTTATGCTGGATTATGTTTTTGAAACCAGCATATTGTGAATCCACGTATCGCTTCAGAATGCCAAGAACTGGATCAGAAACGCTGCGCCTGCACTCTGGGAAGTGCTGAGAGTGCATTAGCTCCCTTGGCTGCTTCAGATATGTCCAAAATGTTTTATACAACCAGGCTTTCTGCCTCTGCCATTCAGAGCTCAGATCTGGATTGTGCTGGATCAGGTCTTGCCTGTCCTCCCTGCAGCAGGAAGCCAGCACACGCTCTGTACCCATGTTACCATCAGTGGTCCAGAGATTTGTGATGCCTTTAGAGGGGCTTCAGTGTCTCAGAAGAGATTGGGAAGGTGTTGGTGGGACAATATGCAGCTCTAGGAGTTGTGCATTTGACAGTCTGAAGCCTGAGGGAAGGGAAAACTTCAAACTGTAATTACAGAGGTGAAATTAAGCTATGAGCTGGTCTCGAACCTTTTGTGTGGTGTGATTGCTATGGAGAACTTTCCGCCCCAAAGCAGTCACAGGAGAGGACAAGTGCAGGAGCTAGCTGCTTGCTGGGAAGCCAGGATTGAGCCTGCCGGGTTGTTTTCCCTGGAGAAAAGCAGACCTGGGTGAGTGGTGCCAGTGGTGTGCTGCCCCACCCCTCATTGTACACACTGCCTGTTCCTTTGCTCAGTGGGAAATGGACTTAAACCCAGCACCACCTATTCCAGATAACTCTTTTCTTTTAGACACAGGACCAAGCTTCTCACTATAACGTTCCTCATTTATAGCTGGGAATTTGCCCTCAGGATCAGGCTTCCCTTGCCTTTGTTTTGGAGGTTCCAGGTGGGCAATATGCAGCCGATGCTGCAAAAGTTTCCTACAGTTGCTGTTTCTTTGTCCAGGTTTCTCTATAGATGTATCCAGATCTCCTGTACTTTGAAAGTTGTGTGCTGAGCTGATGTAAAATACACTCTTAAAACATTGCAGGTGCTTCTCAGCCCATGGTACCTGCTCCTATGACACAGCACACTTAGTCACAGATCCCTTAAAAAGAGCTCTTACAAGAGGCTGGAGCAAGGAGCAGCTCCTGTATAAACCAGCATTGGTTTCAAATAAGCACCAATGGTCAAATTAGAAGTTGCCTCTCAGGCACAAAACTGTTATAAAAATATTGCAGGACATGACATTGTCACGGTAGTAAATAGCCAAAAATAGATCAGAGGCCACAGGCTGGCTTGAAATAATAATTTTTAGGAAAAATCCACTACTGCATAGGGGTTTAAAACTTGACACCTCTCTGCCTATAGACAANTTTTTTTTTTTTTTGTGATTTCTATTTTATCCATTGCAGAAAACAAAGCTACAAAAATGTCTGGTTTATGTTATCCTCAAACAGATACATTCATAATATTTGCAGTTCAGAATCACTAATTCCTGTGGATTCATCTCATTTGATTCCATCCCCAAAGCTCCTGCTGAAGTGCAAGCTCGAATTCCTTACAGTGTCTCTGTACCTTTTCCTGGCTGTAACTATGTTAAGTACAGATGGATGTGGGATGCCTGGTGCTCGGTAGCAGAGGTTCACCCTGTCCTGGAGAGGGGCTTGCACAGAGATCCTGCAATTCTCAAATGAAGCTGGAGTGCAAGGCAGCCTTCTCCTTGCTGAGTCCCCAGTTTCAGCTCCATGTTTTCCTTGAGGAGAAGGAAATGAAACTGAAGAGGCAGCTGACTTCATCGGTTTTATAGTCATGTCATTTTATGGTCAGTCACTTAATCACAATGAAGCAAAGGCTTCAACTGTAACACCTGCCAGTGCCAGCGTTCCCATTATGTTTCCATGTGTTTTGATAGTGTTAGTTTATTGTTTGTGCAGAAGACAGCTGTAACTTCATTCACTCCTGGTTGCTTTTCCTAGTAGTTACTTCATTTTTGGAACATATCCAACTTCAACAGTTCTTCCAAAGTTGTTGGAGATCAAAATTGAAATCCAAATGATGGAACTTATTTTGCCATCATGAATTCAAATGCTTCTTATCTTGGTTTCAGAAGGTGCTCTCATAGACTTCACCTGTGAGTTGAGATAAACATTTAGAGTTCTTGACGTTCCAATCTGTAAGAGTTTTTGAAAACAAGATTTAGTCAAGAACTGAGACTGCTATTTAAATCCTGTCATGGGACTTAATTTCAATCTCTGGGAATACCTCCGTAGAGGGAAACATTTCACCTAATGAGATGACTTAATTGGTAATTTATTTGGTTTATAAATATTACAGTGCAAGTTCTTTGTGTGCAAAGCAGAGGGTTCTGTCCTGCTTTGCTCTGGGTGAGCACAGCCTTTTGCTGAGAAAGCTTGTAAATAAATGCTGCTTTAGAGCTGACAGAGGAAAATGCATCCAGGATAAATTTGGCAACATGTTCCGAAAATGCATCAACCAGGCTGTGCTGAGTATAGTCAGAAGCTCTTTTTTTCTGTGTGATAGAGCCCATATGCAAGTATGTGAGAAAACCAGAGCACATCAGGGCCCTAAAAAGGAGTCGGTCACATTAGGTCTGTCTGTTCACGCATTTACGTATGGGCTGTGAGAGCATCAGCTGGGACCAAGTCTCCTTCCTGGTTTCCTGTTTACTTGGCCACTACAATCGCAGTATTTCAATGCTTCACAGGTTTCAGAGAGAAGAAATAACGCGATCTCTGTCTCCCTGGCAGCCCGCTGACAGAAGCAGCCTGTTTGGCTTGCTTACTCACTCCTTTTGGGATGCACATACATGTACCCACACACACTTGGCATCTAACCTGGGTGGCTTGGTGAGGGCACTGGGTGTCACTGGCAAGGAAGCCTTTGGTGGCTCTTCCCTGCTCAGGTCCAGGTCCCATCTGTGGGAATCTTCAAGTTTGGCCCATCCATCTGTGTTGATCCATCTCTAATTGAAGATTGGGTGATGCTGGTTGTCACAAGTAGTGTTGGTCAGACCCGTGGGGAGCAATGTGGGGTTATGGATGTTTCCTACCAGAACAAGTCTCCCCTTTTGTGTTTGGGAGGTATGTGGTGAGGGGGATCAATATGTGGTAGATTCAGGGGTAAACCCTGTGGGATTTGGGACCTGCCAAACAGCTCAGCCCATGATGCCTCGTGCACTGTTCGCTTGGGTTTGTCTTTTCTCCCACAGCATCCCCATCCATGCCTTCCCACTCCACTTTGATCATGGTAGTTTTCTGAGGAAAACAGTCTTGGCAGGTCACTGGTGTTGTGCCCTGTGAAGCGGACAGGGTGGTTGACTCTGCACACTCAGGAAGATCGTACTTCCCTTCCCTTTCCTGGGAGAGCGGACAGCTTCCCCACACCTGCCTGGCAGAGCTGTGGTGCAGCAGGTGCCATGTGGGCAGACACCCTGTGGGCTGGCAGCTCTGACCGATCCATTGGGAGCCCTGCTGCTGGCGCTGCTGCTCCGTGACCTGGAGTTCTCCCTCCTCCCTCAGCCCTTGACCCAGTCCACGCCCCAACTCATTGGGTTGCTCTTTAATGTGACTTTCTCACGGCTCTGCGTTACACTGCTTCAATTACGGAACTGGCTCCATTTCTTTTTCCTTGTGCAGTTCAGAGTTTGCTAGAGTTTCTTCCTGATTGCAAAAGCTGTTGGAAATGGACAGAACTGTGAAAGCTTATCAGTGAGCAGTAACTCTCCCCTCTGGCTCCCAAGCTCTGTTACGCGTTTATTCGCTCCGGCGAGTTGTAACTCCGCGTAACATCTCGTGTTGCCACATCAGTCCTTCTTTATTTACGCCAAACACCACTTTCCCTCTCTCCTGCCCGCAGTCTTCCAAGTTTCACAGCTCTGGAGCTGAGCAGCCGGGTGGTGGCAGCACTCCATCTCCTGGGGGAGCTGGCTGCCGGCCTCTGCCTGGACTAGCACTGAGAATGGTAACGCCGAGGTTATTCGCTGCTTTGCACTGCCTGGAAGATGCGGTGCAAGTGTTTGGTGCTACAGCCAGAGACCTGCAGGAAGAATTCATCTTGCGATGAGCAGAACAGATGCTGGCAGATGAGCACAGCCATTAGGAAGTCCGGGATCCCTGCTAGTACTAAATTGTCTTGTTCTTTCCGAGTAGCTGGGCAGAATATTCCCGTGAGCTGCATCTGCCGGCGCTTTGCAGGCAGAGCAGAATTGCTGCTGACCATGTGTGACTCTTGTACAAATCCTATTGACACATAACATCGTTTCTAAAAATGTTGGGCACTGATCTAATCATCAGCCCAGTGAGGCCAATTACTTAAGCAGTTTGTGTTTTTTCACTGTAGCATATTCTGTCAGATTGTGTCAGACCCTGAAAATAGAAGCCCAATATTTTTTTAATTTTTTTTTTTTAGGTTTGCTTCCAAAATGTTGCAGCAGCAGTCACGAGGATGTGGATCTAGACAAGAAGTGTCTGAAAATTCCTTTACCTTCCAACAAGGAGCTGATAAACCAGACTTAACTGAAGGCACATCTCTTTTCAGAGGCCCTAAAATTATTTCCGTCCTTTCTTCTCTCCAGTTCATGTGTGTCTTGCATGGGATAGTGGTCTTGCTGCAGTACTTCACCAGCAGGAGCCTGCCAGGTTTCTCCTGAAGACTCAAGGGAAGATTTTCGTGTTGTTTCGTGTTACTTGTTTTTTTCTTTTTCATTTCTGCAACTCCCATTTCATGGTATTTGAAAAATTCCAGGGGGCTGAAATAGTTTCCCCATGCAAATTGGTGAAGGATGTTTTCTTGCTAGATTTTGGCCCACAGAAATCCCGTGGTAATCTGAGAACAGCAGAAAAGACCAAGTCTAGGGAGGTGGTGCTTGGAGTCTAATCACTAAACTCCTGTGGATTAGAGCTGGGGCGCTGTGCCAAGGCGACCCAAGCTCTATTCCTGGCCCTTTAAACCCCCCAGCTCCTTTGGATACACGTTTCAGGGAGAGCATCAGCCTTGCTGATCAGTTTTCAAACCCTCTGGAGTTAAAAAAGCATGGCTGTTAAATGTGATAAACCCATTCCAGGCTGGCAGGGTGATGTTCCTGGGAGTGTGGGGCCCATTCCCACTGCTGTGGGTGCTCAGCATTGGCAGGGTGATGCTTGGGAGAATCCTCTGCTGTCGTGGGGAGTACGAGCAGACATTCTCCCAGGGGGTAGCAACTGGTGAGTTCTCAGCACTGTATCCCTTGCAGGCAGTGGAAATTGCTCCCTTCCTTTCCCTTTCTCTGCTCTACCACACTGTTGCTTCTCAGTTGCTCCATGCCTGGGCTGATGCTGCCTAGGCTGGAGAAGCTGGCCTTGGGACAGAATGTTTGGGCAGGGCTGTGGAACCCACAAGTGTGTTACACACCTGCACAAGTGTGGGTGCTCAGGGAACGGAGCTGAATGCCAGGATAAGTATGGATTTCACAGAGGACTAAAGCTCCAGTGGTTTGTGTTTGATCTGGAAATCCAGTCCCATCTGTTCCAGATGTTTCCAGCTGAGTTTATGTCAAGGAGCTACTGTGCTACTTTGAAGAAAGAAAATAATAAAAAAATATGGGGTTGTGCCTTCACAACCATTGCAAACAGGCAAGAGTGTCCATGGACTGTGTTCCCTTCTGTTGCCTTAGAAAAGATGCGTAAATAGTCTTAAATAATTTAATGAAGGGATGGAGCTTTCAGGGAAGGCTGATGTGTGCCTGAGTGCTGGCTTGGTGTGCTGTGCTGGCAAAGAGCACGTCCCACCCCTCCACACACGGCAGCAGCTGCTTGGGGAATGGCACCTTTCCTAGCTCAGGGAAATTTCTGCTTCTAATCCCCTGGCTCCTGGAATTCAGGCAGAAACAGCCTGTGTGAAGGAGGAGCTGGCTTTGGACTAGACCTATGCTTAGAAGTCAATGCTCACATACATTTCTGGGTACGATGCTTTATTTTTTTTTTGCTGCCATCCAGTAATCCAAATGAAAAATGTGTATGTCCATATGCTTTGGTACTGTGTTTGAATATGTCCTATTTTTCTTCATTGTTTTTACCTGTGCCATATTTGGGACTTGTTTTGGGAGTTAAGCTGTGGACTAAGAGCCGAGGCTGGGCCCTGCAGTGGGTTAGTAAAGGTGCTTGAGGTGGACGAAGACGTGGCAGAGGTGGGAGAGTGGCTACTGAGGTATTGCTTTCATGAAATGGGACTGCCTTTTGTGGCTGAGTCTTATTTTTTATTTTCTAATTAGGTAGCCAGGCATGCAAGGTAGACACCCCAGGGCATTCTGAATTCTTCATATTCATCTGTTTGGTATTTATACCCTCCTGAATTTGAATATTCCTTTAACATAATCTGCAAGTGTTTGCTGCTACTGTTCTCAGAGGATCTTGAATGGAGGCAATATAGATGGGAAGAAATTTTGAAGGCCTTGTCTCATTCTTAACCGAGTTTGTCCCTGTTCCCCTGAGGGAATATAAGGAAAAGGTGTTGTTTTATGCCTGATTTTTGGTACGAAAACAAGCTACCAGTTTGGTCCCGCTTGTATCAGGACAGAAAGCTCCCATGACAACCGCCCAGTAGTAAGCAGCAAATGTGTACTTAGCCTCTAAGGAGATTATTTAACACAGTTCCAATTTTGTTTATTATTATTTTATTATTTTTGTATTTGCTTGTAAAGAGTGGATTTGCTGATGTACTCTCGGAACACAGGCAGGGTCTGATTTTGTGGGGGAAACGCAGCAGTGGGAATTCCGGGCAGCTCTGCGGAAGCATGGCGATGGCAGAAGCGTGGAATTAGGAGTCTCTGCTGTCCACAGAGGCAGATCAGAGGTGGGGAGAAGAGGGGAGGGGAAGGGCAGCAACCACTAAAACCCTTCCCCAAATGGATGAATGAAAGGATGACACACATAAATGACTGCTGTGATGATCTGACTTACTGTAGCTTGGTCTGGGGATAATCCTCATATGTCAGATTTCTGTAAGGCCAACATGTGACACAAAGCCGGGCTCCCAGCAGACAAGTGTGCTGTGCTGGTATTAGGGGCTGGCCAGAGCCTGGGCTGTGCTTGGAACGCGCCTGTGTCCGTGTGGGGTGTGCCCGCTCTCCTCCCTGCGTGGCTCGGTCGCTGCCTCCTGCTAAGGCAGCATCGAAGGCAAACTGGAATCCCACCAACTCTTGGCTGTTGCGTAGACAGCCCCAAGCTTGCCCGTGTGGCTGTACTCTTTGGAAAATAGAGAAGGGGGGAAAAAAGCCAGACGCAAGAAACAGGAAAGCCCTCAAAGACTTGTAGCTGGGATTACCTTGTTCACACCTGTCACCACTGATGTCCTCTCAAGGTCAGAATTTGAGCTACGTGAGGCCAGCTTAAAGCAAACGCCATGTGAAAAGGAGCTCTATGAAGGAACAGCAGGCACTGGAAGGAGGACAGGAGTGCCCACAGGAACATGAACAACAGCTTGCAAGTTAACCTGCCCAGGACTTGGGCTGGTTCAAACAGCTCGCTCCAGGAGAAGTCTGAGCATTCCTTTTTTCTTTTCTATTACTATAGGATGGAGGACGAGGCAGTACTGGATAGAGGGGCTTCCTTCCTTAAACATGTATGTGATGAAGAAGAAGTGGAAGGTAAGAGACTTGGACTGCTGGGGAAGAAGGGTGCCTTTGGTTTGGTGTTTGTATGTAGGATGGGCACAGTCAGAGGGCAGAGAAACAGGATGCCTTTGGTTTGCCCAGTACTTTGTCCTAAAACTGACTTAAACATGGGCAGGCTTGGTTGGGGTGGAAATGACTTTTTAGAGAAATCTTCTATTTCTATTCCATAGTGAACGTTGTTGCGTGCTGCTGGCACACGCTTCCACTTCCCCCCAAGTCCTGTTTGCTGTGTCTTGCACAATGGCTGTGAAACACCACAGCTCTTTGCTTTGCTTTCCTCTACGAATAGAGTTTTGCTGATACAGTCAAGAGCATGGAAACATGGAGGCAGGTGGAGAGGCCAAGTGGAAAAGCCAGCAGAATTTGTGCTAAGTGTCGGGGCGAACTTAAGGTGGGAAGTGAACATTTGCCTGGGTTATGCTTTGTGCTGGGGAGGCATAAAAAGAAAGGTTTTCCCTTGAAGGAGAACTTTTTAACAGAGAAAACAGTTTCCTCCCTTTATAGGAAAAGAGTAGACTCCCTTGGAAGTGTTTTTGTTTTCTCTCTAACTAAAAATGTTGTGAAATCCCAAAGGTAAAAGGAATTTAAAGGAGCTTACTTCAAATTTCTTCCTGGAAAACGATGAAGCTGATAGGAATGAGTTAATGGCAGCAAATTCTCTTTTTCTCGTTTTCTGAGGATTGGTTGTCTGTGGGCTTGATGAACTATTGGGGGAGAAGGAGGAGAGCAGGTGGTATAGGACTTTTTCTAGAAGGGAAAATAGGTAAAGTCCTATACTTTACCTTGCAGCACTGTTGTTGTCCACCATCTCCACACAGCGCTATCCTTCCCCTCATGACTTCAGGGTATAATTTTATTCTAACTTCTTTATTTGCAAACAAATGCCTGTGGCTTTTCAATTGAAAATGTTTTGAAAGGTGTAGGGTTACAGCCATGTAATTGTCACCAGTAATGGACAGGAAAGGATCCAGCAGTAGGAGAGAAAATAGTCTCTAAAAAGAGGAGTTAGAACACTTCCAGCAAACCAAGCCAGTCCTTTCCACGAAAAAGCCCATGTTTTCTTCCTCTCTGGGATGAAGTAATCTGCGCTCAGCCACTATAAATCATCATGTTGGGTTTAATGAGGCTATTTGCTGTCTGCAGGGTCAGGTTTGTATTAGCCTTTTGCTTGTGGAATAATTGACACTTTGGCACAGCAGAGACATTTGAGAAGGGAAAGAGAGAGGATATTTTTTTCTGTTTTACTCTCTTAAATGTTGCCATGTGCTGTTTTGATGTGCAGCAGCCACCTGTGATGCTCCAGGAATATAATACAAGTGGTGGTTGGTGATGAGTGCACGAGAGTCCTTCTGACTGTCTGCAGGGGATGTGGTTACTGCTTGAAGTAATATTTGTGGCTGTGGTGTGTTTATATCCCCGGTTTCAATGTGGGTATCCTCATTTGGTTTAGTTAGGCTAACAGACAGGTCATCTTGCTGGGAAAATGAGGAGAGGAGGTGAAACAAGTGCTTCTAATTGTACATGACAGGCCTCTGGAGCTGCTCAGCTGAGCCTCCGGAGAGCCCCGGAGTTGTGTAGCCAGCTAATTCCCTCGGTGGTGCTAAAGGCAGCACTGTGATTCCTTCCAGGCTCCTGGGAGCAGCCCAGCTAAATCACCCAAGGATCCGAGGCCGTGGCATCTGTCAGGGTCACAGGGCACGTGTGGTACATGGATGGGTCGGTCAGGGAGCCGTTTCTCAGCCGCTCCAGTCTGTGAAGTGGGACAGTCTGGAATTCTCGGTATGCTGGCAAATCTGGGGCACTGCCTCAGTGCCAGTAAGCATTAAAGGCTTTGGCACTTTGAAGAGATCTTATTTGTCTCCATGTTTCCAACCTCAGTGATTCTCCGGTTCTGTGTGTCCTCAGCTACATCTGCCTCTCCGCAGGGATCCGTGCACATAATGCATGCCTGTATCCAGTGTGCACCCCAGGTGCAGTCATGGTCTGTGTGTGTGGGATGAACTGTATGCTCACAGAGTGGTTATGGCTGGAACTGTACTTCAAGCCTATCCAGCTCCAGCCCCCTGCCATGGGCAGGGACACCTTCTGCTAGACCAGGTTGCTCCAAGGCCTGTCCAACAGTTTCTGGAATGGGGCAGCCGCAGTTTCTCTGGGCACCCTGTGCCAGGACCTCCCCACCCTCACAGGGAAGAATTTCCTCCCAGTATCTAATCTAACCCTGCCTTCTGTCAGTTTAAGAGCCAGCAGAAGGGCTAAAATGTCAGGTTGCAGACCTTTGGCTGGCACTTGGTGCAGATGCTTTTAAATCCCTGATAGATTCCTGCACTTACATTGGGGTGTTTTAAAGGAGGTGAGCATCTGTCAAGAGACTTAATTCACTGAAAGTGAGCAGAGAGAAGATTGTTTCTTTTATTTCTATGAGGTGAAGGGGAGTTGTAACCTTTATCAGAAGAGATTGGGTGGTAGAACTTAGGGATTCCCTGGCAGCAGGAGTTAGCAGGAGAGAATGGGAAAACTCTCCAGCAGATCATTATAATGTACCCTGGAATCAGGCTGCTTTTGCTGCTGTGTAAGTTGCTTTGAGTTCAAAGAGGTGAAGACAGAATTTTGAAGGTGTCGCTTTGAGCATCCCTCTTCCGTGTGTTCTTTGGGAGAAGAGAGAAACATTGTTTCCTTTGTCAGTGATGCCCACAGGTTATGTCTGTGGGATGGAGATAGCAACTCTGCACAACCACATCACCCACTAATTTGATTATGTAGTGGTATGGGGGAGAGGGAAGGACTTGGCTTTTTAAGGAGGGGTAAAAATGGGCATTTCTGGTCAGGAAGGTGTTGAGACATTTTTGGGGTGGGGCAATTGTCCCTTGTGCCCTCCCTGAGTAAATGTAGCATTAGCAGAAACCGTACATACCTGACAGAAATATGCCCCTTGGGCCTGCTTCCAGGGATTCTTTAGTCTGTCTCTCACCCTGGTCCTACGTTGGAATGTGTCACTGTGATATCAGCTGTTGACATTTGAAAATTACTCCACTCCAGCTCCTCCCTGCTGCCTGGATCCAGGAGAGGGCTAGGTGATGGATTCAGTACATGTTAGGTGTTGCTTGGTTGGAAGTGCCCAGAAATGTGACCTGGAGAGACAAGGGATCTGCCTGGGTCTAGGTCAGAGCATGAAGGAAAGCAAGTACAAGTTTGCTTTCCTGGAGGAAATCAGGAAGAAGGCAGTGCCCTGAGCCGTGCCATTCAGTTAGAGCACTGCACGTTCCTTTCCTGGAGGGCAACGCTGTGCTGCTGGAAGGCCCCTGTGAGGAGTGCTGGTATGTGTGACATAAACAGATTACTTAATAACCGATTTTGCAAGAGGGGAAAAGTAAAGCTCCACCTTATCCTGCGAGATAAGGTATTCTTGGCTCTCTAAGCGTAACTTCCCCTGGACTTGCTGCCACCCTGACTCCATGGTGGGGTGGAGGATGCTGGATTTCAAGTCTGACAACTCCGCTGCAAAGCCTGAGGAGCACACTTGCTCCATGTGTTAGGAAATGGGGAGCAGCACACCCGTCCTGCTTTCCAAATAAATGATGGGCAGTGTAAAAGTTTTGATAGCACTCCTCAGCACTGCTGTGAGAGTGAATTCAGGAGAAAATGCTGTTAGGGGAAGCTTTTCCTGGGTCCTGTTACCATTGTGGCATTTACTGTTCTGCTGCTAACTCTGCAGAGAGGCTAACCCAGGGATTTTATAACAATGTTCCATAACTACTTGTTCCATTTTAGCACTTTCCTCCTCCTTGCTTTCTATTCTCGACCGGGTTGTGTCATTGCACTTTGCTGGTAGAAAGCTGTGTGATGCCATAAGCCTAAGATTAGTCCTTGATGGTTGGATCAATGAGGAGAGAGGTTAAAAGGGCAGAGATAATTGTGAACAACTTTACCTGTATTAACATCAGGCTGGCAGTGGGAAGAATGAGCTGTATTTGCCTATATACTGTGATTTCTTTTTCTCCTCTCATCCCTGCAGTCTGTTTTTGATCCGTGACCTGTTTCATATCAAAGTCTTTAATTGCTTCTGAAATAAATGTGATTAAAAATTAATTAGGTAAAATCTGATCACGGAATATGCTCATTAATATTCTTTGGTAACTTTAATTTATGTGTAGAGGCAAACAAGGCTGTGTTTTGTTTCAGTAAAACTGAGCTGGGCTTCACTTCTGCAAAAGCCAAGCTCAGAGGACTCAGGCAGTACCTTTGTGCTCTCTTTCCATACAGCAGCTGGCACAACTTCCTTGTGAGGATGGTGAGGCCCTGGCACAGGTTGCCCAGAGAAGCTGTGGCTCTGCCCCTGGATCCTTGGAAGTGTCCAAGGCCAGGCTTGACAGGGCCTGGAGCAACCTGGGCTAGTGGAAGGTGTCCCTGCATATGGCAGGGGCTGGAATTGGATGAGCTTTAAGGTCCCTACCCAAACCATTCTGTGATTCTGTGAACTTGGGGATGACAGGTGGAGTTTGGAATCCAATACTGCTCCACACAGTGAAGTGAAAGCAAGACAGGTGGCTTAGTTCTTCCCAGCTTTGAAACACCATGATGAAAGATTTCAGGTCATCAGATTCTTTCCTTTCCAGCTTTAATTTCCTGGGGCACTTTACAGGAGAGTGCTTTACTCTTGGCAGTGTCCAGCAGGTCATTGCATGGAATATCATTCTGGTCACTGCCGTTGTCTTTCCTCTGCTGTCAGGAATCAGCATTAACTTTGAGGTTGCTGGGTGGGATGAGGAGGTTTTTGATGCCCACCTACTTCATGCTCAGTGAGAAAAGCTGCAGAGTTCAGAGAGTGATAAACTGACTTTACATAAGGCAGTGATAAGCTGGCTGTGCAGGCAGGAGAAGTGGAGAAAACGTTGTAAGAGCCTCTGAGTCAATAGCTGGCATGGTTGGCCCATGGTGAAGGAAAGGTAGTGGTTTCTTTTCCAGTGGTGATAAGTTTTGTGCCAGCGTGTGCTGAGCGCGAGCTGAAGGAATGTGTTTCCATACCGTTCTGACAGTGACTCGGTTTTTCCCAGCTCCAGTCAGTTTAAAATCACAGAATCATTTAAGTTGGAACAGAGCTTTAAGATCATCATGTCCAACTGATTGGAAACTATCATCAGTTTTCTGACCTGGCAGTGAAACTCGTTTTGTTGGGGCCCGTGCCAGTTAGAAAGGTGGCCCTCACATGGCACTTTGCAGCCTTGGATGGGACCAACTGCTCTCATTTCAGTCAGCATTCAAGTCAAGCTTATTTGACTGTCTCTTCCATCTTCCTCTGCCAAACAGCTCTTCTTTAAGGTATAATAACACTGGACATAAAATAGAGCATGGAGATGGAAAATCAGATACAGTCTTTGCTCACTTGTCAGATGTGAGTCCCAGGCATGCTTGTGAGCCTTCCTGGATTTTTCTAGGACATTTAAAATGAAAAGGTAACTCAAAATATGTTGGAGAGGCCTGGTCATGTTGCCTTAGCTGGGGCTAGATAACACAGGATATTGTTCCCTCTCCTACCTCAGCTTGTCATACCAGAATGGCTGAAGCTGTACTTAACCTGGAAACTGGTGCTGGGGCAGTAGCTTTCTGGTTTGAGCATCATCCCAGCCTTCCTTGGAGCCCTGTTCCTTCCTTTCCTTCTGGTGATGTTCCTACTCTGGTTGCAGAATGCCAGGTGAACTTAAATAAAGATTGGGAAGGGACACAGGGAACTCTTGTGCTCCCTGCAGGAGGTGTGTGCAGCTGGAGAGGCCTCGGGGGCCTTTGTGTGAGCACTGTTCCGTTTGAATTCCTTCATAATGCCCTGCTGAAAGCAGAGTGGCCTTCCGGGAACCCCGGCTCCGGCCACCTTCCATCAGTCACCTGTTTCAGTAAAACTGCAGCCTTGGAATCGAGGATCGCTTGCAGAAGGCTGGTTTGAGGCTTTTCCCATAGAATGGAGGCAGCTTTGGATGCCTTAGTCATCATACCACAGCTCTTACTTCTCTTGAGGAGGTCTAAATCCTACCTGCGTCTGTGAGCCTGAGAGTGTCAAGTACAACTTGGTACTGAATTCATTCAGTCTTGGTAATTAATGAGGTGTAAATAGGAAAAGATTTTCAGCCAAGATCAGTTCTCTTGAGTGGTCATTTGGAGCATTTTGGAAGGGAGCATAATTTTAAAGGATGCCAGAAAATCCAAAGGTACCGTGCTTCCCAAGAGCTAAATCCAACAGTCCGGCACAGATCCCCTTCCCCAGTGCCTTGCGTTCTTCATGTTTTCTTCACCTCTTCTTTCCATCGAAGCCAAGCAGTTCTGGCCAGATTAGATCAGATCACAGCGGGACAGGTTCGGTGGCTTTTATAACCTCTCACAGCTCCACAGAAAAGAGAAAGAAAAGCAGCTTATGGGGTTGTGGGTAAGAGTCTCGCAATGGCTTACATAAAGCTCAGGGAGAATACCCCCACCACATGTTCATTGTTCTGTCTGAACAATGCCCACCCCTTCATTCACTGCCACCCTGCTTGCGGACTTTGTTTCATCTACACAAGCAGTCAGGAAGACAATTGAGGATTTTATTTTATTTTATTTTATTTTATTTTATTTTATTTTATTTTATTTTATTTTATTTTATTTTATTTTATTTTATTTTATTTTATTTTATTTTATTTTATTTTATTTTATTTTATTTTATTTTATTTTATTTTATTTTTTTTCCTGTTTAGATATTTTTTACTTGAATTTATGTGAGCTCTGTCTTTTAGAGCCATCCTGTTGCTCAGATCTAACTCACCTTCTATACGTGCATGGTTGGAGTGGCCTCTGAATCTTGTCAGGAATCTGGCAGGTCCAGTCTGGGTCATGGATCATCCGTTTGGAACAGAGGAGTGCAAGCTTTAGGCAACTGGCTAGGAAGACTTCCTTTCTGTCTAACTATAGTTTTGTTACACGGGAATGCTGTAGATCCCATGCTGACTTTTTGAAGATACTGAAGTGCTAGAATCCTGCTGTTAGAAAAGAAGAGAAAAAGGTCTCCAATTTCCATACTGTCTTCCCCTGCACAGCTCATTCCCTCATAGGAATTTCAGTCAATGACTGCACATTAAGAGGTGAAGTGCAGTAATGCAAATATATAAAGTGATCTTTGCACAAGCTCTGTTTGGTTAAGGAACTGCATCTTCCTTGCTGATGGTGATCCTCACTTGAATCTTAGCCATGGATTTGGGGTTCTGTTGGAGCTGGCAAGACTGAATGAGAACCATCGTGTTTCTAATCTTGTTCCTTGTTTCCTTTTTCTATGGCATAGTAGCTCAGGATTGTCTCCTGAAGCCTCTGTTTTATTTTTTGCCCTTTCCTGTCTCTCCCTCATGGCAGGCTTGTCTCCTGATGGCATTTTATCAGTCTGTGAACCTGCTACTCTGTCTTGTGGTCGTTGTTCCCATTGCCTGATGGATTCATGCTGACCCTTTTCCTTGGCAAACCGCCTCAACACGGAAGAAAGAACTGGTTAAGTGCATGCTGCTGTTGTTTATAGGAGAAGGGTTTTGGATCTGATCTGTCTCCAACTAGTGCATTCAGTTTTGTTCAGATTTCCAAGTGCTCGGTGAATCCTTCTGCCATTTCCCTGACTGATGGATTTTTACTTGCGTGGAAAATTGGTCACTTGAATTTCTGGCATGTTTTGAAAACCTGGTGGGGACCGGTGGGTGAGCCTGGGACTGGGCAGCCTGTCTGGAGAACTGATTATGGCTTGCTTTTCCCTGTAGATTCAGGGAAAGTGTCTCTGTCCATGTGTATGAATGGGAGTAGCACTTGGCTCTTGCACAGTGCTGGGGGATGTCCTTGTGTTTCCTGTTTCTAACCCAGCTGGTGTGAGCCGTTCTCTGGGGTGGGGTGTCCCGCTGGCTGTGCATCCCATCCTGGGAGTGCAGAACAGGCTTGTGTCCTGGAAGGTAGAGCTGGTTGGGGTGCAGGTCCTGCCCCTCTGCTGCTGCCAGCACCTGTAAACCCCCTCTATAACCAGGTATAGCTGAGGGCACCTGGCACGTGACGGCGTGGCCTTCTGTTCTTATTTCTTGAGCTGATTTGAGACTAAGCAGGGCTTAGTTTGGGACTTCCTTAGTACTACTTTTAGTATCTCCCTTCTAAAATGGATCATCCCCCTGATTTATCTGTCCTTTTGAGCTGTGGGCTTTTTTTATGTTATTAATTTTCTTTGATTCTCACACAAAATGAGAAGCAACTTCTGCCAGCAACCCCAAGTTGGAAAAGCAGCTGCTCTAAAGCACAGTGACCTAGCTGTGATCCTGGCAGTGTCCTGGCTGGTGCCACCTCTCCCTGCAGGCTTGGGTGTGTGCTGGCACCTCCTTGGGCACAGAGCCTTGCCGTCTTCTGCTGATGAAGCACATGGCAGGCTGTGTCCCCTGCCCCTCTGGTGCGACTGCAGAGCAGATCTCTAGATGGGGGGGCTACCTGAGGCTTTCGGTTCCACCCCAGGATAAGACTGATGGCTGGGCTGTGAAAATGGGCTGAGAAAATCCTGCCTTTCATGGAATCACAGAGTGGTTTGGATTGGAAGAGACCTTAAAGGTCACCTCATTCCAGCTCCATGCCATAGGCCTCTGTGTGACATGGCTGGGACATCCTGAGCAAAAGCCCGTTTTTCAGGTGGCCCAAAATATTTGGCTGGAGCTGGTGGGGAAGATTTTGGCTTTGTGGACAACTATAACCACATGGGCCTGTTGCAATCTGATTGCGTTTAACGTGACTCTCCCTGTTCTTTGCAAAGGAGTCTTTAAAGGAGAAACAAGGGCTGGGTAAAAACTGCTAATGCTCATCTTATTTTCAGTCTTTTATGCATTTTTAATATTAGCTTTTGATCTTGTTTTTTTCTATGGTGCCGGTGTGAGATTCTTTATGGGCTGGTTTTACCACGCTCTGAGTCTCAAGAATCCAGTCATGTGGAAAGGATTCTTTCTTAGGTGCAGCAGGCAGACTTTATCCCTTGATCCTGTAACTTTCAGCTTCTTTCTCCAAGTGACTGAGTTTTGGTTTTGCTGAGCAAAAGCCATTCCCAAAAGCCATACACTTTTTTAAAAAAGAGCTAGTGCTTATAAATGGAGAGGCTCATAATAAAGTGATCTCAGGATGGTTGTGGTTGGAAGGGACCTTAAGGATATCTAATTCCACCACTGCCATGGGCAGGGACACCTTCCATGAGACTGGGTTGCTCCAAGCCGTGTCCAACCTAGCCTTGATGGTGATGAGCAGATATTCCTGCAGGCAGAGGGGGAATGCTGCATTTCACAGAAACTCAGCTGGGTGGATTTTCATCAGTAAAACTGATTCAGGGAGTCTCCTTTACCCAAATTCCAAATCTGGGTGCTGAACCATGAACTGCTATTCTTCAACAGTTTTTAATAAAGCCAAAGATGTGGTTTCAACTGATTTTTTCCAGGAGAACCTCCCTGATGATGACTGCTTTTTGTTTTATTAATAATCAGAGGAAATGATTTTGTTGTGAAAAGAGAACAGGTGCCACAGGTCTGCATGTGCATCTTACGGGTGGGGTTTGATATTGTGAAGCAGGCACTGGTGTACTGAGGTGCACACAGAGGCTGAGGGATGTCCTGGGGAGAGCGGGCAGGGCCATGGGAACAGCCCCTCAGGAGGAGCTGTGGTGGGTGTACAAGAGAACAGGTTTGGGTTACCGGGAGTTTAGCACTCAGCTCCGTGCTTCCCATCCCCTCTCCAAGCTGTAGGATCCTTGTGGTGCCTGTGTGTCATGTTTCAGGCAGTGGTTCTCATGGGAAAGGCTGGGTTCCCCCGGTGAGTCGGAAATGTCCCAGGAGCCCAGTGCATTGAGAGTATGTGTCAATTGTTTCCTTCCAGGCGCTTTGGGAAGGGAGCCTAGAAGATTATCTCAGCATTTGGAACAATATAAACAGATGCCAAGCACTTCAAGTACATGGAGAAGGAAAATGTCTTGCTTGGCCTCCCTGAATGGTCGGGGGGGGGACGGGTGGGGGCACAGCAAGGAACATTAAATAAGTCTCTGCCTTCAGACTAGGGAAAGGCAGCAAAATAATGCAGATGTTTGCCTGCGTATATACAAGTGAGTTTCATATTACCAAAATCTGTGCTGTGCACACGTGGTCCAAAGATTAAAGAGATTGTCCAGTTCTGTTGGCAGCATATTAAAGTATTAAGACTACGGGCTCACTATGATGGGTTTCTGTTACCAAGCTGACCACAGAATTGAAGTGATTCAAAGGGGAATGTTGTTTAATACAGATACCTTTTGCATCAGGTTTTTGGACACAGTTTTGGGTGTGAGAATCCCTTGGGAACAGCTACTGCTGCCCTGTGTGTCTGGGGTCACCCCCACCCCCCAGCTCCTGCTCGTGCTCAGATGAGATCTCCCCTTCCCTGTCCCTGTGCGGCACTCAGGCCATCTGCCACGTTAAAGCAGATATTTCCAGTTGCTGGAAGAGCTTTCTGGGTTTCCTTTGGCACGCAAGAGCTAAATCGGATCTTCAGGTGTTGGTCTGGGATGTCTTTGTGGCTCTGCCCTTTGCCTCTATGGTGTGATCCCATTCCTTGGAGACGGTGATTCTGACAAGAGGCAGCAGACACAGGACCCTGTTCTGTCACTGTTGCACTGCCTGAGTTTGAACCCCGCTCAGCTCCAGATTCCTCTTTCTTCCGTCTCTGGAACTGTCCAGGGCCAGCTTGGATGGGGCTTGGAGCAAACTGGTATAGTGGAAGGTGTCCCTTCCCATGGCAGGGGCTGTAACAAGATAAGCGAATGTGCAAAATAAAGGTTCAAACATACAAAATAAAGGCCTCCCAGTTGGCCTCAGAGGTGTGTGGAATTTGAAATGGCAAATGCAGGGTTGTTTTTCATTGGCAGATCAGTTTGTTACAGAAATGGAGTATTTTGTGCCTAAATTTTCAGTTGTTTGGTCACCAAGATTGGATTTATCACAAGGAGGAATTAAGAGACACATGTTTAGTTTGTGGTTCATTTTTTCAGATAAATTTGTTTACTCAGTCTGTTCATCTGAAACTCTTTCGGCCACTCTGGGACAGAAATGGGGAAACTAAACTTGGTCCAAAGTACAGAATCCAGCTCTCATTTCTCAAGAATTACTTTTGTAAGAGCTGCTTTTACCACTTACAGTGAGAAGTCTGAATGATTTGGGCAGAGAAGATGACCATATAAGTGCTTTCCATAAGCACAGGATATTCATCCCAAGCTGACAGAAGTAGAGAAAGCCCTGAAAAGAAAAATATTTTTATCAGACACAAAAAGACACAACTGTTGGCAAATGCAGTTAAAGTGCTTTAGTTTGAAATCCAAGTCTCAGTGCAAGGGCATCCTTGGGATTTACAGCCAACGTATGAAATTTGGCACTTACTCTGTTACTAGTTAATTTTTATTTTGAAAAGTGTCAAGCAGGAGTTGATAGGAACTTTTGTGAGTGGTCCTTCCTCCTCTGCTGTGTTACAATACTTAAAGCATGGGACCTCTATAGTGGAATCTGTATAAGGTACCTAATGGTACTTTGACATTTGTTATGGACTGCACAGTCAAGTGATGTAAATTTTGTTGGTCTAAGCTCTTCAGTTAAACTGAATCACTTGGCATGAGGTAATTGTTAAGTTCAGCCAATGTATTTGGTAAAACAAATGGAAAAATTAGTGTAAAATGTGTTTGAAAAGCTCTCTGACATTACAAAATGAGTATGATGGCCTTCTGTAGGGTTTATTTTTGTACTTAAATGACTCACAAGGACAACAATTATCTGAGTCTGCACTGGCATGTGCTCTCAGAAATGATGGGACAAAAATACTTCTCTAAATGGTAGCTACAGAGCTCGAAGCTCACTTCTGGAGGAGACAAGAAAAGGAGGACTAATTATTGTTAGGCCCGCAGAGAAGGATAATTCACTTGCCTGTTGGATAGGATGAAGAGAAATTAGTTCAAACTGAAAGAGAGGAAGTTTAGGTTAGATATATGGAAGAAATTCTTCCCTGTGAGGGTGGGATGGCCCTGGCACAGGTTTCCCAGAGAAGCTGTAGCTGCCCCATCCCTGGAAGTGTCGAAGGCCAGGTTGGATGGGGTTTGGAGCAGCCTGGGATAGTGGAAGTGGCCCTGCTCATGGCAGGGTTTTGGTACGAGCTGAGCTTCAAGGTCCCTTCCAACCCAAACCATTTTGGGGTTCAAAGAAATGCAGCATGAACTGTGCTGGCCTGTGGTGCCCAAACTGCACGGTCTGAAGTTCACATTTGTGTACTTGTGTTCACCAGGTCACCACACGATTTACATCGGGGTCCATGTGCCGAAGAGCTACAGGAGGAGGAGGCGTCACAGAAGAAGACCTGGGCACAAAGAAAAGAAAGAAAAGGAGAAAATCTCAGAGAACTACTCGGACAAATCAGACCTAGAAAACGCTGATGAGACCAGCAGCAGCATCCTTAAGCCACTCAGTGAGTACTGGTTCCATTTGTCGCTCATTACAATGATTTGTTTTCTAGGGGTCTCCTCACAGGGGATGAAACTTGATCCACAAAAACAATCATCTTATGATACAGGGTTGGAGTAGCCTTAGCCAGCTGCTGTGGCTTGGAAAAGGCACAGCCTGGAGCAGACATTTCATCCTTCTGTATCACCTGAGTTGGCCCTTGAGCGGATGCCAGGCAGGAGCAGGCCAAATGTTTAAAAAAGCAATTTGACACTGTGTGTAAAGAGATAGCAAGCAAGGGCAAAGACTGAGTAGTTCCTAGGCAGATCTGTTGCAGCTTCTGCCCTGGCTCTGGGGTGCACACGCTCTGGAATTCCAGCACCTCATGGTTTGGGCCTCATGTGTCGCTCACTTGCGGTGCTAACAGCATTGACCCTTTGATAATTAACCAGTTCTAGGTTTTGAAAACAAAAAGAAGAATCAAATGGAGCTTTGCTGTGTGTTTGAGTATCAGTAGGGATTAAATATCTAAATATTGACAGGTAAGCAAGGTCTGTTTTGGATGCCCTGTGCCTCTATTCCCACCAGAATTGTTAAGCAGAGAACAGAGACCTTTGCTAGTGCCATCACTGTGCAGAGACTGTCACAGGGTCACATTCTTCTTGCTGTATTCTCTGTTGGCCAGAGGCTTGTCCTGAAATCTGGGAGAAGGCTGCTTTGGTAGGAGCTGGGGGGAGATGGGGAGGCTGATGGGGTTGAGTGTAGCAGAGCAGCCCAGGATGTGATACAGCTTGGATTGTTAAGGTTAATTCCAGATGGTTGGAGCTTCATTTTTAAGTGGAAAAATGTTTCCTGTGTGAGAGATCCATGCAACTGGATCTTGGATTGAAGAAATACATTCATTTTTCATTTTGAACTCCTGTTGCTGGGTCGTTGCTGTAGATAGACACAGTAACATGGGGCAGATGAGTCATGTCTGTAGCCTGGTTACCATCTTCAGAGAACAGCACCTGGAAAGGAAGGCAAGTCACAGATTCCATTTGCTCTTCCCAGCTCTTGTTCCCTGCTTGTCCCATAGGAGGATTTTTGTTAGTGCTTAGAAACGAGGAGTTGGTTTTACACCAAAAGATATAATTACCCATTGTCAAGAACTCAAATGTTTTAAACTTAATTTTTATGTTTACGCCTCTGTTCTTCAGCATGCAAGTGACCAGGCCTGTAGAAATCCGTTTTTTGCTTCTGAATATGTCATATTTTAGGGGAATTGTTTCCAGGGACTAAGTGTGACTGGTTGAAAACCCATATCTCCCATCAGGTTTTCACGTGTTTCCTTTTGCCCATCATTGTGTCTGTGTCATTTGAGGAGGGGTTTGTGGTGTTTTTCCTCCTCTTCTGTTTCTATGCAGTTATGTTCTTTATCTGTACCTACACCTGCATGTAAAAATAAGCAGTTTTCCCATGGGCTTTTCCACCCTCACCTCTTTGTGCTGCAGATTTTTGGAGTGAAATTGCATAAATATTCCAGGTGTCCCATGCAGTAGCATTCATACCCCATCACTTGGGCCCTTTTCTCTGTTGTTCACCATCTCAGGTATCCGGATACTTTTCCAGGTCCTCGCAAGGACCTGCTGTTCTGCTCTGGTGGCCAGATCTTTTTACGAGCTGGCTCATCTAGCTTGGAACTCTGTAAAGGAGAGGGGTAGTTCAGGTTACTGTCTTGAATTACAGGTTACCTCATATCCCTGTGTTTTTTCTCTTCTGAAACTCCTGTCTTCAGAGTTGACCTGAATTTTGTGTTTCCTACCCTCTCTTTTGCTTTCTAAGAAGTCTTTCTTTCTCCACCAGCTGTGTCACACAAGTGTGTCTGACAGAAGCCCATTTCTCTCCAGGCAGCATGTACCTGCTTAGGCTGGTTGGTGTCCAGTGCTGGCAATCTGGGCAAGAAGCCTCAGTTAGAACCCTGGGGTTTTAATCTTCATCCCATAATAGGCATTGATTGAGGGGTAGGTGGCTCAAATTAACTTTCAAAAGAATATTAACTTTTAACATTAACTAATAATAATATAAACAAAGAGCTGGGAAATATTGCACAGCAACTTGAATGGAGTTGAGAGAAAGCTGCAGTGAATTATATTACATATATTTAAGGCAGTCAGAGAGTGTGCAGTATTGGAAGCTGAAATATGTGTGAGGGCTGTGTGGTTTAAAACAAGCAAAATCTGCTCTGACATGAAAAAACTTCAAACGTTGCAAGTTTTGGTCCAACATATCTCAGTTTAAGAAATCCTGAATTTATGGAGCTCCTTCTCTTTGTTGATTTTTCCGGTTATCACCTTGGCTATTATTAGACACTGTCACTTGATTTGCATAATCTTTAGTGATATAATTGTTAAAATAATTTGTAGAAGTTCAGGAAACATCTGATTGTCCTGTATATTGAGACCTTTGTTTTTCCTGAGTAGAAACTTAAGCCAGTTGTGATTTGGTACATCGCTTGGATTTCTTGATCTGTCCTTAAGGACCACAAGCCTAAGCTTCAGTATCTTACCTGAAAGTGATTTCTCAGCTTCTTGGATTAAAACTCTAAACTGCAATTAGACTTCTACCAAATCTGGGTTTGACTCACTGGGTCAAGCTGCTCATAACAACCAAACCTGATGGAACATGTCCATTGTTACCAGCAAGAGAACAAACAGGTCCAGAAATTCAAACCTTCCCTAGAAAAGTTTTGTTCCAGTTCCAAACCAGTCTAGCTGTGCCTCTGTGTTTGGGAACTGGTGCAGCCTGGAAATGTCAGTCATTATTTTTTCTAGTCTGTGTCCAGCTGAGCCAAATGAGCCAAACTCTTGTAGTTTATAGACAACCTTCAGCTCTCCCGTCTGGAGAGAGCTGGGCAGATGGAACGTGTACAGATACATTTTATCCTAAGGAAACTATTACTTGGGAACCATGGCTCCTTCACAGATCCAGACAGGGATACTCTGACAGACTGAGGAGGAGGCAGGAAGGTGATGTTCCCTTTGCAGAGCCCTTTCAGGACATTCCAGGCCTGCGGGGCTGTCTCTGCTCTCAGGGAACTTTGGCACTCACACCCTGGTTCTCAGGCAGGACTGCAGACGATGACAAATCCCTCTTCCAGGTGAAACATCCCAGCACCTCTCATCTAAAAGCACCTCCTTTTACCAGCCTAGCCTTGGTTTCCATTCAGGGCCAGTAAGGAGGAAATGCTTTTTAGGCTTTGCCTCACCAGGTCAGCTGGTGTTTGTGTCAGCACAAAGAGGATGGTGTAGTTCGCTGCAACTTGCAAGGGATGAGACAAGAGAGGAACAAGGAAGGCAGATGAAGTTTCTCTGAGTCCATTTCCCCCTTCCTCATTCTTCACTACAGGTGTGCAGAGATTTTCCCATGAGGAAATGCAGCTCTACTTGATCTGGGAAGGGGTTTTTTCTCATTGTCTGATTGCTCTCCAAGTAACTTTGGCTCAGCTCCTGGCCCAAACCCAGGTGCTGCAATACTTTACTGACTTTTTAAAACCGGTTGTGGGTCTGAAAAATTCTTACTGCCAAAGAGTAGAATTCTCTTAGTGCTTGCAGCCCTGAAGAGAGTAAAACCTGATTTTTGTCAGATGTCAGCTCTTTGTCAGAATGTTGCCATGTTGATAAATATAACTACACAATCTAAATTTTGGAATACCTAAAAGCAGGGGTAAGAGAACCCATATAAAGGGAGAGGGGAAGGATGATACATCATATCAAATGTTTCTAGTTGGCTCAAAGAATTCCGCTTCCACCCACCAGCAGTAGTTCTTGAGGGTTTTAGTAAAATTCCTCTCTTGAGCCCTCAGATGTGGGTTTGGAGGAGCACTTCTCATGTTTTCAGAGGAGTCATTTCTTTAAGGTTCTGTTTGAGGCTTGTGCTGCTGTTCCACGTGGAGTGCCTCTCTCCCAGCGAAGATCAGGTTTCAGCTGGATGGATCAGATTTGCACCGTAGCTACGTAACTTGGAATACAAAGTGCTCCAGCCAAACTACCACCTGTAGGTATTCGTTATTGTTATCAGAACCTTCAGGAATTTGTCAAAGTTACTGAGGAAAACAGGGCTAAAATAAGAAAAGAAGAGCCTGAGAAACAGAATACCAGGATTGCAAGACCTAGGTAAAGGAGGCCCACAGAGCAATAACCTGGGGCCAATCCTGTTTCCTGGATGGTGCGTGCTGGATGGATGGACAAGACAGAGGAACTAATCAAACAATGACAAACGTGTGAACAAGCAGCCTTAGAATCTATAACTGTAGTTTAATGTAAACAATAAAGGGCTTCTGCTCAATCATATTGGTTGCATTATTCAGTTGCCCATTTTCTCCCTGCCAACACACCAGAGGCAGGTAAATTTCTGGTACTGCTTCCCAAGTTGGAGTGCCTGCTTTGCAGGAAGAGTTTATTGTGGAGAATGTCCCAGTTGATAGGTTGCCCAAAGAAGTGGATACCTCATCCCTGGAAGTGTTCAAGGCTAGATTGGACAGGGCTTGGAGCAACCTGGGATAGTGGAAGGTGTCCCTGCCCACAACAGGGAGGTGGAATGAGCAGATCTTTAAGGTTCCTTCCAACCCAGTTTCCACCCCCTCTTCTGTGATTCTGTGGTTTCCAGTAAGGAGTGCCAGTCTGACTGGAACAGTCCATTCATAAAAATATCAAATTAATTCAGCAAGGATATTTAGACATATGTTTAGGAACGCTCAAGCTTGGTATCTACCTTGAAAGTTCATTAAGGCAGGTGCTATAAATAGTAGGGGAGAGCTTCAGGATGGAAATAAATGAACCTACTTAGCAGAGCAGATGCAGCACAGTCAGGGCTGTGCTGAGGGTTCTCTTTCTGTTCGTGTTGCTGGATTTTTCATCCATCCAGTTTCTTTCCTGACTTTTCAAGACATGGGGTGGGATTTTCCAAAAGCTTTTAGCCTCAGCTCAGCGCAATGAGAGCACTGACATTAGATGAGAAATACCAGGCAGGATGGCCAAAGCTTTAATTGTTTTTGTGTTGGCATTTTACACAGGGAAAGTGGTCAGGGAAACTTTGCCATAAACAGAAGGGAATTTGGGTGTCTTCGTTTTTGAGAACTGCACAGCAGGTTTGTGGACTGGTCCCAGGTGCTGGGGTCAGTTGAAACAGACCTTTTTCTGCCCCTCCAGTACCCTAGGGAGCATGCTTAGGTTCACTGTAGTGCAAGTGCAGAGGTAAATTAAACACAGAACTAATTACTGCTTGGCTTGCAGACGTGCCCTCTGCATAGCTGGGGGCCTGTTGGAGTGACTGGCAGGGTGCAGCTGGCTGTGTCCATGGGAAAGGGCATGGGAAGGTGCTTGGGGCAGGCAGGCTGTGGGCAGGGCACAGGTGAGGAGGTCGGCCCTGCCTGCTGACACAGCCCTAGGTCGGTTCCCACCCTGCCAAGGAGGGCTTGCGTAACGCCGGGAGAGACGCCTGACTCCTGGGATCGGTGTCTGACTGCCTGGGGTACAGCTGCCTGCGGCCCATCCTGCTTCCAAGGTGGGCAGGGGCTTGAGAACCACAGGCTCAGAGTGGTTTGGGTGGGAAGGGACCTCAAACCCCACGTCATCCCAGCCCCTCTCATAGGCAGGGACACATTCCATTCCCTAGGTTGCTCCAAGCCCTGTCCAGCCTGGCCTTGAGCCTCTTCCAGGGGTCGGGTGTCTGCAGTGTCTCTGGACACCCTGTGCCTCACCACCCTCACAAGGAAAGTTCCTTTGGCATCTGATCTAACCATGTCCTGTCAGTGTGAAGCCGTCAGGATGCTGTTGGTGGCAGTTAGGACTTCTTGTGGTGTGGGAGTGACAGAGAAGAGACTCGTGTTGGAGGGGGATACTTCCAGCAGCAGCTAAACCTGGCTGCCTTCACCCCTTCCTTAACCCAGCTCTCGGTTTGAGAGAGGGTCAGGGTGGCATTTTTCTTGATCCTATGGCCTCACTGCAAAGCCCCCACCTCCCACTGAGGCACTTGGGCAGGATGAAGGGACATGGGGATATGATATTGGGTCTGGATGTCACCCTAAGCAAAGGCTTTCCTTTTCTTCTTGGCGGAAGTAGAGGCTTTCACTCGGACAGCGAATTAAAAAATGCTCTTTTTGCAACGACCCTTGCCTGAACTTGTGATTTTTTTTTTTTTTTTTTTTTAAACTTTGACTTGCGCATGTGCCAGTCACATCAGGGCTTGTCACAAACAGTTCTGTTTGTTTAAAACCCTTTGTGCTTCCCTTACACGGAATGCCCATCTCCTTCAGGTAAATGAAGGTTTATACAGCATGGAGCTCATACAGCATGGAGCTTTCATTCCTTTCTCATGACAGCTTGGAAAGGAGGTCAGGTTTGGATTTTTTTATTTGCTTATAGAGTCCAGGTTTCTGATAAAAGGTAGAGCTAGACTACCTCCCTCCTTAGGTGTGTCCTGAGGCTCCCAAATGCAAAACCAACAAGTAATCTGGTTGTTAAGACAAATGCCAAGTGCCTCAGGTACAGGGGATCAATTCTTTTCCAGCCCAGAAAGTTCTGGGATTTGGGATTTTTTCCTTCAGGGTAATTTCTGAAGTTGTTTGTCAAAGTGAGGGTTGGGGGACAGAAGCAGTTGTCCCTGGATGAGTCATGTGCACTACCTGATTAAATCTGGGCATTGCTCAGGTACCTGTTGGAAGCCCACATGTGCCGATGTGCTCAGAGGTGGCATGTGGCATCTTCCCCCTGCCACTAGCTGCCCTTTGGCAAGTCCTGGGATCTGGTGTTGAAAGTCTTCAGAGGGTCAGCTAGGTCAGGGGCCTTGTGCAAGTGAAAAAACATTTTACCTAAGGCAGCAGCATTCCCCACACTCTCTCTCCTCCGTCCTTCCCCATCCTCTGAAGTGCCACCAACAGTGGAAGGGACTGTTCAGCCACAGAAACCAACCCAGCCCTACCTTTGCCATTGTGCATGGTTCCTCAAAAGAAATCAGCGGTGTAGGCTGAAATTGCATTCTGCAGCTTGACTTATTCCTTGTGTATTGTGTTTCCAGTAGTGCTTGTGTCACTCAATGTTTGTCAGTCATCTCCAGCTGCAGCGAGGCTGGTGGGTGCCCCAGGTGTCATGTAGGATCTAGAAAGAGTCTTGTATTCCTAGGATTTCAGTGTTCCTTGGACTGTGATGTGTCAGGGTGGTGCTGAGGAGTGAAAAGGAGTCTGTTGTCATGTGCTATGTGAAACTGTCACAAGCGCCTGGGCATAAAATATTGTGGCTATAGATGAAAGAATTTTCCAACTGTGCAGAGACCAGGATGAAATTGTTCAGGTCCGAATTCTTCAGAGATGTCTGTATGTGTTTGAAAGGAGCAGCCACTGGAGGAGGAAAGGGGAATGAAGTTGAGAAACGATAAAATGATAATGGGCTTTTGGTGAGGATTATTCCTGGGGGAAGTGCATTTAAAGGCACAGTGCCAGCTCTTTAAAACCTGCCTCCACTCTTTCCATCGTTAAAAAACAACCACGGCACTTGTCATGGCATTAACACCAATGTAGACAGCAGGGCTGTTGAGCAATTCCACTTAGGTTGTTGTAAACTTGAAGTGATGAAAATTCTCAGCCCTGAAGTAAAAAAATGAATTTGACTAAGAAGTACAAACAGTTCTTGCTGCCCTTTTGGCTCTTGCATCCGAATGCTGCTGCCCTCCTGACACACCTCTAAGTTTTCTCTACAGTTTGAAGAACTGATAGAAATAGTTTTTGGGTGAGTTAAAGTTTATATTCTTCTGTAGCTGTAACCTCTCCTTGGGAGAGGAGTTAAATTCCTAAACCCCAGCTGGTTAATATTAAATTAATTGTGGCAAAGTTTGAGGTAAAATAGCAAGAATTATTTGACCAATTGGGTCTGGGCATAACAGAAAATGTCCTGCAAAGCAAGTTCAGTCTCAAAATCCTTTGGTTTTGGGGTAGGTATAAGTGAGACAGTATTTTCATTTACTGGTCACTTCTGTCTCAATTAACTGCATGTTAATTGTTTTCTTAGATCTATGACTAAGCCCTTCCTTAATTGAGAATGGTCTTTGCTGCTTTTTTCCTGACCAGGCAATTCTCTTAGAAATCTCCCTTGGCCCAAGGGGACAATTAGTCATGTAGATAAAGAAGAAAATAATTCAACATAACCTTCACATGGTATTTAAAGCCACAGGGTGTGTAACTTTCTACTTGGTGGATTGAAAGTGGTTCTTCAGCTTCAGCTTGAAACTTCCTCTGCACTTCAGTACCAGCAGAGATGCCTTTGGGAAGATTTTATGGGTTCTGTATTCCCACTTTGACAGGGCAGGCTGTGTATGTTTTAGATAGAGCAAAAAAGAGGCTGGTTCCTTTCCTAGTATGGGGAAGACCTGCTTTAACTGGAGCTTGCTGTGTTAATCTTGTGTCTTGAACTGATGATAGCATGTGCCACTATAATTACCTAAGCCACCTTAATGCTTTGCTTAATTCTGTTCCCTGTGTTCACGTGAAACTGCTAAGGGACAGAAAAGTCCAAGGAATTTACCATGTGGGGAAAAAAAAAAATCTCATTTAGAAGCATTTTGATTTGAAGCCAGAGCTGTTTCTCCAGCTGAGAAGGGCTGTGTTGGGGACATGATGGTTGGCGCTGCACAGCTGCCCTTTTTGGATTAAACTTCATGCAAATCTGATGGACAGTATGGAAACAAGCCATCCTAAAGCTCTGCATTTCTCTGTATATGTAAACAAGGGTTTATTTTTTACTGACAGTGTAGCCAACACCTGAATTTTCTTCTCTGAACCCTTCTTTGTGTTTTGAGTTGCCTCTTGTAAGCTTCATTGAACATTTCCTGTTGGGACCATTTCAGATGTTGATCCTTGGTCTAGCTGTTCTTGAAGCAGGTGTCCTTTTTTTTAAGTTAGTCTTTTACCAGTAAATTTCTCATCAGCAAAGCTGGGGTAGGTTTGCCAGTCACTTCTTATTTCTGCCCTCGGGAAGGGGCACTTGGCCAGTTTGGGAGGGGCAGGAGAAGCTTTAGAGGGTCAGGATGGGTAACAGGGGGGCTCCCAGTGCTTCCCGCGGCTTGGAACTGAGTCTCCTCTCATCCTAGGAGAAGCAGAGAATTATGTCCATGACCTACTAACCTCCAGTTGGGATTGTGGGTTTGGGAAATGAGTGCACAGATGGCAGCGCTGGGATAGCAGCAGATGCTGCTGATCTAAGTGGAATCAACTGACGTTTCAGCAGAGCAGTGGAGAGAAATGAAGGGATGTCTGTGGAACTGCAGGGCTGCTCCCTTCTCCCTGATACCAGTACTTTCTGAGCCCTTTCCCTTTTCTCTTGGCACCCTCGATTTATCTTCTCCTCCAGATCGAGCTGGCACAGTGATAATGTGGACAATTTTGATTACACAGGGAAGCTGTTACGGAATTAGATGATTAAGAAACATTTGGAGGGGGAACCAGAAATCTTGAGGGCAAAAACCTGCTGTACTCTAGTGCCAGCTGGAATGGCTGGAATGACCAAATGGGAGTGTTAAAAAAGAAGAAAAATCAATCAGTTCTATACAGAATACCGAGCTGATAGCAAAGGACTCTCTCTGCACCCCTATGGACATGGCTCTGGCATGGACTTTGTGTAAGCCTGAACCTTGAAATAAATATTTTTGCCATGGTTCAGGAACACCAAAGCTCAGTGTGACCTTGCAAATGCTCTTGAGGCAAAGCTTGTGTTCAGGCTGTCTCTTCTGCAGCTGTGGGTCGAGTCCAAGGACCCACTCTGGGGTTACTCTTTCTGATGGAGTGATTTTGGTGATCTTGCTGTGAAGTTTGGAACAGATGCTGTGTTGTGAATGTGTTCATGCCTTGAAGAAACAGCAACTTACTGAGAGGCAAGAGGTGCCTTTTATCTCTTCTGATTTTTATGTCTTTGACTTCCTGATAAGCCAAAATTGGCTCTGTTAGCTGTGATGTGAAGGACTGGCAGCCAACAGGTCACCACAAAAGGAAATGGAAATTGAGATTTCCATGTCAAAACCCTGAAGAATAAACAAGATAGGGCGGAGAAGGCCTCAGTTCTAGCAGTTGATCACTGAAAATTATTTCCTTTCCACTTTGTTAGGTCAGTCATTTCCCAGAAAAATGGTGTATTTGTTAAAATACATATATGATATCTGAAACAAAATCCTTGAGAGCTGTGGGCTGTTCTGCTCAGCTTTGGATCCTGATCTGACATCTGTTCAAGCAGGGGAGAGTCTTTGCTTGGATTTTTTTTGCTGATTCCTTAGCCACTGAGTGAACTTTAAAATAATGACATTAAATACATCAAAATTACGTGTAAAGGAAGAACTTGGTTGTCTGCAAGCTAAAGAGGAAAGCGGATATTAACTGAAATGTAAGTGGTTCTGCATAGATGTGTTTGTACTTGCATGGCAGAATTTATGTCTCAAAAAAGGCAGAGCCCTTGTGGCGCCTTTTCCTTATGGTTTGAATACCCCTGGAAGGGCATTGTAGGCCTCAGCAGTTACATGGAAATAAAAGTATGCATAAATCAGCAGAGCCTTTCCTGCTCTTCATAAAGAAGCCTAGGAATGGACTAGTCCCAGCCTGAATGTGGTATTGGGATGTGTTCAAGTCTTGCTTCCAACTGGAGACCTTGATATTTAAATATAGCAATGGGAACCGAGTTCATCCAATGGAGCAGGGGTTGTTTGGTTGAGCTCTGAGCTGTGGGTGTATAATGCCCTGTTAATTGCATGACTGGGCAGGAAAGGAGAGGTGTTCTGAGCATCCTGACCTGTGGAGACCTCTAGCAGTTACCCTCTATTGCTGCTCCAAGGGCAGTTCCATAACACTGGGATTGATTAGGCTTGGCCTTCAGGCTCTCATTAATAACCCAGCTCCTCCATGTTGAAGTGATGCAGGAGTTCAAATCTGTGCTTTGTTTCTTTGGAACTGACTAATTTTCCTGATTTCAAGCAGTGCTGAGTGGAAGGGAGCAGGGAGGTTGAAGGAGGCAGAAAGCATAGGTGTCAAATCCCATTTGCCCGGCACAGGGAAGAGCCTGCTGACTCCCCCGTGAGCCAGCTGGACATTCTGCCTTGGAAACCCATCCACAGCAGTCTGCTCAGAGTGCCTGGCCCTGTGGGAGATGGCAAGTGTGGTTTGGTGGGGGATGGATGACACTGATGATGGATCAGCTTTGTGTGTGTGATGCAAGGAATAAGGACAGCAGCTGGCAGTGCTGCAGCCTCGGCGCTGTCCTTGGCTGGGGAGCACTGGTGGCATTGTGGCGCTGGGGTAGTGCTGGTGGTGTCTTTCAGACAGATAAGTAGCTCTTAGGATGTGAGTCATCAGTCAGGAGAAAAGGACACAACTGAAGAGCACCACTCATAGGGAAGAGCAGCAGAAAGAGCTGGCTGGAGGCGGTGAAACTTGGTGTGCTAGGTGCAGAGAGGGCAGAGAAGTTATTCTGAAACCACATTTATCTAACCACCAGACTTAGATATCAAGGCACTTAGCAAGTGTCCTGCACCAAATCTGGGCTGAGGTGGGTGTCACTGAGACTGGGAAAGATCAAGGAAGGTATTCCATGGGCAGCAGTCCAGATGAGTGAGTGTCTCTGTGAGAGAGATGAGGCCCTGTGTATTCCCTGAGAGCTCCAGATGGGCCATACTGGAACACCCTGGGGGGACATTGCTCCTTCATTCACATTCTGTGGGCTGGATGAGGTGTGCCAGGTACTGTAGGAGTCCCACCTCCAGTAGGAGGGTGGTGACCGTGTCCTGTGGGAGTGTTTGTGTTCAGAGTCAGACACGCTATGGTGCCTGTGGAGCAGGCTGTGTGAAAACAACAAACTGGGGACATGGCAAGTGATGGATCCGCAAAGTTAGGAGTATTTGGGAGCAGTTTGGTGGGTGGGATAGGTCAGCGGGATCCTGATGTGTTTACAGAAGTTGCCTGAAACTGCTTGGTTTCAAGTCCATGAAAGTGATGGAAGCTTTGAAGCTAGGAAAGAGTTTCATGGATGTGGGAGAAATTCAGTGTGTGTTGTTTGGTCCTTTTGGTCCTTGGGCCTTGCAAAGCTTTCTGGGCCATTTTGCAAACATGTCTGGCTCCAGACACTGAAGAGAAGGCTGCTGCCTGCTCATTGCTCCCAGGCAGAGTGCTGACTTGTCTGTTCAGCTAGGCACAGACTCTTCCTTGCGCTTTGGGTATTCCTAGAGAACATGCCTGACCCCGTTTTGTTGGACTTGCTCTTATTTGGGTTTCCCTTTATCTGTGTGGGACTTGCTCTGCCTACTTAGTGTATCGTGGTTTTCTTGTCCCAGCCTGTTCCAAGGTAAATCACCAAGGATGGGAAACTTCAGAAGGATGAGTCTATAGCAAAAAAGAAGTTCACTCAAGTGATTTCATTCCAGCATGGATTTCATCGTGGGAATGGGAGCTCATTCTGCAGAATAAACTGCTCACCATCAAACACTATAAATGTATTTAGTGGCAACAATTGCTCCTTTGGCAAAGCCTAGCTAAAGCTCTCTGGGGGGGATTAGTCTAGGCTTAGCATTAAAGCTGGGCTTGAAACATACTCTGCATTCCTAGTGACAGGAAAGTTGTGCCATCCAGAACAGTAGTTTCATGTCTGCTGCAAGAAATGGGGATTATTTGAGGATGGATAGATAAGTGACTGTCGCAGCTTGTAGGATCCTGTTTGCTGCTTGGAAGCAGAAGAAGCAGCACAGAACATGTTGATTACAGTTATTCACATGGGCAATTTTAGAGTTAAATTTTGTTTGTTGTGCAGTTCAGATATCAAACTCGTGCTCTAAATTCCTAATTTAGACTTATCCTGGAGTCATTTAGATTTTCCTTTGGCCTGGCTCAAGGGTTTCACAGCATGTTGCAGCTCCCAATGTTGCATCTAATGTGTGGATATGGGAAGGGAGAACAGGAAACGGATAAAGGTCTAGGGATGGGCAGCGTGGCTTGGGATCTGCCCAGAAAAATGATGCTGGGGGCTTTGTACTGAGCTCAATCTGGTTTTTGTTCCAGCTGTGTCAATGTTGACTTCTATTCACTGGTGAAGAGGGAAGATTTCCAAATCTTTTGCCTCATCTGCTTAAAATACATATGCGTGTATATGCAAACCAGGCAGTATTTTGTAATGAATACTTTGGAATGAGATTGCTCGTTGTCTTGTGGGTTCCTTTAGGGCTTTGGCAATAAATAAGAAGCTTCCAGCTGCAGACAAAACCACATTTGGGATTAAGTGTGAGCAATTTTTGATTGTTGGATGTTCCAGCATCACCTTGTCCAAGGGTTTGGTCCTGCTTTGGCGTAAGGATGGGAGGGACCTCGGTGGGACAGGGGCAGGCTGCCAGGACACCTTGTGCCAGCACCTATAGGAACAGCGCGGGCAGAACGAGAGCTGTGACCCAGGACAGCACCAGGAACAAATTTAACCCAAAGCATATATTTAGCCTGGCTGCTTGCAAGAAGATTTAAAGCCATATTTAAAGCTGAGCATCTGCTGAAGTGCCGGGCGGATTGCTGATATAAATAGTTACCCGCAGTGGAGCTGCTCTGGCTACGTGGGGAAACCTGGGAGTGGGCAAGATTTCAGGGAGTGCTTTCAGCTGCTTTGCTGTGCTGGGATGACTATTCCTGGGATGTATTCTCTTTGTCACAAGTGGGAGAATCAGAGCACAGAGGACTAGAGTGGGACTGGCGGTTCCCTGCCCGCTGTCCGGGCTGAGCCGGGAATTGTGTGGCTTTCCCAAAGCGTGGCTCTGCTCGGAGCTGTCGTCCTCGCTAAGCTTTATTGTAAACTGATCCCAGGAGGATGAGTCTTTTTGGGAAAGCTGCCAGCATGCTCTGTATGGCTTGTCCTGCTGTCCCTTTGGAAGTGGAGTAACGTAAAAGAGCTTTCTTCCCCCAGCAGTACTTAGGATGAACATTGTCATTTTCCCAATTATTTGTACTTGCCTTAATGCCAGCTCAGCTGTCACTAAATTAATTGCCAGGTGTTTTCATAGTTTCTCCTGGCTGCTACGAAAATGGGCCCATAAAAAAGGGGTCGTTCCCTTGGGTTGGGGTCTTTCTTGAGTCAGAGTTAGGGAGATGGGTAGTTCCCTTTGGAGTTCTCTTGGAAGCAGTGATTCAGTTGCAGACCTTCTCCTTGAGTCACAACTGAGACAGACTCCCCACCTGTTGTGGGAGGTCAGGCACTAACATGTGTCCCACATGGAAAATCTGTCAAGAGCTGCTGGTGGTGGTCACAGCCACCTGCTCACCCCTTTTTCTGGGGCTGCCTTGGACAGCTGTGTTTATCCTGCTCCAGAAAATATTTCCTTTGCATTCAGGTTTTATTTCCAGTCTCAAAGTACCATTTTTTCTGTGTGAGAGTGGTAACATACATGGATTTTTGTGCCTGTGGAATTAGAGTGTTTTTTGTGCTTAAAGTGTCTCTTAATTATAGGAGGGTTCAATATTAAGAAGCTGAAAAGGATGGCATCTGTGTAAGGTTTGTGGATGAAGAAGGTCTTGTTCTTCCATAGCTTCTGCCTAATGTCCTTCCTCAATGCTTAGAGCAAAATAGGTTTTAGTGAACCTTAGCCTTGCAAATTCTTGATGGAGAAGCCAAGTCCTGCAGATGACTTGCATCCTGTTACAGCTCACAGCTGGTACCAGCCATGGAAAGGGTTGGCTTTCAGGACATCCCGTATTTCACAGCAGTTGAAGCTGCAGACTTGTAACTGAGACTTGGCATCATTTAGGGAGGCTGGGGATGTCAACTTTCCTTTGCTTTCCCAAGGTGGCTTTAATACCTCTGAATAACAAAAGGGGCTTTTCTTTTCCCTTCTGCACAGGAGGAAATAGATTGTTTGCAGTCAGAAATTGTCTGGTGCACCCTTTCCTTAGATTTCCCAAACCCGCCATTTTGTCTGCTAAAAGCAGACCTTTCTTTAGGCAATTAATTCTCTCTCTGTGGCAAATTCCAAACACTTTGGAAGACCATAGATCACCTTCAAGTTCAACTGAACGTTATTTTGGGGTTGTGAAAATATTTCATTTGCCTTTGTTACATCTCCAGCTAATCCAGGGTTGGTGACTGGACTCTTTTGGCTGCAAGTGCTGTGACTAACCTCATGGTTTTGTTGTTCGTTAATACAGTTATGTGCTTTTCTAAAAATGGAAAGGTATTGGGACATTTGCCTCATTCCTCCTAACAGTGGTTATTGCACACTTTTAATAAGGGTGCTGGAAAACCCTATTGATCAAAGTTCCCTTGTTTACAGCTATTTTTGCCAAGGAATTTGGGACAGGTGTGAGCAGGGCAAAAAAATGAAAGGTGTGATGCTCTGGGGGAGAACCTGTTAATTCCTGTTGTCTAAAGGGAATGTGGCTGTTTTGGAATTCTTTGAAGATAGAGAGAAAAGGCAAAATAGTATTCATATGCAGATGTAAAGAGCTACAGGGAAGGTTGCTGGCTGTGAGGGAAGAGAGGTTCTGTGTTTATGGATCACAGGAATGCAATGTGGTACCTCCATTGATACATGCTGATAGTGGCTCTTCATTTCCAGCCCCTTGGGAATGATTGTGTTACAATAACTTTGGGACTGTGAGGCTGAGACTGACTAGAAAAGCATTTGTATTTCTTTTCACTCAGTTTCTTGAAATGAAGAAGTACAATATTTACTCTGGGGTTACTTTGAGTTTTGGAGACTTGGGAAGTTGATATCCTTTTTGGCTGCAGCCTGCTGGTCTTCAGCACCTTTTGGAAATAAGGATTTGGATTTCCTCTGAGGTTTTGTCTGGAAAAGAGGTGGCAAGGGGAAAGTTTTGGAAGTGACGACTGTCCAACCCTTTGACATTTGTGATCTGGCCTGTGCAGCCATCTCTGGAAATCTGCGGGAATTTTACATATTTTTGGTTTCTGTGGATCAGACACTTAGTATTTATTGTGAGCAGTTTCTCTTGCTGCCTCTACTTGTCTGAGGTGCCTGGAAGCAGTGATGACACTGTGGGTTGTTTGCAGGTGTTTGAACTCGGTGCCTGTGGGAAATGGAAAGGCAGGATTTTGCCAGGTCAGCTCTACATGGACGCAGTGTGTAGGAGCTACTGCCATTGGTGACTTGTTCCTGGTAGGGTGGCTCATCATGTCTTCAGGCTGACAGAGCAGGCCTGGATGGTATATCAGGAAAAACTTCCTCCCTTTTAGGGCAGCGAGGCCCTGGCACAGGTTGCCAGGGAAGCTGTACATGCCCCATCCCCAGAAGAGTCCAAGACCAGGTTGGGCCGGGCTTGGAGCAGCCTGGTTTAGTGGAAAGTGTCCCTGCACATGGCAGGGGATTGGAATGAGATAAACTTTGAGGTGCTTTTCCAACCCAAACCATTTTGGGGTTCTATGATGGGGACACTGCTCCTCTTGTAGCTTAAGGCTGTAAGAGGAGAGACCCTGGATACAAATTTTGGGAGTGCTTAAAGATATTTTTATGGATGGGGGACAGCGCTAGGTGGTATTTGGTGCTCCATCAGATGCCCTTGATGCAGAAGGGGTGATATCTGTGAAGAACAACCTTCTGGCTCTGGAAAAGCCCTCACAGCCAAGGCAGTGTGTGATGCAGAAGGGAAAATGCTCTTTGCTTGGCAGCTAGCGCCTTCAGAAACATAAGGTCAGTGCTGAACTTGTTGTAAAAACATCCTCCTCCAATTAAATCTGGTGTGACATTTTTCTGAGGAATGTGGGTTTAGTGTCCTTCATTTGGGAAGAGCAGACAGATTTTGCACAGCAAGAAAAAGAGTAAATGTTTTGCAAGGAGTATTTTGCTTACTATCAAGGCCATGTATTTTCTTTCAGTTATGCAAAGCATGTGCTTAAAATGGGAATCTCCACTGGAGGACAGCTTTCAAATCTTGGAAAAGACATCCTTGAGGTTTATTGCTTGTAATTTCCTGTCTCTTTGGGGGATAAAAAACAAACGTGTTTTGAAGAAAAGCTGTTTTATCTAAATCAGTGCATTGAACTGTTCTCATCTGCAATGTGATTTTGTAGGCAGAGGTTTGACTTCATCTCAAAATTAAGCAGAAGAACCTGGGTTGTAGTTGGGGGATCAGGTATCTATGTTCTCTGCTCCATGGCTTCTTCAGATGAGAAACACCTGGAAAGCCAATCTTTTTTTCTACATCTTTTTTTCTTTCGTGCATTTAATGAAAGTATCTAGCAAACAGTCCTTGCTTGGTTCTTCTGGGGTTACTTTTCCATGTGACAGAGTTTCTTGCTCTGAAATTGATGGAGTCCCCTTACAAGTTCATTTTCCTTCTTCGGAACTTCTTTGCTGTAGTGACCGAGCAGAGCACAACGGCTCCTGGAAAAGGGATTCTCAGAGTGTGTGTTCCTGTTGCTCACAGCTACATCCTGACCAAAGTCTACCTAGTGCTTTGTGGTGGAGGATTGGGGAAGGAAGAAATGGATCTCTCTGTTCAGCACCTTGGTTTAACTTAGGGTTTTAAAAGAATGCTTGGAACTGGCAGGCAGGAGAAGTTGGGGAGTTCAATTTCCCTGAAAATCACCTGTGTATTTCTTAACATATTAGTCCTGTCTTTCCTTTTTTTCCAAGTTCAATAGGGTTTAAGCCAAGTTTTTGAGAAGAAATATAAAAATCCCTTCTTGGTGTGTGTACACAAATAAACCAGTTACAATTCCTCAGTCCAGAATGCCTGTGCTTTAGCTTGTGTATTACACATTCTTGGGGAATTCCTTTCCATACTGCAGCTTCACTGCAGCTTTCAGTTCCTAAAAGGTCTTTTCCAACCCGGGGGATTCTGTGATTTCAGTGCTGCCTCACACTTCCAGAGTGCTGTGTACCTTCTTCACTGGTTCTTCTTTCCCTGGAGCCATGAAAATGTGCACCTCACTGTGGAGAGTTGAGGTCAGTAGGTGAAGTAATGTGTGAGACATTTCATCAGCTCTTCATGTTCACCTCTAAAAAAAGTAGAGTATGAGAAATCATGCTTCATTTGCATCAGGAAATGGGAAACTTTAAATAATGGATTTAATCTAGTGATATCATTGTCATGATTTCCTTGAGGGGACTTGATTTGCTGTCAGTATTTCCTTCACCCTGAGCCTGCTGTTCCCTCTTGGTAGCCAAGTCACACTTTATAGTACCTGGTGTAATTTGACATCATAATGTGCAGGTATCCAGCATCCCGAGTTTTGTGCATTGGATGGCCAGATTTTCATGCTGGTATCCACCTCAAGATGGAAAGGACTTACTTTTAGATCATCTTTTTCAAATTCCATGTGGATGGAAATTGAAATTCCATTAAAAATATCCAAGGGGAAAGCTGTCTTTTTTGGTAATGGTGCAACTAATTGGTGTTTGGGTTTTCTCCCCAGTTGAAATCCCTTTAGGAATTAAGTAAGCATTATCCGAACTAATGAGCTAGCTGACTTCGGTCTTCTCCTTAGATCTCATCTCCCCATCCTTTCCTTTTAGCTGAGTATTCTGAAGAAATAAATAACCACTCCTGTTGTCACATTGTGTTTAATTTCTTTAATGAGACGAATAATTTAACATTGTAAACCAGAAGTAATATTCTCTCAGCGCTATAGAAGATGGCACTGCGAAAAACTGGATTAGCACATTTGCATAGTCTGGGCTGAAATTACTAGTTTTTGATTCTCATTTGGATTAAGCAATTTGATCTGCTCAAGTCTTTGGAATCAAACATGCACTTTGTGCTCTCTGTTGATAGAATCATCACAGAATGGCCTGGGCTGGAAGGCAGCTTGCAGCTCATCCAGATCCATTCCAGGGCATGGGCAGGGACACCTTCCTCTAACCAGGTGGCTCTAAGCTCCACCCAGCCTGGTCTTGGACAATTCCAGGGATGGAAGCTTGTTTTCCTGTGAGAGACTTTGTTGTTGTCTCTTGGGAGGCGGTGGGTGCTGACATCTTGTGTGTGCTCCCGGGATGCTGCCGGCGCTGCCCGGGCAGGGTGGGCACGCCAGGCTGCAGACAGAGGAGACACGTACGGTGTTACGTGAGCCAGGAGCAGCCCTGGCCACTGGCCCTGTCTGCAGGCAGAGGCTCTATTAATAGAGCTGAGAAGCAGATGATTCCTGGTATTACGTGACTGTGACTCCGGAGATTACGGGGAAGGTGGTGTGGAGTGTGAGGAAATCACCTGGATGGGACGTGTGTGTTTGCAAGGGAGCCGGGACTGCAAATACAATCCTCTGGAAACCAAGAGATTGCAGTATTGGGAAAACATGCAGGAATGTGATGGAGAGAGTTTGGATTTGAGGCACGAGTGATTAGCATCCTTTCAGGGCAGTGCAGAACTCTTCAGGACTCAGGAATGGAAGAAATTACTGTTCAGGGAGAGCAGAACATAAATGCTGGATGTAATTCCAAGCAGGTACATCCGTACTTGCTCCTGCTTCAGTTTTTCCTTACAACCTAAATAATATTCTGATAAATCCAAGGCATCTGTCAAGTTCATGGCATACAAGGAACTGTGAATTCCTTTTCTGTGATCAGTCATAGGTATTACCTGTCTGAGCAATGTGCTGAGCAGCATAATTATCCCAGCTCCAGATCTTGAATGTAGAGCTTCTACACCTGCTGTTTCCGTAAATTCCCTTTGGAAAGGCCAGTGTAGCTTAGCGTGGAAAATGTCAAATTATTTTAGAGTCTCGTTTCACTGGGAATGACTTGGTGAGTGCAGCTTTGGCTCTCCTTAGTGCTGTCAAGTTTGTTCAGTGCCTCTTTTACCTTATTGCTTTGTTTGACTCCTGTGGGAATGAGCAGGTCCAGGCGTAGGTAAACGGCTGGTGGGATAGTTCAGCACCTCTTTGGCCATAATGTTGTTTTCCTTGCTGTTGTTGCAGATATAATCTGTGGTTAATCCCCCAAGTCCAAACCTGTGACTCCCCAGAGGACCTGAAGCCTTTTGTTGGTTTTGATTTGCAGCCTTGTTATAGACAAATTAATGGCCCTGAGTGACAGCAGGGCAGCCAGAGACGAGAAGAAAATGAGTAATTAACATATATTGGGTATTACTGATTGCTTTTATGATTATCTGGATTTTAAGGTATTAGCTGGAAAAATAGCTCCTAATCCCTTATTAAAGATAAAAGGCAAGTCATTAAAAGTAGGAGGTTGTTTTCAGTCCTGAGAAGCTCTGGAAATATGTCTTGGCTCCAGCAGCAAACTAACCTTGAAAGCCTGTAATTCCAAGTTACTCAGCTTAGTTGTTCTCCTCAGCAAGGGAATTTCAGAAGTTTCCCATGTGCTGGGAGGCAGAGGGGATGCAAGACAAAGCGACCCTTGTCATAGGAGCTGCGTGCTTGGCACCACGACAGGGCCCTTTGAATATCCTCAGCATTAGCTGAGCCTGATCCAGCTGCTGGGCTGGGAACTCTCAACAGCTCCACAGAGGGGTTATCCCTAACTTTGGATTTTTATCAGAGGTAGATCTCCTGTATGAGGCTCCCATTGCACCCTGACTCCTCTGCTCCTCCCTCTTGCTGTTGTGGCCACCAGCTGGTTTTGTAGCCATCTAATTAATTTTATGGAATCATGAAAAAGATCACAGAACGGTTTGGGTTGGAAGGAGCCATCAAAGTCATCTTGTTCCAACCTCCTGCCATGGACAGGGATCCCTTCCCCTAGACTGCATTGCTCCGACCTGCATCCAACCCGGCCCTGAACGTTTCCAGGGATGAGGCATCCCCCACCTCTCTGTGCCAATGTTTTTCCACCCTCTTTGTAAAATATTTCATGGCCATCTAACTGGTTTCATAGCCATCTAACTGGTTTCAAGGCCATCTTGCTGGTTTTGTGGCTGTCCACTAAGCTGAATCAGCAAAACAGACTAGTCCAAGCCCAGAGTCCTGATTCCAACAGGAAAGGGGGAACAGGAGGCTGGAGTGCTGGGAGCAGGAAAATAATAAAAGTGGGGAGAAGGGTGACGTTTGGCTGTTGTTATTCTTAAACCCATCTGGATCATGCGCAGGGTCAGAAGGAAAGCAGCAGCACCCCTTGCTGAGTTGTAATAATTAATCATCTGCAGAAACTTGCCAGACACTGAGACTTTCTTAATAGTCAAGTTTTTGTGTGTTTTTTTTTAATGAGTACATTCCTTATTTCTGGGTAATGAAATTTGAGTACCGGTAAAACCACAAACTTTTCAAATACATTTCCTGTATTTTAACAGTTCTGTGGCTCAACACATCATATTTATATGCTCCGGCTATATTTTTAAAAAGCAATTTAAAATGCAGTGGGACAAATTAAAAAGAAATAAAGATGGCATTTAATGACTCTAAGGAGATCAGTGCTTGTAAAGAGATTTACATTGGAGGCAATGCTGCTCTGATGGAATACAGTTTGGAAAACACTGCTCATTTCTGATTTGCTCTTTCCATCCCAAGTTGTTTAAAAGATTAGCAGTCGTACCTGGCTGATTTGTTCCCCTCTTTTTTTTTTTCCCCATTTTTTTTTTCTTAAGCCCTGGACAATGTTTAAGGTCAGCTGGGCGCTCAGTGCTTTTGATGCCACTGCCAGTTTTTTGTGCTTGGGGAAGGATTTAAAACATAGAGTTTGACTCCTGTTGGGTTGGTCACAGTCGGTTCCCTAAATGCAAAGGAAGCAGTTCAGCTTTGTTTTGCTGTGTTCCTGTTTGGTCTTGGTTGTGCTTGTAGAGCCCTTGCTGTTTCCAAAGAGTTTGTAAATATCTTCTGATACAGAGTTGGTGTTTTGTTATTCTCCTTTCCGTTCTCATTCTCTAGGCCAGGATGCCAGGCAGATCATTAAACCCAGCATGAGGTTTCCAGTCTCTCTTCATTACTAAAAGTTGCTCTGAAGCCGTGGCAAAGTGGTCGTGTTTGGGCAGCAGATGGGGTAGCTGGAGTGGAGATCATCTATCTGGGAAACTCACTAATGGAATAGAAGAAATGAGGTTGGAAGGTGCCTTCGGCAGGTCCAAACCTTTGCTCAAAGCAGGGCCAGCTTGGTAATTAAGTTATTAATTTTGCTTTCTAAGTTATGATATCATGTCTGGAGTGCTCAGTCCTTAGCTGGCAGTGCAGTGGCATAGGGCCCCAAGGAGCTACACGCTTTTCCTAATCATGGAATCATCCTGATACCTTTGGCTGCTCAGGGCAGGGAATACGTGGGTCTGCTGGGGCTCCCTTTAAGCACAGGCAGTACAAGATTATTCTTGCCAAGTGCAAGGAATTACATTTCTCTCTCTCCTTTGCTGGGGTTTCATCCTCCCCTCACATGCAGTAGATTGATCCTCTTGTATCCTCCTCTTCCTCACATGCATGGCAAAGGGGACAGTGTGACCCTGTAAAAGACACCACGTGGTGCCACACTGGGCTAGGCTGGGGCCTGACCATTAGGAAGGTCAGTGCTTCTGCTAAAATCCCCCCCAGCCATTCCCTTGGTCCAAGCCATCCCCAAACCGACCTCCTACTTTTCTTCCCAACTGTCTAATCATTAACAAGCTGCTTAATGCACAGCAAAAGACCAATTAACCCTAAAGCATTTAGTGAAGTACATGTAAATTAGTTGTAAAATGTTGCTGTAAACATTAAATGTCAGGCAATTACGTAAACCAATAATTGCTAAAGTTGCATTTAGGAGCTTAAAAGAAAGAAAAAAAAAATCTGCCTAAGTAGCACTTCGGAGAACACTGCTAATGGTTTTGTTTTTAACTGCAGACATCCTGGTCTGGGTAAGTCCCAGCAGGCTGGGGCAGCTTAGATTCCATGTGGTTTTAGTTGTGTAAGGAAAATAAAGGCATAGTAACCTTGTGCATCTTTAGAAACTGCAAGGAAAAAATCCTCCAAAGGGTACAACCCGGAGTCTAGAAAGAAATGATAGAAATATGGTAAATGGTATCCTGTTGGATAGCAGTGCCGGGTAATTCTGTGGATTGATTATTGTTTTCTTCACATCCAGGCTGCATGGAGTATTCCAGACCTGACTAAAACCTTGGGTCTGGACAGGGTCTGGTGAGGTGTGAGTGCAAAGGGCCTGGCCGCCCACTGCTGTTGGGTTCAGTTCCATCTCTGTTCTGCAGACACTGGTCTCCTCCTGTGTTAACCTTTGGAAAAGGCTGAGTGCCTGTGCACCCACCTGTGTGCTGGTACTTCACACGAAGAGGCTGCTTTCCTTTCCTGCACAATTTTTAATCCCCTTAATTGGCTGTCTCACTCCAGGGTGGTCCAGGTCACCCACTGCTGCTCAAGCTCCTGCTGCTAATGGTCTTAAATAATTCATTTTCGTTTTATGCCTCACGTACTTATCCTCCAGTTTTTAGTGGAATCTCTCATTTCTGGTAGTTTTCCTTTGACTTGGGCTTGAGTCAGACCCGGATGTTCCTAAATGGTGCAGTGAAGTGTGGCTTTGCCTTCTTATTCTGTATATTTGTGCTTTGCTGCTGCTGATTTAGAGCCTCTTCATTGTTTTGGTAAAAGTATCTCTCTGCGTGGCTCGTGTTGCATTCCATAAGGAGTCACCAAATGTGTCTCTAGATACCAGATTTCTCATTTTTGAATGGAAAAAGAAGTTGGGTTTGTTTGAACTTGCTTTCCTCCTTCCTCAGTTTTGGCAGTAGCCTTTTCTGGGGTATATTGATCTTAATTACAGTGCATTCACTTACTGAAAGCCAACCCGTGCTTAATTTTCCTGGATAAATCCATTGGATAATGGTCTTTTATTTTTCTTGCCCACAGTTTTACTAGTATAGATCCTTATCGTGTTCCTTTCCTGAAAGTGGAAATACTTTATACTTATGTTTCCTTGATTGAATTACAGAAATTTGCTTAAAGCTGAAAAACTACTTTTCAGCATGGGTGAGACCCCAGCAAAACCAGTGTTTTTTTCCACCATAAGCATGTTCCCTGGAGGTTTGGTGTTTGCGTAGGAGGTGGGGGTGAGTCAGTGAAGCTCAGAGTTAAAAGGAGGCAGAAGCTTGAACTTCACTTGCTGTTGCAAGGGGAAACGGATGAAGAGCAGGAGCTGCCCAAATGTCACCAGGCTTTTGAGAACAAGTTGAATTGGGGGTTTCTGGGAAGCCGCTTGGAAGGAGTGTGCTGCTGGCAGCCTGGAGCCCTGCCGAGCGCGGAGTTAATGGTGGTTAATTTTTAAAGGCAGGGCCAAAACTGGTTATTGTGTCTTTGTCTCAATAGGGTCTTTCTGCTCCCAAATGCCATTGCAAGAACCCTTTTCTGAGTTCCCTTGACTCGACCCAGAGAGAAAATGAAAATTGCCTTCAGAGAAGTGATTTATCCATGCAAAACTTTGCTTTCCTACGCTGCTAACTGGTGGGGACAGTTCTATCGGGATGGTCATAACATCCCAGGGATGCCAAGTGGTGTTGATGAGGATTTAACATACAGAATAAATGCAGGCAGCCAAAGGGGCAGGTCTGTAGGGATTGATCCACCCGATGGAGCTTGCTTTGCAGCAGCAGGGAAATGTGAGGAAAGCCAGCACCCAGATGTGAAACTGACTGGTTTTGTAACCACCCTGTGGGGCCAAATCCTGGCGCTCTCCTAGTCAATGGAAGCATTGTCTGGATTCTCAGGCTGGCTTTGCAGCATTTTAGATAAGCGGCTGTGAACTGTTCTGAGCCAAAAGGGCAGTCTGTCACTGAACAAAGCTTTTCATGGTGGAGAAATAGACAAGGCTTTTTAAAAGCATCTCAAAGGAGGTTGGCACCTTTCTCCTGCTTGGAGTCAAGGTGGAGTGGCTTCCTGAGCTCCAGCTTCTGAGCTGGTTGGACCAGAGGAACTTTGAGGTCTCTTCGACCTGGTGTCCTACAGTTCTCTGAGTCTGTGGTAGTGCTTTTGGTGTGGAGGTATGTGTAGGACAAGGGGGAATGGCTCCCCACTGACAGAGGGCAGGGTTAAGTGGGACATCAGGAAGAAATTCTTGCCTTTGAGGGTGGGGAGGCCCTGGCATATGTTGCCCAGAGAAGCTGTGGCTGACCCTGGATCCCTGGAAATGTCCAAGGCCAGGTTGGACGGGGCTTGGAGCAACCTAGGAAGGTGTCCGTGCCCGTGGCAGGGGATTGGAACAAGATGATCTTTAAGTTCCTTCCGACCTAAACTACTCTGGGATTCTATAAAATACATATTTACACTGTGGATTCCCTCTACTATGCTGAGTCTGAAGCAGGACAGGTGATCAGGAAGAAATAACAACCTGCAGAACCCCCCAACATGTGTGTTTAGTTCTCGTGCACCAGTTGGTCTCTGCAAGGATGGTAAGGAATAATAACGCATGTTTCCCTCTGTGCCCAGGATGGATGAGGTGTTTGGCAACATCAGAAACAGGGGGGACAGAATGAAAAGAGCTGAAAGCAGAAAGTGTGGATGCCAGAAACATTCAGTACTCCTTGAAAAACTGCCTGGCAACGGAGGTGGGCTCCACTGCTGCTGGAGACACGGGATGAAAGGCTTGGTTTGCAGGGAAACTGTGGGAATAAATATGGAAAATCCTCACCCACATGTGTAGTTTCCTCTCTCTGTGAGTGGGTTCTGTCCTGTCGAGCCCCTGCTAAAGGAGACTTCCAGAAGTGCTGAAACAGTCAGGGCTGCTGCAGAGATTGATTGAACGGGACAAATAGACAGTGATGAAACCCTGCTTGTGAGAAGAGCTTAATAGGCAGAAAATTGGCTATTGCAGCCGGAGGGCTGGTTGGGAAGCGCAGAAAAGGAAGTTTCCTCTTGTCATTGTGTGGAAGCTTAAACTTAAGAGAAGAGCCCAGAGTTATAGCTGTGTCCTTAAAAGTGTCCCTGTACCCTCCCTGTTACCTAAACAAGGTAAATCAGCAGTGGTAGACTGGGTTATAGTTTGGAAGAAGGGCTTTGTGGCTGATGCAAGGAAACGACACTACTTACAGGGACTGCAGCACAACAAACCAGCTTTAAAACCATCTTAGGGGGACAAAATTTCAGTGTAGGAAACAAAAAGGTGGTTTTTTTTTTTTTGTTTTTTTTTTTTGGTTTTTTGTTGTTGTTGTTGTTGTTGTTGTTGTTGTTCACCAGAGGTGCAGGACTTTTCCCTTGCGCTTACAATGAGCTGTTGCTTTGTGGCCACATGGTGCAGTGATATTGATGGAGGGTATGGGAGGAGTTGTATGTGATCATGGTGTGCTTACAGTGTTTAAATTACCAGAACAGGACCCAGCAGGACCTCAGAGAGCTGGACAGCACCAGTCTCTCCAGGAAGGAGACTGTGAAAGCCACACTGCTTTAAAAAGGGAAACCAAGAAAAGCCAAAGAAGAAAAATGGTGAAAATTAGAGAGTGATTTTTGAACTCAGTTCTATGTGGCAGCCACTGCGCTGCTCTTTCACTGGGGCCTTGACTGTTGCTCCGATGCAATGCCAGACAGCATCCTGTGTCTCTGTGACAGCAGGAAATGGTTCTGGGACTCCAGAGAAAGCCAGGCTTTCTCTAGGTGCTGCTTTCTTTATTAAAGTCTTTTTGGCAACTGCTTAGGAGTAGCTCCTTAAAAATGTGCTGCCGTAGCAGTTTTACACAATTGGAAGTAAGATGGCTGACCTCCAGCTCTAGTCCAAAAATACCTTTGTCATCCATGTTTTGCAGTGAATTACTTGTGGTATAGTTTATATCAGAGTTCATAACCAGTATGGCTTGTCACTGTGGACTAGCTGTAAAAGTAAGTGCTATAGGCATTGCTGCCTTTAATGCGATTAAAAATAGCACTCAGAGAATCTAGAAAATTTTAAAAATGTCATATAGGAGGACAAATTTCCCATTTTTCTATCAGTTTGGGAGCCAGTCACTGTTGATTAGCATCTAGCTGTGGCATACCCACAGGGAATTGCATGGTCCACGTATGCCCAATTCCACACCCTTGGAATCAAGGGAGCCTGGCATTGATGTGAGCAGGCAGAGCCTCACATTGTTAGTACATAAAATACTTAAGTTTGGCTCAACTGGCTAATTGTGTATCTGTGGGAGGGTATCCGTTCCCATTTCCTTGGGATTCTGCAGCTGCCTCTGCTTCTGGCAGGTTATGTAGATATTACTGGTCTTGGCTGCAGCTGAGAAAAACAGTCTTTGAAGGCAGAGCCTCCCTCAAGTGGAGCAATGCTGGAAAAAGCTCATCATGGGACTTGGGGTATAGCATGTGGTAGTGTCTCCATCGTAGCCATGTGGGTGGAAATTGGCAGGCTGACTTCTTTTATAGGAATTGCCTTTTAGGGTAAGGGTCACCAAATTTTCATGAGATAGTTCTGGGTTTGTTTAGAGGTTTCCCAGACTGATTGTCCACATTACACCCATAGATGCATTAACGTGAAATATTTTTGGAAGAAGGGTCCTTTTTCTCTCCCTGCATCTCCAAGAAATGTTTTAATGAAGTATCTGTAGGCACAGCACCGAAGACCAAGGGATCTGGGAATGCCCAGCGAGGCGTTACGTAAATGCTGCTGTTCTTCTGGCACTTGAGAGTACACAGTATTAGTAAGAATTTGTCCAATACTGAAGATTTTTTGCAGATCAAACACTTAATATATGCCATGTGCTGCAGAGGAGCTTACAGCAAAACATGTACAATCATGCAGTCCAATAGTCCAGCAAAAAATGGATTATTCCAGAGGCAGTCAGTGCTGTTCATTATGTCTGGAAAGGGGCACTATCAAGGGACAGTGTGGATTTGCTCCAAGATAGATCAGACACCTCAAATAGCATTTCCTGCACCCCAAGAAATGGCCCAGGGTGGGATCTAGGTAGTGTGAGGAGCTCTCCCTCCTGCTGCCAAGTCTTGCCTGTGGAAAGTCTAATCTGCCTCACAGCCAGCCTGCCCCGGCATGGGGTCAAAAAGTAATCGTTCACAAGCCAAGACACAAAACAAGGGAAAGAAATTCTCACGCCTGCTTAGAGTGATTAACAGGGGAGCGGATCACCCAGGGGTGGTTCTGTGGGAGCCTGGGAAAGGCCGTGCATGGCCTCGGGGCAGTGGTCCCGGTGCAGTCTTCCCAAAAGCAGGTGTCATGTGTAAATCCATGTGTGTTCAGGGATGCTTGTGCTTGGTGGAGCCCTTGGGGGATCAGGAAATCAGTTCTCACCTGGGCTGTTCTGCAGAAACTCGTGTTACCTGAAGTGATCGTTCTCCCTTCTATAAAGGAAATAAGAGTTCTTACCTGTAAAGTTGCAGGAGCAGCATGGAGGGTCTGTGTGCTCCACAGTGCTGGACAATATTGCTGGTAAAGCGGGAGAGAGCATTCCTTGTCTTACTCTCTGGCCTTGGCCCAGTGCGTTGGATGCCGTACAGTAACCGGCAGAGGTGTCCCAGGGGATTGTTTTCAACGACTCCTGGCTTTAGGTGGGATTCCTTTCAGGTTTGTCCTTAAAGGAAACCAGTGGGACTGTGGGCCATCAAAGCCTCCCCTGCTTGCCTTTAGCTGATTTCTTGTGTTGACATTGACACACAATTAAAATTGGTTTTGGTAATGGAGAATTTTGGAAGGGAAGTAGCTGAACTGGAAAGGAAACAAGTTTAAATCTGTTACAGGTGTCTGCACAAGTGTCACTGCTCTGACTGTGGATGTGTTTGACCTGAGCTTTGACAGAGGGAGGGCAGCCACAGAAAGGAGCAGGAGTAGGATCATGTCCTATTTTAATAAGCCTACCTGGAAAGCACATTTGACAAGCAGCTTTCCTCAATACTGGTTCCACAGGCTCTGTGGGAGGAATTTTCACCAGGTCCCTGGGGGATTTCTGTAGCTGCCAACACACGTAGAAGTAGCAGAACTTTGTCTGATAGTCCCTTTGGCCTCGGATGAAGGAAGCAGTTGACTGAGGTGCAGGTCCCCAGGGTCTTCAGACGTGTCCCTGAAAACAGCCAGATGAAAAAGCAGGAGGAAAAGCATGTTGGCTGGGTGGAGAACAGGCTGTTTAACTTGTGCATCAACACAGATACCCCCTGTCCTCCATCCTGAGGCAGCATCATATACCCAGAGAGCCAGGCTGAAACTGCTTTCCACCCACCACAAGCCAGGCCCTTGGCACAGAAGCAGAGGGTGACTTTAGGATAGGAGCCAATGCCGCAAAGCCCCCTGGCATTTCCGTGGTCCAGCTCTGCCTTCACACCAGGCAGGGAGGGAGGGCTGCCACCAAAGCCATTGCCTGAGCAGGGCTGGGAAGCTCAGCCATGCCTGATTTGAGGTTGTCGTGCTAGAACGTGTCTCTCCCTATTTCTGAGCTCCCTGAGATTCCTCTCTCTTGATGGAGATTGATTTTTGCCTTTGGGAACCCGAGGGTATACATTGTGCTCAAAATTGGCCTGAGCTGAACTTGGAGAAGCTGCTGATGTGTTTGCTCTTGTGCAAGTTACAATTTTATAAGCTGCCTCATGGACTGTGTGTGGCTGGATGGAACAGGAAAAGGTAGAGAGAGGGGAGCGAGAGATGTCCCCCATGGATGGCATTGCCTCTGTAGCCATGTTGTGTTGGAACACTCAACCCTCTGCAATTATTATCTTAATTTCTCTCCCATTCAGGGGAAAAATACAAACCCAGCTATCTAAATTTGTGGATTAGCCTTTTCTCTGCTGCAAATGTCTGCTGACCATCAGGTTGGTCTTTGGAATAAGACAGCAAGCAAAACATTATCGACCAGCCTGAGCTGCTCCTGGTGTCAGAGGTGCTGGTTTGAGCAGCTCCTGAGCTGGACAGCTGAGATGGAAGCGAAGGTGATGGCCAAGGCTGGGGCAGGCTGGCGAGGTGGTGCTCAGAGGTCAGGCAGGCAGAGGGCTGAGGGGTCACCCCCCAGGTTAATGACTCTCCAGTCCCTGAGCCCGGTGCTCAGCACACAGTGTTCGCCTAGAGACTGAGATGAAAATATGTTCTCCTTGCTAAAGAGAGCACATAAACAACCCATAAACGGCCCATTAACCCACAAAATCGCAATAAAGAACGTGGTCAAGCAAGCATCGGGGACCTGTGACCCAGCAAATGCCCTAATGGGATTGTGAACCTTATCATCAGCCCTAAGTGCGGATAATGGGAAATTAGCAACAGGGAGAGGGGGAAGACAAGAAAGAAGGGGTGACAGATGATGGGCACCCAGGTTCACTGTGCAGAATGTTGTGGAATGATCATGTTATGGGTGGGAATATCAGGGTAATACTTCAATATAGTAAAACCACTTCAGAGTGACTCAAGAGGGAATTTTCCCATTGGCTCCAGTGGATGCCTTCAACAGCTCAAGAAGCTCTGCAGTCCCTTCTCTTACAGCCTCTTCCAAGCAGCAGCCTCTGTGGTCCACCTTGCTTTTTGAAGCAATAAGATGGACATCTATTATATTTGTATTCTAGCTGTGATATTCAAATTCTGTTTGAATATAAAAGTATATTGAGATTCATTAGTGCAGGTCAAGAAAGAGGACAGTGGAACGTGCATGATATGGATGGATAGTCTGGCATCTCGTTCTAGCCCCCTGTCATGGGCAGGGACACTTTCCACTCACCCAGGTTGCTCCAAGTCCTCTCCAACCTGGCCTTGGACACATCCAGACATGGGGGAGCCACAGCCTCTCTGGGCAACTTGTGCCAGGGCCTTCCCACCCTCACAGGGAAGAATTTCTTCCCAATGTCCCATGTAACCCTGCCCTCTTGTCAGTGGGGAGCCATTCCTGCTTGTCCTGTCACTTCAGGCCCTTGTCAGAAGTCCTTCTCCAGCTCTCCTGAAGACAGCAGGAAGTAGAGTGCCTCATGATGGGATGGCTGCTGTAGCAGTGGGGCAAGGTCCTTGGCTCCCAGGATATTCCAAGGGCATTTATGATTACAAATATACTTTCAGTCAAAAAGAAATCTATATTACTTAGGCATCATCACTCTTGAGTACTTTAGGAAAAAAGCTATGAAAGTTTATTTAAGGAAAAGAAAAAGGAGTAAAGGGCATGTTTTTACTGGTTTCTTTTCTCCCATTACAAATTGAGAGTCTCTTTACCCTGGAAAAATCAATTTGGTTGGACACTTGGTGTAATTAATTATTTTGCAAGAGACAGCCAGCTGATCTTTTGAAAAGAGAAGAGTTTTAAGCAGAACTGTTCAAAGTTCATAGTCTACTGTGTATCTCTAATGCTGATAAACATCCAGCAGAAAGGATGCCTGTCTTAAAATTTCACATGGTCACACCTTTGTTTTAAGGTGATATGCTGAGAAAAAGGCTGTAGACCCCAAGGAGCCCTCCAGCAAGGTGACTCTGCTGCTGTGGGCTCCAGTTACCTTTAGCAGATGCCCTCAGGCCTTGGGATGGGGACAGTGATGTTCTTGGGTTTGAATTTTGAATCCTTAACCAGAAAAGGGATTCTGTCCTTTTTCTAGAGCTTATAATGCAAACAGACTTTGCTTATGCTGTGTGTTGAACATAGTTCTTTTGCCTAAACAGGCAGTCTTTTCCAACCGGGACCAGTTGTTTTTTTTCAGTGCACTGGTGCCTGACTAAATGCATTGGGTTGCATTCTTCATGTATAGATGAGACAACCCTTCTGTTAAGTATTCCTGTGTTTTCCAGTGGTGGGCTGGGGAGGTTCCAGCCTGCCTTGCAGGCCAATGGCAGCCCAAACCTGGCTGGCAGGGAGGGAGGGAAAAGCCAGCACTGGGATGCTGTGCCAGCAAGCCCCCAATTGGTTTGGCTGGAACTGGTTTTAGGTCATATAAAAAAGGGGGTGAAGGATCCAGGCTGCTCAGAGAGCGGCAGGTCCTCGGGCAGCGCCACAGAGCACATTGATTCTGAGCTCCATAGTGCTTTTTTTTTTTTTACAAGGACTGCAAATTGCTGTAACATAGTTAAGGTCTGTAGGAAGAGACAAGTTTTCCTGAACTTTACTCCCAGCTTGAACTTGTAAGAAGTTCAGTGAGAGGCAAGGAAGGGGAGAGAGGGAGATAGAGGCACCCTTGCTCACGCCCCTGCGTCCGCAGCGACGAGGATGTCAGATGGCAAAGGCAGCCTGGAGAAACAGCTGAATGGCCTTGGGGAGCAGGGCAAGGAGAGGAGCCGCACGTCCCTGGTCATCTCGCAGGCCGTTAACCGCAGTATTTTCACCTCTGCAGTCTCCCCCGCCGCCGAGCGCATCCGCTTCATCCTCGGAGAGGAAGATGACAGCCCTGCGCCCCCGCAGCTCTTCACCGAGCTGGATGAACTTCTGGCTGTTGATGGACAGGAGATGGAGTGGAAGGAGACTGCAAGGTGGGTTGGTTTTCCTTTACCCTGAAAGGGAAGGGCAGCCAGTAGTGCTCCCATGGGAGATTCCAATTTTAGCGTTCTGTTGCGTAAGACCCTTGCTGCAGGACCACATGGGGAAGGCACAGAAAGGAGCGTTTATAGTTCAAATTACCATTCTTTGATAAATGAGAGAATTTTAGGGTTTGTTTAAATGTTCCAAAAGAAGAATTGGGAAAATAATAGAGTGCCAGATTGATTGCTATAGTTTGCCCGTGGAAAGAAAAGTATGGGCACAATTGTGCTTTGCAAAGGGGGACATGTCTCAGCCAGAATTGCTACTATTGCCTCAAAGTAGTTTTTGAACCTGGTCCCACCTCACACCATGGGCTAGGAAATTTTAGCTGTCCCTGTCCTAGTGAGTTACTGACGGAATTCATTTTAAATAGGAAAAAAAGTTGAAAGGTATTTTCCTGTGAAGAAATTATTCAAGGTGCTTGTTAAATGCTAGATGGGGTTGCTTACTTTGAGTTCCTTGGTTGCATTCTTTGACTCTGCTGTTACTTTGGACAAAAAGGTTGGGATGTTTTTGGGGTCTGGCTGCTACAAGTTACGTGTAGTTTGTATCTGAACACCACTGACATATTCCAAATTGCTTCCCCCTCCCTCAGCCTGGGGGTTTTCCTTTTCCTTTATGGCAGCTGGGCTAAGCTCTTTCCCCACCTCCCCCTCTTAAGGGCACCATCTGTGTTCAAAGTTATACCCCTGTTTGGTCACCTTAACCTTCTTTACCTGTGATTTAATGAGCTACTCTTCCACCTACCCTTCTACCTCATATCTTGCTTTATTTTTGCTCCTCAGTTGCTTGGGGAACTTACTTAATGACTTTTCATCTTTTACTTTCTAACTTCTGTCTTGTTGCTTGTTCTTTTCTCCCTTTATTGTTTTTCTTTCTTCTTAGCATGAATTTAGCACTTCGTGATTTAGGTGTTTTTACTTGTCTTTGGTAGGAGTGCTGCACTGAGCTGTGTGTGGGGTTCTCTCCGGGGTTCTTCTCCCAGGTAGCAAACCACGGAATGAGAGGAAACTGCCTCAAGTTGCGCCAGGAGAGTTTTAGGTTGGATATTGGGAAAAATTTCTTCACCCATGGTGTTGTTTGCCCTGGGTAGTGGTGGAGTCCTCATCTCTTGTGGGATTTAACAAATGTGTAGATGTGATGCTTAGGCACATGGATTGGTGGTGGCCTTGGCTTTGCTGGATTAATGTTTGGATTGGATGATCTTAGAGGACTTTGCCAACCTGAATTGATCTGTAATTCTTTGTATAAATTACACAGAATGTAATGAAGGACCCTGTTGAGGTGCTGTTTAATTTCTAAATTGGCCCAATCTCCTACCTTTGTGGATAGTGATTTTACAAAGTGTCTGATTGTTCAGGATTTTTCAGTACATTCCTGAAATTAGTTAATCTTGCACCACAGAACGTCCTGAGAGCTCCTGAGCATCTCCCAGTGCATCCAGAGCTGGCTGGCGCTGTGCTTCAGTGGGCACAGGATCTGCCAACTCTTCGGGGGTTGTTTTGCATCTGCTGCTGCAGAACAACTGCATGAGCAGGTCCTGAACACAGGAAAAAGTTCAAGGCTGTGTGGATGGAGGAGGGAGGAGAGGACAAAAGAGACCTTGTGGGCTTGATGCTTACTCTGGCCCCAGTGTAGAACTGCACAGCTCCCAGCTGGGGAGAACAGCACTGCCTGCACACTGGTGCAGGGCTAAAGGCTGCACTCGTGTTTGAGAGAACAAACAATCAAATTACCTTCCTCATCTCCCTACTGCTCTGTTCTGACATCTACACATTCCTTCTGTCTGATGCACCTCACTCCCAGCAGCCCCGTGAAAGCTGTGTTCATATCATCAGGTGTAAAAGGGTGAAGGATAAAAATGTAATTCCTGGCATAGCTTATATAACAAAAAAGATTATAACAGAAGTTTAAAAAACCTGTATCCACCATCCCACAATCCAACACTGTCATTCCTTTTCTCTGTAATCCCATTACCTTCCTGCCATCTCCCTGCCTTACAGAGTGACAGTCCCCACACTATGGTGGACAAAGATACTTCACTGAGGCTCACAACAGGCTGGGGGCCTCCAGCTGCTGCAGGTCTTTTCCTTTTTCTGCTTCCCTCACTATCCTATGACCACCTCTGGAATGCAGGCATTCCCATGTTAGTGCAGCCCCGTTGTTGGAAGGTGCCCCTGCCCATGGCAGCAGTTTGGAACTAGGTGAGCTTTGAGGTCCTTCCCAACCCGTAACCACTCCCTGATTGCGTGAATTGAGCAGGCATTTGTTCACCCAGGTTTGCAAGTTAATATTTGGTTTATTGCGTTGGGATTGTGGATTGTAGTGAGAAAAGTAAACAAAAAGCAAATATTGATAGTTGTGAGTAATCACTTTCCCTGCAAGGACAAACACTGGTAATTTGCAGCCTTCCTGGTGTTAAAAGGTAAATGTAACTCGGTCCCACATCACACAAAACCCCTGAAGTGCACAGATTTGCATCCACCCAGGTCCCTTGGGTGTCCTAGGAAACACTTAGTTTTTGTGAACTAGAAGAATCTTATTAATTGGAGATGAAAATCATTTTTTAAGCTTGACTTAAAAATCAACTTAAAAAAAAAAAGTCTCAAAAAGAGATTATTGCAATTGTGAAGTATAATTAATTAATTAATTCTCAAGTAATGCATTTTTCAGGATTAAAGATAATTTTGCTTGTTGTTAATAATATTTTTGAACAAACTTATGAGCTTCCTTACCTTATGTGTGTGGGGTTTTTTCTTAATAATCCCTTTATATTAGTTACTGGAATTTTCATTTTCCACCTATATTAAAATGGTGTGTCAAGAGGGGATTAAAAAGCATTCCTACTTTGCCGTTCGGGCATCTTGAACCACCTTTTCCTGCACCCCCAGTTTACACCAAAGCTGTTGCTGGATGCTGTGGTAAGGAAGAAGGTGTGGGCCAGGTGAGATCCCCCAGCCCCATGCAGGAGGCACGTGCTCCATCCCAGCTGCTGTGTGCACACATCCCTGTGTGCTCCGGGCTGGGCGCAGCAGAGCCAAGGGCAGGGTCAAGGCTGCAGCAGGAAGTGGGGGTGGGCTGCAGCCCAGGGACATGGAGCCTCCTGCTTCCCTGCTGTTGGGATGTAGTTTTAGGGGTGTAAAGAGTGTTTTGCACAACCAGGATTTACCCTTTGCACTCACCTTCCATTAGAGATAAGTTTTCTGGATTTTTTCAAACCTGCTTGGTTAAATCATTAAACAGCAGCTGGAGGGAAAGAATGAGCTCATTAATTTGTGCCTTCTCCTTTTGTGGTTCATGTGTTCTCTAAGAGCACCTTCAGACATGGCTGGGATGTGCTCCCCTCTTCCCCCCTTTGCCAGCCTGTTGGCATGGGTATTCCATGTATTCTATGCTGCCTTTATCTTGGCAGTGGCTGATTCCATCTTTTATCGCCTGAATTTGAATCACAGAATCATTTTGTTTGGAGCATCTTTCTAACACGATAGAGTCCAACCATTAAACAAGAAGCACCAAGATAGTGAAGGACAAGTCGCCTTATTTTCAGAAATGCCGATTTATTTCCCTCCAAGGAGGTAACAGCCTTAACCCCACCTCGTTGCTCTGCCCTGCTGTAGGTGGATCAAGTTTGAGGAGAAGGTAGAACAAGGTGGGGAGCGATGGAGCAAACCGCACGTGGCCACCTTGTCCCTGCACAGCCTGTTCGAGCTGAGGACGTGCATAGAGAAGGGCTCCATCATGCTGGATATGGAGGCCTCTTCCCTCCCACAGGTGGTGGGTAAGTACACCTGGCTTGACTCCTTCCCTCACCACTTCCTCAGAAATTTTTATTAACCCTGGTTAATGGTTCTATGGATGGTTTTAATAAAAAAGCACTGCTTTTCCAATAAAAGAGGAAAAACAAAAGAAAGAACAAGGAATAAGAGGGGAAAACTAGAAAGTACCTGGAAAAGGATAACAGATGAAAAGAGTCCTTCTCAGTGCAGGAAGAAGAGTAAAAGACACCAATTTAATTTATGTTCACTACAGAAAAGGTGACGTGAAAGGGCCACATCTCTGGAGGCAGAGATACCCATCAGGTACCATTCGTGGAGATCAACTCGAGCCAGGAACTGCTCTTGGCTGAGGTGTTCAGTGCCCACTCAAGGCAGATGGGGCTGTGTTTAGGATGGGATAACCCCCACCCCAAGCAAGGGAGAGGGGAGAGCACCCCCAGCACCAGCTGGTGCTCTGCTTTGCAGAGTAGGAGGGCAGGTTTTGTACGGTCAAATTAGCTGTGGCCTGCGCTGACGCTCAGTGACACGCTGAGAGCCAGATCATGTTGCCCGTGGCATGTGAGAACTTAGAGAAAATAAATTTTCCAAGTGGAGGAACATTTAACCAAAATGCTGAGTTTAAGAGCCATTACATGAAGAGATCTAAAAGAGCAGAATTAAATATTTCCTCTGCCAAAACTCAGTGCTTTGATTGATCATCTCAGGAAGTAAGGTCAAAATTATCCTGGCTTGGAATTCTCACATACACATATCGTAAGACTTGGAATTACAGCTGCTTCTGGTGTTAAATACAGAGTTTTGAACTTAGTTTTGCAAGTGCTTATGGTGACATTTATCTTCCTTTGATTTTGTGTCTTTGTATCCAAATGCACAGCATAGCAAAGTTTTAACAAAATAAAGCACCTCAAGAACCTCTGAAGTTTTCTGCTGAAGGTGAAGCTGCTTCAGAAGCTGATGTTCATGGCTTGAAACTTTAAACCCTCAAACATTAAATTTTCTTTTCAAGTTCCTTCGAGATGTCACCTTCAATCTCCTTCTTCAACACCCAAATTAAATCTAATTCCTAGGAGATTAAATTACACATCGGTGGCTGCTGTTGCTGTGACACTGTGACACTGTCCTGAGCGGGGTGTTTTTGCTGGTCCAGACCTTTAATCAGACAGGTAGGGATATCCAGGACTGGATTTCCAGGATGATTTAATCATGATCACTTGACTGGTGTCTGGTAGTGACACACAGGAAAGGAAAACTCCGAAGAAAAACTCTGTTGTTTGTTTTTTATCAGCAACAGGGAAGTGCCAGATAGAGAAGGGTAAGCTTGAATGAAGGTTCTGAAGGAAATACTCCAAAAATCACTAACAAAAACCATGAGCAAGAGAAGCTTGTATTAAAATAACGCTTAATAAAGGTCAGCCTTTTGCCAAACATGTTGTGTAAGGGTACCTACGTGCGTATACCCACCCTGTCTTAATTTGACAGGAAGAACTAGGCTCTTCCTTAGGGATTTGAAGAGGCATTAATTCTTGGGCAGCATGTAGAGGATGACTTTCTGACTCACTGAGTTAGCAAATGTGATGCATGTCCTGCCTCCCCCTTGCTATAACTTTTATTATTAGCACAAATAAAAGTTACCAGCAGACAAATATGAGCTGCCACTTGCCTTCAGGGGACAGCGCATGAACTCAAGTCATCAAGGGAACAACTTCATGTGAGATTCACTGCACAGGGGACATTCTTCATAAGTCTGGCCACCTTTTTGCCTTTTTCCTCTGGGATAAGGGAGGAGAAAGGAGGGAATTGATGGGAAGTGAGCAGGTATTGAGGGTACCTTTCCTCGTGGTGACTCCATGAAGAGTAAAGCCATATAATACATCCTGTGGTAACTGGATCAAGTTCTGCCATTTGTAGTTGCCATCACTTCAGTCCTGCAAGTGAATGATTTAATTAGTGGCTCATCTCCCGGACTTCTTCCTGTCTTTAGATTAGGTTTTACTGGGGGCCTGCAAGGTGAACTCAGGCCTTGTTGAATCTGGCAGAAGTTTTTCTGTGTGCTTTTTGGGATCATCATGGAACTTGCAGTAGAGTAACAGCAACTTCATGAAAGTCCAGACCCAGAGGGGATTCCATTTCTGAGCTAAGAACCATCTTACTTTGGTCTTTGAAATAGGCTCCACAGCATGTAGGAAATAGCAGAAGGCAATCTCAATGCAATAGGTGTGTGCTAGTGGCTCATGCTGCATGGAAGTGCTCATGTTCTGTTGCAAGAGGGATGCCTAAAAGAGATTTTCATACAAATTAAAAAAACCCTGGCTTTTAGATGGTAAGAAAGCATTCAAAAAAGCGGGCTGCAAATGCCTCCAGCCCCTCTCTCTCTTGCCCTCTGTGGAAGCAGATTTGAGCTCTGTGGTTAATTTTGCTCTCCCCTCCCTTGCCCTTCCTGTGCCTGCCACAGAGATGATCGTTGACAATCAGATCGAGACGGGGCTGTTGAAATCTGAACTGAAGGACAAGGTCACCTACACTCTGCTCAGGAAGCACCGGCACCAGACCAAGAAATCCAACCTGCGCTCGCTGGCTGACATTGGAAAGACCGTCTCCAGTGCAAGTAGGATGTTTTCCAACCCCGATAATGGTAATGCAGAGGCTACCTGGCTATAGCCTTCTCTGTCACAGCAACCCACCCGCCCAGAACTAACTGCGTGGCCCTGACACTGCTTTCCTAACCCCCGTGGGAGCAGCGAGCCGTGCTGATGGCACATCAGCGAGGGCTCTGCAGGCTGCTTCGGCCGTGGCACGGCGCTCTAACCACATCTTCACTGGACTGACAGGGACCTGAGGGGCAGGCAGGAAGGCAGGGGGGTGCTCTTGCAGCTGGCGTCTAGGAGATGGTTTAGGATCAACAATAGGAAAGAGAGATTCTCAAAAAAACTTTGGTGGCGCCTGAACCTTAAAAGGCTGATCACCTGAAACATTTGGGCAGAGACGAAACTTCATGCACATTCCATGTCTGTAACAGTGTTGGTAGCACTGTGAATCAAAAATGACCTGGCAGTAACATCTGGCTTGCATTTTATTGCCATACAATCATTGTCCAGTGGGGTAAAGCTGATTTCCATCTTGCTTTATTCATCTTAAAATAGTTCTGTGGTGTGTGTTGTGAATATGTCTCTTCTTCTCTCTAGAAGTTGTGTAATAGGTAGTACTGTGCTGGTAATGGTGTCCCTAAATGTACGTGTGTGTGTGTTTGTATATGCAGACAGCTACGGAGGCCTGAGCACTGACTCAGTGCTTGCCCCTGGGTGGAGATTTGGGGTATTCTTGCTCATGGTAATAAAAAAAGGAGGAGTTTTAAGCCTCTTGTCATGCCTTGGAGTTCTCTTAACTGTCTCCTGTGGCAGTCTAGAAATTGGGCTAAAAGTTGCTGTTTAAAAATACCCAGAAATAAAATCAGGTGAAGAAATTCTTTTTTTCTTGCTCCACCAAAGGCCTCTTAGCTTGCTGTGTTTGGCTTCTAAAACTCACCCTAACATTCCTTTGTAACCTATTCTCACACTTCATTATTATTTCTTGCTTTGGATCATCCTTTGATGTTGCAGCAGGAGTGCTTGTGCACATGGAGACTTGCTCTGGGTGATGCTGCTTGTTGTGTCCGAGTGCCTCGATAAGGTGGTGATGAGTGAGCAATGCAAGGTGCAGTAATGTGAGCCAAGGGAGCGTTCGCAGTGAATGTCCCTCACAGGAGTCCAATGGAGCAGAGAGGGACTGGAGTCTAGGGAAGGCACTGTGAGGAAATTACAGCTTTAGGGAAGGGGCTCAGCATGGCCAGATGAGTCCTGTAGCTGGAGGAGCCATGGGCAGGGACTCTTGCTAGCCACATTGCTACAAGTTCCAGCCAACCTGGCCTTCTGGATGCCTTCCCATGGTGTGCTCCACACAGTTTGGATGGAAGGCATCTGCTTTCTGTTACCACCTCTGTGACTCGGACTCTTTCTGGAGCTTTGATGGCTGGGTTTGCTGTGAAGAGTGCAATCCTGGTCTTGGCCATGGTGTGTGGGAGGCTGAACACCAGACAGACACGTTGTCAGCTACTGGTGCTCGGGCGTTTCAGTTTCCTCTTGTAGGGGATGCCCTCAGTTCTTGGCTGCAAACCCCTTTTCCTGCACATAGGCAGAACTTAGCCCAGGAAGAGTGATGTTGGCAAAGGGCATTCTTCACATTCTCACTCAGCCCCTGCTCATTTGTCATGGCTAAGGGCCTTCTTTATTTGGATTTTAAGTGATTTCAATTTTATTCATTTCTTATTCTTGTTTGAATGGGCTATGCAGGTCCTGCTCAGTTGGACTGATTCTCCAAGGGCTCTTTCCTGGTCTGGCCATCAGCCACTCCTTTTATGTTGTTCTGTCTCTGTTCTCCCACCTGGCGTATTTATGTGCTCTGAGGATGTATATATAACACATTCTGTTCTGTGACAGTACAAATGCATTGAGACTTTAGGAGGGTGAGACTGACATAAGGGGGAAATACCTCATGAATAGTCATTATTTATTATTTACACTTTAATGAAAAAGTAACTACAGAATGTATTTGATCAGGGTATACCGTGGATTCAATGAGTCTCGCGTGTCCTTTAGACAGATAAAATTTTTATGAGGCCAATGGGAGTGCAGCTGTCTCTTGGCATAGCTAATCACCATAATGACTGTGCCACCAGCCCCAGGCACTCCTAAATTTCCCTGGAGTTTCTTTCTGGGTAGGTGTTTGTTTTCATTTCAGTGTCAGTGAAACTTCCATCCAATATTGATGCTGCCACCAGGTCTGAGCATCTGTCTGCCCTCTGCATAACAGCTTTACAGGCTGGTGTAGCTGTCTCCTGCTTGACTGGCTCAGCAGGGACACCTTCTGCAAGCTGGCCATCCTGCCCTAGAACACTTCCAGGAGTGGGATTTGTTTGCTAGATCTAAATTTTGGAAATATATCCTGGGCCGTGGCTCAAAAAACTCCTGAGGTGCCTCTATCTCATTTGGTTCAGAGTGCTAAAATAACTGAAGTCTTAGGGCCTCCAGAATGTTATTTTCGACTTCTGAGATGAATGAGCCCCATTGCAGTTATCCCAGATACCTCTAGAAATTCAGGAACCTAAGAAAGAATGATCTCCCTGCCCAACTGATCCAGGAGCATCTCTATCCTTTCCCAACCCTCCCTAGGGATGGGGGTGACTTTGTGGTCCCTGGGAGCGAGTCATCCTCAGCCCCCATCTTTCATGTCACGGCTCTGTTTGAGGGTGAGGTAGTGATCAGATGGGCAGACACACGGCCTAGGTGTGCTCTGACACCTGCTCTTCATTGCTGCATCACAGACGTTGAACATGGGTCATGCTGTGGCAGGATGTTTTGTCAGGAATCTCTTTGCTCTGGGAAAGGAATTGGGCAAAAGAGGGTAGTTCCTTGTGTGCCATGGATAGAGGAGGATAAATCACCACATTCCTTTGCTGTCATTCAGCAGGAAGAAGATGGTTGCTAGAAAATCTGGGCATACAGAGCTGGACTAAGCAATCCCACCATGTTATCCTGCAAAGACACAGCCCTTTTCCTTGCTTCCACTGGTAGAAGGTTGAGCGTATGAAGTGTTCAGCAAGGATACTTCCATCTTACGTGTTCATGGGACTCCTGCAGGGGTTTTTTGATGTTTTTTTTACAGGTGTTTGTGTGTGTCTGGTTTTGTTGAGTGGCTTTGGAAGACTTGTATCCCTTCCTGGCACAGCCCTTGTCCTGCACCTCTGGAGCAGTATGTAACACCTGGGCTAGCAGCTCTCCAGCTGGCACACCTTGGGGCTTGCCATGGAATAACATGGGATCTGTGGTACCTGTCCCTTCTGCAGGTGCCCCAGGACTGATCAATATTTACCAGCCTTACGTGACATTTGCTGTCCAGTTTGAGGTTTCTCTTTCAGAGCTTTGTGCCTGCCAGTGTTTTGTATAATTTAACACCTGTGGGAGCCTTTGGCAAGTGAGGAACGATCTGCTGCTAAACCCAAGCTGGCAGAGCCTGTAGAAAACTGTGATGTGTTTAAGTGTGTGTGTTTAACCACCATAAATAATGGCACTGTCCCATCACCGCGTGGGTGCTGCCTAAACACCTCCTGAGCACTGTTTGTTCACACTGTGCTGGCAGCATGGTTTGGAAACAGTTGAGTGGGAATAGCAGGCTGTTGGCAAGGTGTCAGCTGAGGCACAGACAGGAGGGCACCTGGCTGTGGGGGGAGAAAGGTTTTACTCTGTTTTAGAATTCTAGAAGAGTTTGGGTTGGAAGGGAGCTGAAAAACCATCTTGTTGCAGCCCCCTGCCACTGGAAGGGACACTTTCCACTAGCCCAGGTTACTCCAAGCCCTGTCCCTTGGACACTTCCAGGAATGGGGCAGCCATGGCTCCTCTGGTTCAGCATTAATCAGTTCAGTGTTTTTCACATGAACTGTGACCTCAGTGCCTTCATAGCTGAGCAGTGGCATCAGCTGAGCAATACCACAATACCAGCACAGAGGAGAGCAGTTGAAGTCAGAAATGAGGTGGTGTCCAAAGAATGCTTGGAAAGCCCCCATCAATGTGCGTATTGGCATCATGGGAAGCATTGCAGACTAAGGTGAGCATTTCCCAGTCTGGATTGGTGTGCCTGAGTATGTACGGATGGGTTCAGGATGCTCAGAGTTGGTTCCTGGGACATGACCTGATCTTTATTTTCAAAAACCTGTTGTTACTGATGGTGCTGCAGCCTGGAACCGTTCAGTGCCACCAGCACTGCAGCTGATCACTCACTTCCTTGAGATCTGCTTCAGAGATGCCTGAGTTTCAGACACCAGGGATGGAAAGCTGTGTCCAGCCCTGCCAAGTGAACGCTGCGAGGTGGAGCTGCAGAGGAGATGGCAGGATCTAAATGAGGGGCCTTTGGTGACCGCACTGTGCAGCTCAAACCTTCTCTCCTGCCTGGCTTCCCTGTACCACTGCTTGAGCCTTTCTTTCTGGCATAATTTTTATTTTCTTTTCTTTTAACTTTTCCCCTTTGCTCTTTTCCTGCTCTTTGCTGCTGCTCCTGTCTCCTGCTTGCCTGGCCCAAGCACGCAGCCCGCTCGAGAGCTCCGTGCCCTGCCTGGCCACCCGCACCTTGGATGATGAACTGGGAGTGCAGCGCAGCCCCAGCGTGGGATGGCTCAGTAAGTGCCGGGCAGGGCTCAGGGCGGGCAGCCTGGGGGCCAGGAGAGGAAGAGGAAGAAGCCCCACCAGCCGGGCTCCTAACGCTTGCTGCTGCATTAACAGTGGGAAGAGCACGGATGTGTTCCATGGGGAGTGGTGCTGCTCTGGCTGTTTGTTTTATCCCCACTGTCCCTTCCGTTGCTCTCTTTCATTCTGTTTTCCATTTTTCCTTCATCTTGGATCAAATGGTTAGGTCATTCCCTCTCTTTCCAAGGGGAATCTAAGCTGGCTGCTGGCACTTTTTTTTTGTCTCTTGAAGTATCCCTTGTTTGTTAAAGGGGCTTAAATATTTTAATTTTCATATAAATTATCCTCAGAAATAGTCTGCCAGCTTGATCTCTCTGGGGTGAGCCGGATGGGTCTCTGGCACTACTCCTGTCTGAATCCCTGTGTCAGACATGATTCGTGGGAGCCTTGCTGATCCCAGAGGAGCACACTGCTCCTCCCAGGAAGGCACAGCTTACAGCACTGGTGGCACAGAAGTGTTCTTCGGTGGCCACGGCAAGCGACTGAAGTCTGAATTCCAGGGTATTCCCCTTGACAGATGACCATGGAGCTGATTCATAGGATGAGATCATAGCATGGAGGGGTTTGGACTGCCTGCCCTACTTCCCTCACGAGACCTTGGCTGAACATGGCTCATGTCACCTTTGCCAGAGAGACAGGAGTGGGAATTGGGCCTGGATCAGGAAATTATCCTTTGTTAGCCAACACCATAAAGGGTGTATGTCGTGTGCCAGAAGTACTCCAGAGGGGTCTCAGCAGCTGAAACTTGGTACTCCATGTGTTTTTTTGGAACTGGTGGGTTTGTGTGGCTATGGGGAGCCCATTTTGGAGAAGGTTTGTTTGGAGCTGCTCTGAGTTTGTGTGGCTGTGTTGAGTCCCCTAGGAGAAGAAGGCTGGTAGCAAGGGGAGAGAAAGGCACAAGCCTTCTTCTCTTGGCAGTAGGGCCATTATATCCCAGGGAACAATCAGCTTGGAATCTAATAAACAAAGCAAACAAGTAATCTGTAATGGGGGTTACAGATTACTAAGTGGGGTCTTAAATAACAGCAGGAAGAGTTGAAGCTGGAGATCCCCCTTTGGAATACATGATTTGTCTAATTGTGCTTGGCTTTGGCTGTGCTGATGTTGTTGGATGTGGCAGTAACACAAAGCCGGTACAGCTACTTTGAATCTATCCCCATAGAAAACCCATAGAAAGTCCAGAGTTTTTTATTCCCACTCCTTTGGTTATTGGCTCCTGATGCTGATTTATTATTGAGCTTGTTTGTGCTGGTAGCTGATGAACATTGAGAACTTGGACATTCCTTTTAATAATACCAAATAAATATTGTCTCAAAACACAGCCTCAGTTGGGAGATACCTCCTCGCCATTTTTTTTTCTTGATATTTCCTGTCTTTCCAGTGACATTCATGGTCAGCAACTCTGGGATAGAAGCTCTTGGTTCTGTGTTTCAGAGAAGTTTTTGTGTTTCTGTTGGGAGAAGGGGTGGGAACATCTCAGGATAATTTAGAACAGTTTGTACTGGCCACTGTGATTTCCAATCCTGTATCCGTCCCAGGAGTCTTTGTTTACTATTGGTTTGTTTGTTTGTGTTTTGGGTTGTTTCAAATTTAATTATTCTGCCGCATCTCTGGAGAGTTTCTTCACCTCTCTGGAAAATCTGGTGTCAGGAATTGGCGACTCTTGGCCTGTCAGTGTGGCACACACGGTGTTTTAATCAGTGAGATGCTTAGGGTTCATGAGCTTAGTTAATGAGCTTACTTGGAGTGAGGTAGGTGTTCATTAGGGGCTGTCTCAAAGGACCAGGAGCTGCCACCCTCCCTCTCTGCCTGCGCTGTCTGCAGTGTCTGGGATGCTGAGGAGGGCAGATGCCAGCCACATAGGAGAGCTGGGGCCAGGGTTTTGCACCCTGGAAGGTCCCAGCCCTGTGGAGGGATGTGTTTGTGGTGGGTCCTGCGTGACCTGGCCAACGATGTGGTCCTGCTTGGCTTTTCTCCCACAGGCAGGAATTATGAAAGGTCCTTGGACTCTTTTGCTGTCCTGGGAGTCACTAGGCTGCTATGGATCAGAGGTGACAAAAAGCGTTAGCATCTTAAATCCCCCCTGTGCCACATCAAGTGACAGAAAGCAGCTTGTCAGGGTCTGGAATTCCCCGCATCAGCCTCCCCAGGAAAGGTGTTGCTGTAGCCTGAGCCTCTGTGTTCTGACTGGCCCCAAGCAGGTGCTTTAACTGGTGATGTTGTTGTTACAGGCAGCCCAGCCATGGCTCACCGAAACCTGACTTCCACCAGCCTCAACGACATCTCGGACAAGCCTGAGAAGGACCAGGTAAGCTCCAGGTCAGGCCTTCTTTCAGGGGTGTTTGGAGAGGAGCTGGATGTTGGGAAAAGGGCTCCTCCCTACCTTAGGGAGGTAAAGAAGAGGAGTGAGTATTTTTTAGTGCTGTGACTGGTTCTTCCACTCCTTAAGTACCAACCCTTGGAAAACAGCAGGTTAATCTTACAAGGTCTGAAGCAAGTGACACCACATAGATGGCATCTTGCTGATCCCCATGAGAAAGGAGGGAAAATACCCAGGAAGTGATGGATTTTGCATCCTCTTCCTGCTGAGGGGTTACAAGGGTCTGCAGAGGAACACCCTGGGCTGGAACCCAGGGTTCACAGGAACCATGGGATAGAGCAGGAGCACGTAGGAGAATGTGTCCTTGCTGCAGCAGCTGGTGGGACAATGGTGCCACTTCACCCTGCACATCCCAACGGGAAGGTGGCTGTGCTGACAGGTAATGTGGGAGAGCAGCTCCAAAATGCAGTCTGTAATTGAGTTAAAATTGGCCTCCAGTGACAAATCTCCATGGACTTGGCCTCTTTCTTAGACTAGGGTAATGTTTGTGGTATGGCATATGGGCTGTCTTTGTGTGTGTTTCCGTCCTTTCCGAAGGCTGCCAGTTCTGAGGGGTAAGAGTAAGTTTATTCCAACTCTTAGAAAACTGGTGGCTGAATGGGGTCTCTGTGCAAGTTTGAAAAAACCTTTGTCTGGGTTCAAAAAGTGGGTTATTCTCAAAGCCCGGCTTTTTCTTTCGGAGAATCTCTTTTTTTGTCTGCATCTTTCAGCATTCCCTAGTCCCATGGTGATTCTGAATGCAAATGAGAGTCACTTAGGAAAATTATTTGGGTAGCACAGTGTTGCTGGCCAGTTGGGGATGACTCCTGTCCTTCAACAATAGCTAGTCACAGTCTTCTGTAAGTGCGTCCTGAAAGGGACACAGCAACATAATTGAGGTAGAAAAGTGAGTTCAGACTAATTAAATATTTAAAAAAGAAATAGGTATTTGCCTAAAGAAATACACTTCCATGGAAAGAGAAGGGGAACAGCGTGTTTTGCACTGACCTCAGTCATGCAGTGTTGTGTTTTGTAGTATCATCTGTGTTGATTGTATTTCCAAAATATCTGTTTCCTTTAATACACACAGCCACACCTGGGGAAAAGGACAATTGTGAAATCACTTTTTGTCACTGGACAAACTGCTGTTATATTTTCAGTCCCATTGTAATTGGGCTTTTAATGCTAGACCAGCCCAAAGCTGGGGCTGAGCCTTGCAGCAGTTTCACAGGTCTCAGCAGTGCAGATTGCCCCACTGCCCCTCCCGTGTCTCTGGAAATTCAGATAATGGACTTTTGTGGAGAATTGGTTATAAAAATAGATGTTTTGGTAGCACTAATAGGGAAATCTGTTTACAGATGCAGCTGGGAGCACGCTCCCAAGTTCTTAACTTCTAGTGTACATAATGCCTGGCTCTTGGTAGTGAGAACTGTTTCTTGCTAAGTGTAGAGTTCCAAAAATCCTCTCAGTTAATTAGCCTGTGTCCTGCTGATGAACCTTGCACAAGTGGGAGCCTTGTCCTCTGTGCCTCGAGACATCACCTTAGAGCTCAGTTTTCCTGGCTGATTGACACAAAGTCCTGCCTCGATTGAGTTTGTGGCATTGTGGTGGTGCCTGGCAACTTCCTTGGGCAGGACTCAGTGTGCCATACAGGAGGCACGGCAATAATCCATCGTGTTACCACAACACAAGCTGCAAAGGGAGCAGGTTCACTTGCCTTGGCAGCAGAGATACTGGCTATTGTTATTTGGGCATCCCATCTGGAAGCTGGACAGTTTAGTGAGGCCATACAGGCAGGGGGGAGTATGCTGAAGGCACAGAATATCCCAATTTTTATTTATTTGTGTCTGTGTAAGAACTGCAATGGGTGAGGTCAGTTTATAGCAGTTGCGTGCTTCCTTCCTGCATCCTTAATCAATCCCTGGTTTTTACACAGATAGAGGATGGCATGCCTGCGTTTTAGAAGAAAACTCCTTTGTACCTTCAGTGATTTTCCTGTCTTCCTACATCCTTAATATTCAGTTCTGCAACTTTTAATGCTGTTTGGAATGGTTGTAACTAATAATCTAGGGAATTTATAGCCAGCATAGTCCTTTAATGTGTAGTGTTCCTGCTCTTTTTCTCTGGGTGTTGTAAAGTTCAGGTTTCACATGCATGTCAGAGATGTGATCTGTCAGAGAATCCTCCTGGATTCATCCCTACTTCCAGAGAGCCAGACATCTCTGCCTGGCTCAGGGGTGTTACTTATGACTACTGAATCAGGCAATTTGCACCAGCCAGGCTCTCTCTGCCATGGGAATGGTGGATTGATCCACTGGGATTGCAAAAAGGCTGGCTAAGTATCCTGCAGAAGCCACGGGGCCCTACTCAAACTGCTCCAATGAGAAACAGCCTCAGTAAGGGCCCACAGATTTGGGTTTGCTCTTCTGTCGTGTTTTTTGCTTTGGGCTTGTTTGGCATTTTATAAAAACTATTAGGGAAGAGAAGGTGTATTCCCTTTTATTGTGTTTGTTTTGGCAGAGCACTGATCCCGAGGTAACAGTGCAGAGAAAGGATTTGCCTTCATTTATCGTATTTTAGGAGGTGTCGGCTGCAGTTAATGCCTTTGCAGCTGGAGAGATAAGCAGTAGTATTTAGGGATAATTTATTCTTCTTTTCTGTGTAGAAATTAATAAATGAGCATCTGGACTTCCTTCCCCCTTCTGGGCTCCCAGCTCTCTGTGGCCAGATACATCAGTGGTGCTGGAGCTATGTCCATAAAAACGAGGGCCTCTCGTGGCTGGAGAATTCCTACAGCTCCTGAACATCAAGTTGTTGGATCAAGTTTTTCACGAGCACCATATTCACAGAATCCCAGAATCTCAGAATGGATTGGGATCTTAAATATCACCTTATTCCAGCCCCTGCCATGGGCAGGGCCACCTTCCACTAGAGCAGGTTGCTCCAACCCCTGTCCAAGCTGGCCTTGGACAGTTCCAGGGATGGGGCAGCCACATCTTAGTATTTTAAAAACATTTAAAACTTTTTTTCAGCTTATGTGTGAAGGAAAGTGACTGAAAAGAGATGCTCTATCAGCCCCTCGGTGCTGTAGTGCCAGCAGACCATAGGAAGCTGGGGAAGTTCCTAGTGCTGGTCCCACTCCAGTCCCTCCTCCTGCGAGAAATCCTTTGGCTGTGCTCTGTTAGGATGTCCTTGGCAGCTCCGAGTGGCTGAACCACCAGGACTCCTTCAGTGCTCAACATGTAAAATAAAGGAGACTTGAAAGGAAATCTGTTTTCCCAGGGACCTGCTATTCCTGAGCTGATGCAACAGCATATAGAAAGGGAATGTATGTTGATATAAGGGGAGTTTCCTGACCTGGTGTTATCTCTGCTTCCAGAGGGCTTGGATGTGGGACGAGCCTGGCTCTGAATGAATACAGTCAGTCAGAGGGAGGCACAAAACCCTTCTTATTTGTTGTGGTGTAGACACTGTGTATTCAACCCCGTGTTTCCATGTCAACAGGGGATCTGTGCCAAAGCCAGCGTTGAAGTTAAAAAAGAAATTGGCCTTGTTTAGAGAAACCCTCCTGCCTTTCCTGGGGACTGATGGACAGGGAGGTGCTGGATGGATCCCATTCTTGGGAATGCAGTCCTGTGATTGATTGTGGGACTGATTGCCTGTTTTTCCTGTTGGAAGATCTTCTCATCTCCACAGTTGCAAGCAGACATTTCCAATTTTGAGGTCTGTCAGTCTGGTTCATGTACTTTCACTCCACGGAGCTCCAGAAAAAATGGCTGTCTTCCAGTGCAATCAATGCCACACTTCTGGAGGAAAGGAAAAGTTTCCAGAAAGTTTAGTTAATTGGAATTTCCTTTACTTTTGCTGTTTTTCTTGATGCAGAGAGCAGTTTTGCCTGCCTGGTTTCTCCCCATATCCACAGTGACCCTCTAAAGCTATCCTGGGTGATGGAGCAGCCTGGAGCCTGGAAGGTACCCCTGGAGGCAGGTGTTCATGGGGAGAAGTTGTGGGAAGGTGATCAGGTGATCTTAAACCTACGTGTGAACAGACACAGAAAAACAGAGAGACAGAGACAGGTTCAAGTTCCAGGGGGAATTAACCTTCCTTAAGTGCTACTTAGGAGTGAGCACTTAGGAGCTGCTTTCATTTCCAATAGATCCGGAGTGGTGTTGGTGATCCAAGTGCTACAGTACATTTAAGGAAATTGAGATTTTGAGGTTGCTGTGCCTTTTTGCAAGTACAGTGCTGGAGACCTGTGGCTTTTAACATAACATTAGTGGTTGGGTTGGAATGATGTTCAGTTTGGCAGGGAACAGTGAAGCTCCCTCATCCCTCCCTTGTTGCTGCATGCTGTTGAGGAGTCAGATCTTTCCAAAGATTCTTTGGGGAATGGTTCAGAATGGATTTTAAGTGCTGACTGCACTCATTACCTGTCTGATAAATAATTTAAGAAAGTGGCAAATGGTGCTGCAAAACTTGTTTGGAGATAAAAAACACCACTGTAAGGCAGCTTTTCAAAATTAGTGATGGTGGTTAGCTGTTCTGGGCAGGGGGGAAGGGGCTGGAGCCTTCGGCCTCAGGAGCTGGGTGGCCACAGGAAACCCTGCAGGTCAGTTCTGGCTCAGAGAATCACCTGGGTTTGGGCCAGGTGTCTAAACCAGCCCTAGTGTTGCTGAATGATTCTTGTTCAGCAACACGGCCAACCTTGTGACATAAATTAAATGTTTGTTGTGGATTTGCCATCTTCCTGTTTTTTTTTTTTTTTTTACTACCACTATGTTCCCAAATACTGTGTGTGGAGGAATGGTTGCACTTTTCCAGATTTCCTCCATGTGGAGTTGTTAGTGCTCCTTGATGCTTATTTACTCTTTCTTTTGGTGGTAATCCTGATTGAAGCATGCAGGGGTAGGACAGTTTAGCAGTTTTCTTCCTGTTTAATCAATTTATGTATTTTCTCAAGACTTTTTCTATTTTTCTCCTTCCTTAAGTGGCAACTCATGCAGCTCATTAGGGATTCATAGCCCAGTTCAGCACCCCCCTCTCCCTGGTGCTCCTGGCAGTACATCCTCCCTGTCCATTCACCCTTCGCCAGGCACACACAGAGCATCTCCAGAGATCACCCAGGGAGAGGGGGCAGATTGGGGACCAGCTGAGGGCAGGGTTCTCAAAAACCTTAAATTCCAAATTAATTCTGCCGCTGCTGAAGTTCCAACAAAGGCGTCTCGCTGAGGCTGAGTTTTAGAACCCAGTGGCTGCTGCTGCAGTGTTTTCCCATTCCCTGCTGATGACTTTTCTCCATGGCTGGATCCAGACCAAGGGCACCTACTGCAGAGCCCAGTGTGCGCAGTTAACAGAGGTGCAGAGATGAGAAGAAGGTGCCCAACACAACTTAATTTTCTTTTCCTTCCTCTTTCACTGCTGCAGCTGAAGAATAAATTCATGAAGAAGTTGCCTCGTGACGCTGAGGCTTCCAACGTGCTGGTCGGGGAGGTGGATTTCCTGGAGAGCCCCTTCATTGCCTTTGTGCGGCTGCAGCAGGCGGTCATGCTGGGAGCTCTCACTGAGGTCCCTGTTCCCACACGGTAAGGAGACCCAGCCCCCAGGTACCAGACGGGGAACCTGCATTTCTGCCTGATAAAGTGAAAAAAAAAACAGGCCAGAAGATGTTCTCCACTGCTGTCCATCCCGTGACATGCAGAACCGTCAGGATTGGTGTAAAGTAGCAAAACTCACTGAAGCTGCTTCATCATTTTCAGGTCCTGAGTATGGTTATAAGTAAACCATTACACAAACACACTGACCTAACAACTCAACAGTAAAGGGCACTGTCAGTGTTGAATTTAAGTCCTGGGCTTTTTTTCCTGCCCCTTCTGTACAGATCCCAGATTCCCTCTACACATTTTTGTTGTACATATTATTCCTCTTCAGCTCAGATCAAATGGAAGATTCAATTCTGGCCCTCCTGAGGCAAAAAAAGTCAGGTAAACTGGGACATACAATTCTACTGGGGCTTGCTGCTTTGTAATGCATAATGGCTCAAGGAAAAATGTGAGAGAAATATTTTATTTATTGTGATTCATGTTTCAAATTAATCTCAGTCTTACAAATAGCAACATATCTTGTGTTCTTAAATATTTGAAGTCACTGCTTGAATATGCCTACCTATCTAAGCTGCCCTATGTGAATTCATATCAATATCACTCCCTTGTATGGAGAGGAAGTTAGGTGGCTGTTGTAATCCTTGCCTCTTCCTGTGTACCAAACAAAGGGAAAAGCGGATCTAGCTTTGCTCTTTAGTGCTAGTAGCAGTGTTTGTATTTCTTGGAGTTTCATTAAGTGGTTTCTTACAGCCACGTCCACAACTGTCTGTACACGCTGGGTATTTAGGTGGGAGTGTGGGGACCTGGATGTGGCTTCATTTCATTGTAGAAATTAATAATTCATTCCTCAACATTCCTGGCCTCTATGTGCTTCAGTATATCAGCTTCCAACTCTAATCCCACTGGCTATTTTTTAAACAAATCTCCAAGTTCTTTTCAGCAGTTGTACGATTAGGTGTTGTTTGCTGTGGTGGTGGGAGCCAGGCTGCTGGACAGCCTCATTACTCAGTAGCAATAATCAAGGCAGTATGTCCTTCCATGCCAGCATTTTTCCCAGGAAATAGTATTATCCATTTGCTGTTCTCCAAAGCAAATACTGGCCCTAATCAAAGCAGCAAGGCTCATTAGGTGGCTTTCATGAGTGATGAAGAGCCATTTGCCATGGCTGCATCCTACAAAATTCAATCAAGGAAATTCCCTGAGGGCCACGAGGAGCTGTGATGGAACATCTCCGGTGCTGCCGGCATTCCTGCCATGGGCCTGCACTTAAAGCCCACAGACTCTGCAGGATGCTGGAGCTGGAGCCTCTGGCATGCCCAGCCTTCTGTCCTGTGGGGCTTCTCCTTTTATTTTGTTAAATTCCTGATTCCCTGGTAAAACTGTGGGCGCCACACGGTCCCAGCTGGGCACTGTGCAGCCTCACAGGGTTTCTAATGTTTGGGTGCTGTTGGCTGCAGGACTGGCCTGGGCCAGGTCCCTGTTTCCTGGCAGTGTGACCTGGGTCTGCCTCTCTCCTTGGTTTTATGTAGGGCAGGAGAGGGTTAAACATGCAGGTTTTGGCTCAGGTCTAATTCAGCCCCTCTGTCTCGGGTGCTGTGTTAGGTGAACATTTCCTGCTCTTAAGCAACTGCAGATAGGCAAGGAATAGTTTGAGTTGGAAGGGAACTCAAAGATCATCTCATTCCAACCCCCTGCCATGGGCAGGGACACCTTCCACTATCCCAGGTTGCTCCAAGCCCCATCCAAACCAGGCCTTAGACACATCCAGAGATGGGGTAGCCACAGCTTCTCTGGGCAACCTGTGCCAGGCCCTCAAGTGTGGGCTTGATTTTCTGAGTCTGTAAGGTTTTCAACCTGTCAGACTGCTGGTTTTCTTGCCTTGGGAATAATCTGTCTCCCAAGGACGGTTCCTGTAAGTAGCCATTTTATTTTCATAATATTTCTGGGCTCTCATAGCCATTCCTCTTCCAGGTGTTGTTTTTGCTGTTTAACCAGTGAAGAGAAGTGTTGTCCTTACTGACCAATTACATGGTCCTTCAGTGCAGCATGTTATGAAAGGGCTGCGCAGAACTGTAAATAAAGCCTAATGATCTTTCCTTCTACCTGGAGTCAAGCTTGTCATTTTCATGTCCAACAGCGACACCTCAGCACCCTCACAGGGAAGAATTTCTACCTAAAATCCAATGTAACCTTGCCCTCTGTCACTGGGAAGCCATTTACCCATGTCCTGTCACTCCAGGTCCTTGTCCCAAGTCCCTCTCCAGCTCTCCTGTAGCCCTTTTAGGCACTGGAAGGGGCTCTGAGTCTCCCTGGAGCCTTCCCTTCTCTAGGCTGATCACCCCCAGCTCTTTCATCCTGACTCTAGAGCACAGGGGCTAGTAATAGAAAAATTGGGGATATTCAGTTGTAATAGAGATATCCCAGCCTTTCCTAAGTTTTCTTTTTACTGCTCAGATTGAAAAGACCTTTAAGGCCTTTAGTTTTCTTGTGTCGAATTTAATCCCACAGTACTTGGGACTCCTCACTTGGAGAAGTCCTGAGCTGGCAACGTGGCTTGAGATTGGCTTTGTATTTTCCTCAGAGCCACGCACAATCATGTGTTCAAGGCTGCTGTTTAATGCAATGAAGATGGGGAGGAAGATGAGGAATGAGCCAGGAGAAGATGTTTTTTGGAGATAAGCTGCACCAACTTGCATAGTCTGGTGTGTGGAGCTGGGAAAGGCCGGTGTCTGCAGATCTCAAATGAAGTGAAGTAACCTGCCCAAAGGTCACTTGGGAAGCGAAGGGGCAGGAGCCGGGTCCTCCCTGGCCTCCCAATGGAGGCTTTTCACTGCAAAGGCACTTTTCCTCCAGGACTTGGCTGAGATTCCTTTGTCCAGATGCCTTTAACCATTATGGAGTTGCTGTTCTATGCATTGAGAGAAGCACTGAATTTTGTTATGACCTCTGAGAGACTTTGGGCTTGGTGGAACCTCACATTCCTTGCCTTGGAGCATTGTTAGCAAGGTTAAGTAGGAGAAATGGGCATTGGATAACTCAGCATGTGTTGTGTGCAGCAGGGAGGAATGCTTGAGGGCCTTCAGCAGAGGAAGGAGGAGTAGGGCACAGCTAGAAGCGAGGGCTTTTTTAGATGGAAATGTTCATAACTAAATGATATCTATGCAGACATAATCTAGTTCAGGCCACTAAAATGCATTAATGCTTTGGGGTTTGCAATGTTTGGCCCATGAGAAGATCTTGTTCTACCCACTGAAGGCAGTTCTGAGCTGAATTAGGAAAACTTTGCCAGAGACTCCTTGTTTTCAAGAGTGTTTTAGTAGTGCAGGAGCACTACTGCTCTGTGCTGGAAAAGAGCCAGCTGGTTGGGGTTATTGCAGAAGAGGTTATAAAAGTGCCTGGTTCTCCTAGAAAACCAGAAGAATGCCAAGCAGCAACTCCTGAAGTTATGAACCTCTTTTTTTTTCATTAATATGTTTGGCTAATTTCATCTTGGAGTTTGGAAAGAGTTGGCTGAGGAACAGTCTTTCTTGAATGTTATTTTATAAGTGGTAAAGCAGAGAAAGTTCCAGGAGGTGGGAGGAGAGCAGAGGACATGACCTGGGTGTGTGTGGCTTACTCACCTCCCTGTGAACTGCAAGTAAAACACTCAAACACCTCGTGAAGAACTTGATTAAGAAGTGTTATGTAGTAATGCCAATCAATATGTATTTATGGATCCTGTCCTACTAACTTGCTGCCTTTTTTCATTTAGGACTCTAGATTATTTTGAACAGAAAGTACTTATTTGGATATAATACTCCTCATAAGTCATTTAACTTAGTAGTTCATCATATTTGAGTTAGGGAGATAAAATAATATTTAATCCAACCTTTGGAAGGGGATAGGTGCTTCTTCTGCTGAGGTTATTTCATATGTATGTTTACACTAACAAAGGTTTCATATCATTATGAAATGATATGAATGATGTGTTTTTTAAACTCTGCAGCAGTGACTTGGTTGCTGCCCAGAGAGATCATGTGAAAAATGAAGCATCCAAGGCCAGGATGGACGGGGCTCAGAGGAACCTGGCTCATAGAGAGTGTCCCTGCCCATGGCAGGGGACTGGAACTAGATGGCCTTTAGGATCCTTTCCAGCACAAACTATTCTGTGATTCTGTGAAACAAATCCTCATGGAGGTGGACAGGCTTTCATGGTGCACAGGGCATGATGGGCCACAGGGTGTAACCTCTGCTCCGAAGTTAGCTTGAGGCCACTGGCAGCCTCCAGTTCTCTAACAAGGACCAGAGTTTTTTAAAGTCAAATTTCTGTCTAGGTGTTGTGTAAGTAATAAGCAGTTCTTTTTGCCATCCTAAATGGGAACAATCTCTTGGTTTTGTCAGATTTCTCTTCATTCTGCTGGGACCAAAGGGCAAAGCCAAGTCCTATCATGAGATCGGCCGAGCCATTGCCACACTGATGTCGGATGAGGTAGGTGTCTTGGCATCTCCCGTGGGAAATGGCTTCTCCTAAGTAATGATATCCTTCTCTCCAGCCTGGTCACTATTGAGCTTTATGTGAATGCTCTCATTCACATAAAGCTGAAATATCCTCGTTACCTCCTAATTCCATCATTAACATAATTATTCCTTCTGGCTTCGTGATTTTTAAAAGTGTGACTCTAGGAGGGGTTTGTCCACTGTGTGTATTTTCCTGCTAGCAATCACTCTTTCATATCAACTGTGAATTAATTGTCAAATTTATTGTCATGGTCTTCACCTTGTGTCTCATTCTACCATCCCAGTATCCCACAGCCAGGGATATCCAAGTAATGCCCACAGGACTGTTTCTCCCAGGCTGTGGTGCCGTGTGTGGCACTGTGCCTGAGCACTGGCAGTGTTTATGTGTTAGCTAGGAGGAGCTGGCCACTCCTTGCTCCTCACAGCCCTTGCTGCTGTGGCTGGGCTTTCAAGATTCATTTATGGCTCCTTTCTTCCCATGTCCCTGGGGCTGTGCACACTGGGGCTCACTCACATTAGCTTTTCTTGGCATTGCTTTACTCTCCTATAGTTCCTTAATTACAGCTTGGCTGCTCCCAGCTCTCCTGCCTTCTGTCACTCAGTGGTCTTCTTTCCATAGCCCCCCAACTCCCTTCCTGCCACCAGCCTGTCTGTCACATGCACTGATCCACCTCCTCTCCACAGTCCAAAAGATTCCCATAAAATTCAGCATTAATGTTTCCCCACTGCCCTGATTTGTTCTTCTATTCTATTATGACTAACACCAAGCCTTTCACTCATATAAAAAACTAGTTTATTATGTTATCTTTGAGCAAATACAGTTCTGTCATAGGGTTGGAAATAAATCTGGGTTTGATAGACTAAAGTAGGTGGCTTTGTCAAAGTGTCTTCTCCAAGTATAATTGAAAATCCTTATGAAGAAGAAGACTCTTTTGCACTAAAGAAATAGAAAATTGCTTTATTAACATTTTTAAAGGTTAGAAATAGATGTTTTACTTAAAATTAGATATTTGTCTGCAAGGAAGGAATCTGTCGTTATCCAGCCAAAGGAAGGGGCTTTCCGAGAGTCACACTTCCTTATGCCACATGTCTTGATACTTTTTCAGAGGCTTCTGTGAAGGAATTAAGTTGATTTTGTAGAACTCAGCAGCTTCTCCTGGAGTCAGGACCATAGAAAATGTAAACCTTTTCCACAAGGAGTGTCTTTTCCTTGCAGGTGTTCCATGACATTGCCTATAAAGCCAAGGACCGTCAGGACTTGATTGCAGGCATCGATGAATTTCTGGATGAAGTCATTGTGCTCCCCCCTGGGGAATGGGATCCAGCCATTAGGATAGAGCCCCCCAAGTCTCTCCCTTCTTCAGATAAGAGGTAATAGCAGGAGAGGGGCTCTGTGGTGAAAGACAGTGGGCATGAGGTGTGGAAAGGGATGGGAAGAGCTGGTGTTTTGGTTGTGCCAGGTGTATGAAGTGACGTGCACCTGTCTGTCACTATCTAGAAAGTCTGGAGATATTTTCAGGCCTTCCTTGGTAGCTGGAGGATGTTCCTGAAAGTCTGTACCTTTTGAGGTGATGTTGTAGACACACAATAACATAGCTGGTAGCTAGCCTGGCTCCTCTTGGTCCTTGTGACGTGCTGTGTCCTCGCCCAGGAAAAACATGTACTCTGGTGGGGAAAACCTGCAGATGAACGGGGACACACCCCACGACGGGGGGCACGGCAGCGGCGGCCACGGCGACTGCGAGGAGCTGCAGCGGACTGGCAGGTCAGTGACACCCCTGCAGTGCTTCACTTGCCAAAAACATCCCCCCCCCCCAATGGGCTGGCTGTACAGGCTGAGGTGTGACCCCAAAATGTGTCCTGGGAGCTTTTCATGCCCAGAGTGAGGCATGAAAGGGTTCCAAACATCCAGCTTCAGCAAATCATAAAATATCATGAATCAGGTGCTCATTAAATGATAAAGAGCCATTAAAAAGGACAGAAGGCTCAGGTAGGTGCTGCCTATTGGGAGCCTGTGAAGTTAGATGAACCATAAGGGACATAAACGTGGCAGGTACAAGCCTCAGTTAATCCATTTGGATTGCTGAAGGGGTGTCTTAGCCAAAAGCAGAGATGTTCCTTTTTCCAGACGCTAAAATTGCAGTTGAATTGCACAGCTGAAGACCTTTATGGGATAGAAATAGAGAAGGTAACAGCACCCCAGGCCCTACTCTCTGCTTTATTACTCTGCTTTGTGCCATGTAAAAGTTCACTGTGTGGAAGTCAAGACAGACACTGCACTCAAAGTGCTTTATTAAAAATATCAGAAGGCTCCAAGCATCAGCACATTGTTTTTCAAAAGTCTCCCATACCTTTTCTGTGTAGCCAAAGGGCAGCTCCACAAGCTCCAGCTCTTTCTCTCTTCCTTGTTGAGTTCTGTCCAGCTCCTTCATGTCCCTAGCATGGTCACCTAGCCCTGTCTGTCCTGTGTACAGCATCTTACCCTTTCTGTCCCTTCCTCCTTACAGCATAGCTTGCAGACTCCAACTGATTCCCTCCCAGCTCCCTCACTCTTTATCACACCCAGAGCTGGGAGGACAAGGCTGTTCCCACTCTTGGATAATTAACACAGCTGCAATATATTACAGGCAAGATTGTCTTTAGCCCTATCTCCATCTGTCTCCCCACACCACTGAAGTGGGGATACTCAGGTATAATAGCTCAGGTGGCCACAAAACAGCAAGCTCAGCTATTTTAAGATCATTGCACAGGGCTTCATAGTGGCTTTGTGTCCTCCCTCCTACTCTATATCTTTTTTCAGTTCTAGTTCTAGTCTAAATTCTAGGAGAAGAGTCTGAAAGTCTCCGCACAGCATTGGTGTGTACAAGGCAGTGGAGTATCCTGATCTGGGGACTGAAGGTGGCTTGTGCCTGTCTGCCACAGTATCTGTGCAGTCCTAGCAGAGGTGGGGAGCTGTGAGCAGTGGAACAAGAGGCTAAACAGACATTTTCCATGCTGCCAGTGTCAGTGCCACATGGAGTTTATGAGTTAAATACTTTCTTGTTTGTGATCATACAAAAAGGGATGTCTGAGCAAGTTCTTTTGTTGTCCAAGAGTGTTTCCCTTCTGTTTTTCCTTCTAGTTCTTTTGCTGGTTATTAACTTGAAGCATTTTTCCATGCAGCAGATTGTTTGGCTTGCCCAGCCATGGTGTCTGCTATGTGGAAAAATTCAAGCAGGGATTTAGACCAGAGTTAATCTATTTTATTATATCAACTAATATATTTGAGGGAAACAAACCAACAAATGAGCTTCCTGAAATACAAACTGTAGTGGTCTGTTTCAGCTGAAGCATGGCTTGTAGTCCTGAAATTTGTCTCTTTCCAGCTGCATCACATGTTTGAGATCTTTCCTTACAACATTCTCTCTGAGATCCCTGGACTGCCACAGCTGTGATAAAGTTGTTTGTAATGTGGTGATCTCACTCCTTTGAAATAATACTTCACTGCTGGCAGTGTCTCTGATGACTTAGCGTGGTGACTTCCACTGTGCAACATCTTGCCTGAGTCTTCTCTTGCTTGTTCTTGTAGATTCTGTGGGGGCTTGATCAAAGACATCAAGAGGAAAGCACCGTTCTTTGCCAGTGATTTCTACGATGCTTTAAATATCCAGGCCCTCTCAGCCATCCTCTTCATCTACCTGGCCACTGTCACCAATGCCATCACTTTTGGGGGATTGCTTGGGGATGCTACGGAGAACATGCAGGTGAGCAAGAGCTTTCAGAACCAGCAAATACAGCACTTGCCTTTTGCTGTCCAGTCAGAGCAATGTTTGGGCACTGGCAAAGCTGGAATTCTTGGTACAATAATGGAATTGGTCTGTGTTTTCACTGCTTTCTCTGCTACTGCATCTGTCCTTTGACAGATTGTACTGCGGTTCCTTAAATGGTGAATAAAAGCAGGCCCAAGAGACAGAGAAGCTCTTTGCTCCTTCAGTAGAGAGAAGTTCCTCTGATCTGCTCTCAGTTGTACCATTTTAGTCCAAATAAGTTTGCTAAGTCTGAATCCTCTGCTTGATTCCTACAATACCTGGGCTTTGGCCTCTCTGGTGATAAGAAAATCCAGAATAATTAGGAAAATGAGTAACACAGGAGAGAAATGTCAGGTCTTTAGAAAGATGAATTTTGTGGTAGTGGGAGGTCACATGCTGAGAACCAGCCACATATCCATGGACAGTCTGGATCAATGGCTTAGCTCAGGCTAAAGAGAAGGGGTCTGTATTAACAGTGCTGTAGGTGCTTTGTGTTAGTGGAATAACAGGAAAAGTAGGAGGTTGTATTTAGATAGATTCAGTTCAGCCAGTCCAGTTCAGTCAAATCTCCTAGCAATAATTAAGTTCATAATGACAATGACTGAATTATTAATTTATGCAGGTTAAATTAAGTCAAACATAGGAAATGAGGGCATATATCTGGAACGCTGCACTCCCCGATGATGAATTACAGGCTAGAGTAAGATCCAACAGCCTGTGCAGTGCCCAGCTCCCCTTTCTCCTGTACAAACAGTTTGCCTTTTCTGAGACTCCTGGAAGTCAGGAATGGAGAGATCTTCAGGACCTACCAGTGAGCAACACTGCTCTGCACAAGGTGCATTCTTTAAATTAGAGGAAGAAGGGGAAATGTTACCTGATTCCAAATTTAATTCAAATTGAGAATCACTTTCTTGTGGCCAAAAGTCTCAAGAATACTACTATCAAACAGCAAAATAAATCCCCAAACTGCAGTGTTTTTGAGACTACTACATCACAGTTCATGTGTCTTGTTTGTTGTAAACAGTGATGTGGCTGCTGCTGGGGCAGGCACTGAGCATGGCCCATCCCTGCTCCCTCTCCCAGAAGCTGCCCCAGCCAGCACTTCCTTCACAGCTCGCTCTTGAGTTTTATGTTTCCAAGGAATGACACTATTCTTAGCTACAGACATAGAAGAATGCAGGGCAAAGAGATTCCAGATGCTCTGGCCATGAAGGCCCTCTCCATGAGTATAGAGGGGATCAGCTGAGTGAAGGCTGTTCCTTCCCCAGGATTATTGGGCTCATCCTTGCAAGTCCCTCAAAGGCAGCCAGTGTAAACATTAACTGCACTCTTCTCAAGGAAGAGAGACACAAAACTGGGTTTCAATTCTTGCAGTACCCCCAATAAGTCAGGAAAGCTGCAGCCCCATCCCTGCAGCATAGGCAGAAAGGAGGATCGCTGGCTGCTCAGCATGTGTGGTTATCCCGAGTAACTCTGGATTGTGTGGGACCAACATCTTGTGTGAGCTGCAGGGAGGCAGGGCACACTCTCCCCTTGGTCACGGGGACATGCAGCACACGGTCACAGCAGAAGCACTCGTTGGGGTTATCCCACAGGAGTGACTCCTCTCCTGTGTCTCTGCAGGGCGTGTTGGAGAGCTTCCTGGGCACAGCTGTCACCGGCGCCATATTTTGCCTTTTGGCTGGTCAGCCCCTCACCATTCTGAGCAGCACAGGGCCCGTCCTGGTCTTTGAGCGGCTCCTCTTCAATTTCAGCAAGTGAGTATGTGGGGGGAGAGGGCGGAGGGCAGGAATGTCCCACGCGAAGGAAACCCCAGCCAGGGAATGAGCTGCCTGCTGGTGGGGAAGGAGGGGATTTAGTGCACAGAATGAAATGTCTCTTTCCTTGTTGAGATCCGCTGCAATCACATCAGGGATTTTCCCGGCACGCATGTCCCAGGGCGCTGCCCAGTGTGTGGCTGCCTGTCTCTGTGGGGCCTCCTGAAAAAAAGACCTTGGCCACTTCAGTCTTCTGTGAGGAATTTGCTCTAGTTACAGTGTGCTGCTTCTCCCAATCACTACTTCTCTGACTCCCAGAGGAGCAAAGAAATGAATCCTGCTCTTCACTAACAAAATCCCATAGGTCTCAAGGTTGCCAAAAATTTGTCCAGTAGTCATGTGAAATAATGACTATTACTTGTGAAAGCAAAAGTGTCTGTGGTAGAAACAGCCCCCAGAATTCTGTGGTGGAGCTTTCCTGCATTTAAAAGCACTTGGGTTTTTTTCCATTTAGCTGATATGAAGAGGTTCTTCTCCCTCCATGCTGTTGACAACTGACACCCAGAGCTAAAGGGAGCCCATTTTGTTAGTTGTGCTCATTTTACCTTTCCCACATCTGCAATGCCAGGAAGATACATTGGAATCCCCAAAGGAATCAGCAGTGTCAGGGATGATTTCACCCATGGAGCTGGTGATCCTTTGGCTGGTGTTTTGCAAGGAGATCATTTTAAGTTACACAGAATGTGCCCCAAATTGCTTGTAGTCTGTGTTCTCAGCATGGCAGGTTGTGTAGGACCTGTGTTCCTACATGTAGGGAGGGATGGGAGCTAGAAAAAATAGCTGGAAAATTAGATTATCCCAGGGAGGGAAACTGGAAGCTACCAAAGGGTGAGAGTTCCACAGTGGAGCAAGAGGGGGGCACCTTTCTTTTCTTCCTTCATCTGGAATAAATGAATAGAGTTAGGAATGGACATGCTGCACCTGGCGTCTGGCAGGCATGACAAAGCCCAGGTGAAGCACACAGCAGGAGAAAAGCAAGATGGAAGAGCACTTTGTACTGTTTTGGGAGGGATAAGGTAGTTATTTTTAACCTGAGGAGGAGGTGGTGGTTATAAAAGCCATTGTCCTAATGACCTGCCAGAGCTGAAAGCAGGAGTTTTCAAAGGAGGCCTTTCTTACGAGGAAATTGGACCTAAGTACTTTGATTTTTCAGTAATGCCTTTGTGGTTGTTCATTTTCACAACACAATGTTCCCTGCTAAGCGCAAAAGTAGAAAAACCTCCCATCTCCTAATTCATTTAAAGTGTGACTCTGTGTGTGTCTGAAAAAATCCCTAAAAACACCTTGCAGACCCAGCTGTGCATCTGGCCTCAGGTGCTCCATGGTGCTGGCACCAGGGGTCAATCCTACAGGACATGGTGCTTTTCCACCTGCTCTGTCATCTTCAGAAGTGCTGCAGGAATTTGAGAATTAAAAGCCAAAATAATACAGTTAATTTTTTTTTTTAACTTCTTCAGTGGTGTGGAGTCAGTGTACCTGGATTTCTGCCAGCTGCCTTCAAATGGATGGGACCTCCTGCTCCCTCAGGCACTGACTCCAGATATTTCAGAGTTGTCATTCGGGTCTTGTGTTTTATTTTTATTTTTTCCCTTCCCTTTTTCTAAATCATTTGGTTTCTTACTTGCTCCCTGCCTTCTTTCAGGGTCAGGGCTTCTGGCTTTCAGAGAATTACAGCTGGCTGTGCCTGCCAGTCCCACCACCTCTTGCTTCCTTCCCCAGAACAGGCAGTGGCCTTCCTGACAGGTCCTTATCTCCTCCAATGTTCCCTTTAGGCACTTTTTCATTCCTAAAAGCCCACCTTTGATCTCTGTGCCAGCACAGCACCTCAGCCTCAAGCAGCAAACAAGGGGCCATCCTTCCCAGGAGGGAATGATGCAGTTGGGTGCATGGTTCTCCACACCCTGCCATTCCTGGCACTAGGGCTTGTCATACTATCATAGAATATCTCAGGTTGGAAAGGATCAGCAAGTCCAACTTTTTCACCTGGCAGGACTACCTAAAACTAAGCCATGTGATTCAGAGCACTGTCCAGATGCTCCTTGAACTTTGTCAGGTTAGGTGCTGTGACCGCTTCCCTGGGGAGACTGTTCCAGTGTCCAGCCACCTTCTGGGAGAAGATCTTTCCTTTATGTCCAATCTCAACTTCCCCTGACTCAGCTTCATTCCATGTAACATCTGCTTTTTACTTCCTGATCTGATCTAACCCAATGTTTTCCTTTCTTGCCACCCTTGTCTTGTTGCAGGGACAATGATTTTGACTACCTGGAGTTCCGCCTCTGGATTGGCCTCTGGTCAGCCTTCCAGTGTCTCATTCTCGTGGCCACCGACGCCAGCTTCCTGGTCAAGTACTTCACCCGCTTCACCGAAGAAGGATTTTCTTCCCTGATCAGCTTCATCTTCATTTATGATGCTTTCAAGAAGATGATCAAGCTGGCAGATCATTATCCCATCAACTCCCAGTTCAAGGTGGACTATATCACACATTACTCTTGTGCCTGTAAACCACTAGATCCAGGTAAGGGAGTGTTCCATTACCTCTCCAGTCTGTAGGTAGGAGGTGGCCTTTGCTCTCCTTTTCCCTTGTGCTGCAGCCCAGATAATGGGTAGATTATTCCTTCTTTATTGGTTGCCTTCAGATGTCCTATCTTAGCCTCAGAAGCTGAGAGGTAAATTTCACCCTGCCTCTCAAGTGGAATGTCAGTATAGCTGGTCTTCCTGGAACTCCTCCAGAGAAGATCATGACCAGTGGAGAAGCTGTTTCTGCACCCATGCCTCCTTGCATCCCTGTGGCTCTCAGTTCCAAATGGCATTCCCCCAAGAATTCCACAAAGGGGCAGAAGTCACTGCTATGCAGAGCTCAGGTCACTGCCATGGAGCTCAGGTCACTCCCGTTCCAGGAGCTGGATTTATTCAAGGCGTTACCTAAACATGGGTGGTTCCCACCTCCTGGTTGCATGGATGAGAGGGAAAGCACAAACAATTCCTTCCCTTCCAAGAAAGGAAGTGTATCCACAGGGCAGCCTATCTCTGGAGGATGGGCTGCGTGGCAGATAGAGCCAGTGTACCTGTGGCTCTGGGAACCCAAATCCAAACTGAGATATGCTGGCTGTAACCATTAGGGAAGTGGGTACCACTCCTAGGATCCCACAAACAATGGGGGAGTGAGTAAGAAACTTGATCTGTGCCCAGAATAAACTGCAGGTTATCTCGGCACACCTGTCCAGCAGGAAAAGCTGCTGGCTGCTCCTCAAAGGTGCCAGGAGCCAGTTCCCTGGGGGCTGGGTGCCTGCCTTCCCTGTTAAACACAGGACCTTGGTGAGCACGTGGATGCTGGTCTGGTTGTGCCTCCACTGGAATGGCAGAGTGGTTTCCTCTTTGAAACTAGGATGATGGGAATGGTCAATGCCAAATTGGAAGTCTCCCCTTCCCGTTGAAACAGTTGTGACTCTCCAGACATCCAAGTGAAAAAAGTTTATTTATGCAAAACCTCGGTATGCCATGAGCCCATTTGCAGGAAGGATTGCATTTCTAAATGAAATTTCAAATTCATGATTCCTAATGCTGCAGAAGCCACAGAGAATGCTGCTGCTTCTTTCAAAGAATTTATCCCCATCCTGTTGATTTCAATTGCTTGCTCTCTTTTTTCTTTCTTTTAATTCAAAACTGTGTTTATACTGGACACTGAAATGCATTTTACTTTTCTGGATGTCTTTGTCATTGAGCTTACATTTGAAATTAATCATTAGCAGTGTTCTGGGGGTATTTATTTAATTTAATCCAGAAATCATTAGAAAAATATTGGAAAGCTATATTGTCTGTCTGGTTTTTTTGTGGTTTTTGTTGTTTGTTTTTTGGTGGGTTTTTTTTTTTCCATGAACTCAAAATATAATCCCAGTTGGGTTTGGGTTATGTTTTGATTAACCTTTTCTTTTTCTGTTTTGTGAGTGGTTGATGATTGAGGCTTTTGAGTCTCTCTGAAACACTTGTGACACTTTATTGGAGCAAAGAGGTGGCAAAAAGCTTGACAGAGTCAAGAAATTATTTAATAATTGGAATTGGCTCTCCTTCCTAACTGTTTCCTGCATCCTGCTTATCATATTGCCTTTTTTCTTTTCTCTTGCAGTTAATAGCTCATTATTTAACAGGACAATGGTGCTGTCAGACTACGAGTTGGTCTCTCCCTCCTCTGAGCTGGTGAGTTCCCCTTGGGAAGGCAGGGATCCCATGGACTGCAGAATCTTGCAGTGCTACTCTGCTGGCGAGCTCCGGATAATGTGGAGAAAGAAGTAGAGCTTGATGGATCACATCTGCATGTGGGGAAAGGAAGTTGGGCCACTGAGTAAAAACCCTTTTTAGTCAAACACCAGCAGGGAACCAAAACTACCCAAACTGTTCTATGATTCCATGATTTTTACCTTCTGCGTGATGCCTCCCTGTTCCTCTCAGATACTCTGTTACCATTCCTGTCCCAACGTGGGCAGAGTATACACAGCCTTATGGAAACATTCCCTTTTTTTCTGCAGGACAACACCACCATTGACTGGGCAGCTCTGACAGCCAAGGAGTGCTTGAAGTATGGGGGTCAACTTGTGGGCAACAACTGTGACTATGTCCCTGACATCACCCTCATGTCTTTTATCCTCTTCTTTGGCACTTATACCTGCTCCATGGCCCTGAAGAAATTTAAGACCAGTCGCTACTTTCCCACCACTGTAAGTATCTCCTGTCACCCCATCAGTCTTTCTGAGGGCACAGATCAGCCTTCCTTTTGGAGCTGCTGTCCTGCACACAGTGAAGGATGCTCTGCAGGGAAGCCAGGTTGCACTGGTTGGGATAAGACTGCAACTGGCTGTTGGATCTGGAAATTAAAGGTATGCCTGGGATTGTTTTCAGTGGCTCTGGAGAGCACAGGTAAGGCAGCAGAAGAGCCAAGAGGAGCCATAACCTGTTCGGGTAATGTGGCAGGGATTTTAAAGGTGCTGAAGGCAACCCTTCCAACCTTACAGGCATGTCTCAGGTGCATCTCCTTGTTTTGTCCCCTGCTGGGGCTCCCAGGCCAGGCATGTGAGCCAGCTCTTCCTGTGTGTGCCAAAGCCCTTTCTCTTTGAGACTGCCCTGTTTCTGGCATTCTGACACACAGTGATTTATCCTGCATGGATGTTTACTGTTTCACTGTGTTACAGTTGAACCTCTCTTATTTTTAATAAAAAGGAAACAAATTCCATCCAGGCTGGAATGCAGCTCAATTCATCTGTAACCATGCAAACCCAGGAACCCTGGAAGAAACAACAGCTCTGGAAAGCTCACAGAGTTCCAGGCTAGCGCAGTGGCTCATTTTGGGTTAAATTCTGGGGTCTGATCAGTGGCAGCTCTAAGTGGTTATACTCATATAACTTCAGGAGAGCTGCAGTCTTAGGGATTTAGCTGAGAAGGCTGGTTTGTTTTCCTGTCTGCTTAGCTGGACTTATTACTTGAAGAGCAAACAATGTAATATCTGCCAGTCCTTCAGAGTAGCTCGTTTGTGGAAGTTTGTGGTGTTTTTGTGCTTCCATTTAGGCTTTCAGAGAACACAGTAAAGTACCAAGGCATGTGTGGCAAATGACATTGGACATGATGGTGGGCATATCTGTGGGAGAAGAAACAAAGAGCTTGTCTTGCCAGGGTTTCTCATGTAGACACTAAAGCATGGGTGAAATGGTGTTTCTTGGTGCCAACTCCTGTGGTTATGATACTGCATCTCTTTCAGGCCCGGAAGCTCATCAGTGACTTTGCCATTATCCTGTCCATTTTGATTTTCTGTGGAATAGATGCCCTAGTTGGTGTAGACACACCAAAATTAATTGTGCCAAGTGAATTCAAGGTATGTTGTTGCCAGCTTGTTTGTTGGCTTTTGGAAGAGGTTCCTTTTCCCTCGCACCTGCCCTGTATGGAATGACTTGCCCTCAGAATGGGAATGTAGTCAGTGGTCTGAAAAGGGCCAGTTTATTCAGAGGGTTAGGGTTAGGATACTTTTTGTCAGCATCATTTTCATTGGCTGATTTATCTCCTAAACTCAGCCTCCATACTTGGAACCTTTGATTGGTGTTAATGGGAAGGATGAAATTGCCACAAACGCTAAGTGTCTCCCTGGAGCTCCATTGCTGGAAGCAAACCTTGCTTTGGGATATCATAACCCCTGTATTGTGCCTCTAACACAAGCTTTCTTTTCCTTGCCCTTCAAAGCCAACCAGTCCTGAGAGGGGTTGGTTTATCCCACCTTTTGGAGGGAACCCATGGTGGGTGTACCTGGCAGCAGCCATCCCTGCCCTGCTGGTGACCATCCTCATCTTCATGGACCAGCAGATCACCGCTGTCATTGTCAACAGGAAGGAGCACAAGCTCAAGGTGGGTGTGCCTTGTGCCTGGAGCACCTGCAGGGGCTTTTCCTCCTGCCACCTTTCTCCCTCGTGGACATGAGCCTATTCCCTGTCACTGGCTGCTGTTTCTAAGCAGGAAAAGTGGATTTGTGGCCAAAGCTGCAAGTTGCTGTCAAATACCAGCAATAAGCTGGAGAGATTTGGGAAATACCAAGGGCATAGCCCCAGTTGGATGTTATTTAAAGAAGAGCTGATATGTAACAGTCTAAGATGTAGTCATGTTTTTAAAACAAACTTTTCAGACCAGTGCTATGCAGTTTTTCATGCCTTTAGGGTTTTTTTTTCCTTTCTCAGCACGGTCAGTTCTATTGAAAAATATTAAATTCCTGTAAAAGAAGACTGTCCCTTCCTGCTAACAGGGCACGTTTCAAGTAGTCTGACCCCCATGGGAGTAGGTGGCTCCCTCAAAACACAGATAATAGTGGGTCATTATTTAGGTACCTGCTTTTCATCAGTTATCTGGAGAGCTGTTGGAAATGGGAAGGGAGCTTCTGCTTGGAAAAGAGGAGGATGCTTCAGTTCATGTGGTTGTGGTAAATATTAGACAAGTAATGTGTAATTTAAGACCATCCTGAGCCCAACCTGGAGGAGAGAGTTGAAGTACCAGGGAATGGAAAAGGTTTCTTGTGCACAGTGATGACTGCTGGCTGATGGTTTAAAAAAAAAAACCCTCAGAACATCCTTGTTTGCCGCCTGGATCTGGGCAGATAAATTTGATATGAGGCCCTTGTGTTCCTCAGAGATGGCTAAACAGTTCTAGGTCTGTCTCCTGCACCTAGCCAAGCAGACATAACATTTTCTTAAACACTGAATGAAAATATCTGCTGTTCTTCCCTCATGAAGAAGAGGCCCTTCATCTCTGCTGTTTATGAACCACTGAACATGGTTTTGCTTTCAGCACTGGCTGTACTTTTTTAGTAACAAGGTTATAAACACCCCAGAAAAATACTGTTTGGTGTAAAGAATGTATTCCCTGCTTCCTTTGTTGTGGTGTGAGTATGGTATTTTGTGGAATTGAAGGTTCACAAGCCCTATCCTGTTGTTCTACACCAAAAAACACTTCTATACACAAGATCTGCTGTAGGAAAAAAGGTGTTTTTATCTTCTCATCCCTTGCTAAAGTGTTGGCAGGGTGTTGCTGGGTGCCCGTCCCAGTGCCACCAGCCAGCCAAGGTAAGCAGCACATGTGTGAGGAAAACAGTGAGGACTGTTCAAGAGAAGCTGGATTGTTCTCCCTCCTGGGTCATCCTAGGCCTGGAGCATTTGTTTTTTCCAATAAAATCAAATTGAATGGGATTTTAAAAAGGTTAATATGTTTTAAAATAGCAAACCTTAGAGATTTGTCTGCTGTTTTTCTGAAGATCTTTTTTCTTGGTGGCTCTTTTGTTTCTTCACTTCTTCTCTTGGCACTTGTGACTGCTGGATTTCCTGTTTTATTTCATTAAAGGAATATAAAAATAGAGGATCAGAGGTGTTTGAAAAGGAGTCAAGAATGAGGGCAGCTTTCTCCTTTGGGTAGAGAATGAAGCTTCAGCTGTTTTTGTTGCATTCATGAAGGAGCCTGGGGTTCTGTCCTGAGGGAGATGCTTCCTTATGCTCTTTACAAGATCCAATGCATTTCTGGTGTTTGGCTCTGTTGGCCAGGATGTTGCAGGAGGAAATGCTGCCTGTCTGGTGTGCCTCTGCCCTGCTCTGTAGGCGTTTGGAATAATGAAAGTTGCTTGTTTCCCTCCACAGAAAGGTGCTGGATATCATCTGGATTTGTTCTGGGTGGCCATTCTGATGATTGTCTGCTCCTTTATGGGGCTGCCCTGGTACGTGGCTGCTACCGTCATCTCCATCGCTCACATTGACAGCTTGAAGATGGAGACGGAGACTTCAGCCCCTGGAGAACAGCCCAAGTTTTTGGGAGTGAGGTATGTCTGACCAGGAAGCCTTAATTACCTTGTTTGCCTGCAAAATCCTTTTGTACAAAGAATTTTGTGCTGCTTTCTCCCTACTTCCTAAGACAATTCCTTGGACAAGCCCCTATATGACTCCTTGAAAGTTTATTTGGCCACATCAGACACACTGTTAAAGGAAGTAAATTTCCTTCAGGTTTCTCTATCCAGGGAAATAAGGCAAATTCCTTAGCAAATGTACTCGTCAAACATACAAACCTGTCATACCTAGTGCAACCAGCTCTACTTAATGAAGCATTTTTTCCTGTGTTTGGTTGCCTTAATTAAGTGGTCTGAAGTGCTTCCGATGGGATTACTCGTAGAAGTCAGGCTGCTTGTTTAGGTAACTAAATGGAAATTTTATGGCCTGACTTTCAGTGTTCTGAAATACTACTGGCCGAGGTATTTTTGGATGTGGGAAGCCCCGTGGGTGCTGCTGAAGGCACATGTTCAGCACCCCGTGAGGGTCTGAATGATTTATCCGGCTGTTGGAGTGCTCTGGGCAGGGCTCACAACATGTTGCTGGTCTCAGCGAGGAGGGACAATGATTTATTGCCCCTGTGCATGCTCTGAGTGTGGCTGTGCAGGGAGCTGGGAGCGCTGCTGCACAGTTTGTAATGTTCAATGTGTAAACACACTGCCCCAGGCTCATTGCAGTCCTGTGCTGAACCCCAAACAGCACAACAAAATGATCTGGGGGTTTAAAACAGGGGTCTTGGTCAGGAGCCAGCCACCTGCCTGATGCTGTTGGATGGAGAATGTGGCTGCAAAAATGAGTTTTGGGGATTCCTGTTGGTGTTAAGTACCTGTGGTCCTGACTCAGTGATATTGCTTCAGGGAGCAGAGAGTCACCGGAGTCATCGTTTTCATCCTGACTGGGGTGTCTGTCTTCATGGCTCCCATCCTGAAGGTAAGGACTGTTTACAGTACTTCAAAGGCTTAAATCCAAACCTTTTGGAAGGAAACACCAACATGGTTGTAGCGTGCTAGAACAGTGACCAAGTTTGGGATGGGGTTCTTGGGCACTGTGGTCTTTTTCATTTTAAGATTATTTCTCCATGTTTGCATAAAGTTAAGTTTCCTTTTATGATTTCTTTTATGATTTCTTTTGTACCTCTACTGGGCCTGTGTTTTATGGAAAACATTTTCTGAATAAAGCTCAGAGTATGGAAGATGTGTTTCTGGAGGAAGCAGTGCAATTAAATGGCATTTCTTCATCTCCTGAACCTTTTTTTACCTGTGAGTTTAGCAAAGGCTGGGCAGATGTGCTGCTGATGGACCATTAGATCTAGGTAGGTTGCTGTTTTCCAAGACCAGAAATTTGGTGGCATGTAGCCATGGAGAAGTGCATCCTTAGTGGATCATCAGATTGTAGAAGGAAACTGGAAAACCTGCTTGTGCCTGTCTCGTGGAGGATGCTGCCCTCTCTGGGGGTAGTGGTGCCAAGCACGGACACACTGTCCAACAGGAGGTGCCAGCTGCAGGAGCCCTTATCCATGGATCCATAGGCTGATGGTGTGAGCAGAAGATGTCAGACCAGCGTCATAACTGTGGGACCGAGCAGATGGGTGTCTGGAGGAGCATTTCTGCAGGGGCTGTGAGGCACACTGCAGTGTGAGCCTGAGGGGAGGAGGCAGGCAGGGAACAGCAACACTCCATGGAGGGAGTGGAGACAGTGGCTTACCAAGTCAGTGTGTTCCTGTTCTTCGTTTCTAAGGCTGTTTGTACAGCTCGAATTTTGATGTCTTGGGTTGCAGTTTCCACTTCCACAGAAACAGGCATTTCCATGCCTTTAATTTAATGCCTGAATAGGATAATCATGGTTTTTAGTTTATGTGACCTTTCCCTGCAAGATCCCTCTTCCTCTATTCCACTGGGGTCTGTTACTTCCCCTATTATTGCTTCAGTCATTAATTATTTGTCTGTGCTTCCCCTAAGACAACTTGTGGGGAAGATCCTCATGGGAGGACGCCTGAGGATAAGTCAGCATGCTGCTGGCCCATGTGCCAGCAGGAAGGCCCTGGCAGGATTTCAGGACCTTTAACAAATTCCAGTGGCAGCGTCCTGCTGGAGAGAGCTGCACTGCTAAACGCATTGCAGAACATTTCAGTCTTCTCCTGCCAGCGGCAAATTGAATGCTGACAATCCCAAATTTATTAAACCAGGCAATCCACAGAATAATCCCAGCTTTGTTTTCTGAGGGCTTTGCGGTGGTTGTGCTGGTTTTGGATGGTTGGTGGTGTTTCTGCACAGCCAAGGCAAATCCCCTCAGAAACATCCTTGGCCCTGCTAGGAGGGTGACAGGTACTGTCCTATAAATACAATGGAAAGTAAAATACAGTTTTAGTCCTGTTGGCCTGCAGCAGCTTTGCTTGGAGCGCTGATGCCAGCACCCCCATCGTTAGGAAATACTTTGCCATGAGAAAGTGTTCCAAAATGACAGCATCGCTTGCTACTCTGCAGGCTAAAAGTACTGAGGTTTCACCTCAGGATGATCTCCAGGATTAATCATCATGGAATAGTGAAATAATATTCAGACATTTTTCTTACTTTTAAAGAACCCCATGGAAATAAATAGAAGGGGAAGAGAAGAGAGCAGTGAAAATGAGCTAAAAAGCTCAACTCTTGCTTACTGTAGCTAGCTACTGTTGTGTTTCATCCCTCAAGTCCAGTGAGGGATTTCAATCTCACCCACAGCTTTGTGAACCACCCACTGGGTCCCCGTGCTTCTCACAATGGTGTTGGCAGACCCCATGCTGCAGAAAATAGGAAATATCAGTGCAGCTCCCTCGAAGGAGCAAATAAATCCAAGAGAAAGATGAGTTAGCAGTTAAGAAGCTCGCAGGCAGTGATGGGCAGTGAGACTCAGGAAGGAAGGAAGAATGCAGGCAGGGAGGCTTTGGCTGGGTGGCTTTAGTGCTCATGTGCCCCCAGGGAAATGCCTGCCAGAAATGATGAACAAGGTGATGGGGAATATGCTGAAACACTGGAGTTGCTGTGTTATTTGCCTTTTTAATGAGCTCAGTGCAGAGGTTGGAAGGGGAAGGTTCCCAGCGCAGGAGTGCTGGGAACAGTGGGTGCTATGGCCTGGCTGCGGCTGCCATTCAGTGGCAAGCCCCTGGCACTGCACGAGGGACTGTCCTTTGGAGCTCATTACATCCTCCCTGGGCACCAGGAAATCCCACAAAAGCTGTTATTCAGCTCCTGTCTATGGTTTGTTCCAAGCATCCCTGTTCCTGTCATGCCTGACTGGCTGCCCACTTCTGTGGTGAGGGACAGAGACTCATTCCGGGGAGCCTGTCTGGTGTTCTGCTGCACCTTCCTCACTCCCAAAGGGAGATGTGCCTAGTGTGGAGGAATGAGCAGCACTTAGCACTTTGAGGGAGCAGAAAGTGATGTTTGAAAAGGCAACAAAGAAGGGAAGTCATAATCCTGTATTTGTGAGTAGTTCTGGATTAATGTGTGTGAGAGAGCAGGTAGTGATTGGGTTGACATGACTGTTGTTGCTGAAGTGGGACTCCAAAGAAGAGCCTTTCTGCATGGATTTGCATGGCATACTGAGCTGGAATGGATGTGGAATCACAGGATTGTTTTAACTGGAAAAGCTCTCTAAGATCATCCAGTCCCACCAGCACTGCCCTGGAAAGCCTGTTCCGGGACTTGACAACTCTTTCTATGAACGTGTTTTCTTAATATCCTACCTAAACCTCCCCTGGCACAACGTGAGACTGTTTACTCCTGTTCTGTCACCTGTTATCTGGGAAAAGAGGATATAACAAGACTACAGGACCATGCTGCCTTTTCTTGTTCTCTGCCTTCTGCTTCTGGTCACACTACAAATCAGAGATGAAAGGCATTTGAAGCTCACTGGAAGACGTTTGCCCACCTGTTCCTTAACTTGTTGAGTGACTGGCATCATTCCCTCTGGTTCTTGACAAGATGTCCATGTCCTGGGGAAGTGGGAGAGTGCGTCCTTGTGTCTCTCAAAACACAGCAGAAGGATTTATTGTTTATTCAGCTTTATTTTGCTTTATTGTTTCTATGGCTTCATTTCTCTGTGTCATCCACTCATGGGTGCAGTTTGAATTGATGAGGGGCTGGGAATGTTGTCCCACCAGATGTTAACGGGGCATGGCGTACGGGGAAGTTGTTCACCTGGGCTCTCCTGCTCTTGTCCCACAGTTCATTCCCATGCCCGTGCTCTACGGTGTCTTCCTCTACATGGGAGTTGCATCCCTCAACGGCGTGCAGGTGAGTCATCAACCAGCACAGGCCTTGTTCCACATCCCTCCAGCTTTACCCTTCTCCTTCGCTGCCTCCTCTTCCTTCCCAAGAAACCTGTGAAGGATGGCAGCTTGTGACAAACTTTGCCACAAGCCTGGGTGTCCTGAGATGGGAGACCAAGGGAGAGTGGCCAAGTGGGCACTGTCACTGCTTAAGAGGTGCTTTGTGAAGACCTGGGTCCATCTTTGACAATCAGGATGCTTGGAGCAACCTGGCCCATGGCAGAGGGATGGAACAAGAGATCCCCTCCAACCCAAACCATTCCAGGATTCTACAGGCTTCTGCCCCAGCTTGGGCTCACTCCCAGGGTAGTTTGGGTCCTCTGCCACAGACTGAAGGCAAACAAGGAGACTGGTTTATGGCAGCAGGGTTATTCCTCAATGCTAATGAGCAGGGACATTGTTCTCCAGGGAGGGGAAGCCAAACCCCTCTCTTTGTCGTTGAGGAAATCTTACGTAAGGAGCCATTCTCATGCCCAGTGCCTGTAGCTGGCCCAAGGAGGCTGGAAGTGGTTTTGTTGCTTTCTGGCACCCTGTTAATTGTGGCCTTTCTTTTTTGTCCTGGGTTGTGCCCTAAGGGGAAGGGACTGCCTGTTCTGTGAGCCCCAGAATTCCCTCAGGCATTCTGTAAAACAGCTCCAGCTTCCATTCACTGGTGCGGGTTCCGTCTGGTCCCGGCAGCGGGCAGTGAGCCCATGCTCCAGCAGGAGACAACGAGGGGATTGTCCCTGCTGGCCCTGGGGCCGGCTCCCTGTAGGAGATTTCCCCAGCTCCAGACCCAGGTGGTGGGGGGACTGGGATCAAGAGTGTTTTTTACTCAATGAGAAATGCCCATTTTGGTTTAACTCCAAGTCCATCCTGTCCAGCACAGGGCAAAGGGACACTGCTGGGAAAGCTGCCCGTCTTCCCTTGCGCTTTGGTGAGGTGCTGTTCTGTTTTCTGGCACTGCAGTGTCTGCCCTCGCCTCTGTTGACCTCTGCTCCTGATTTATTTGGAGAAAACAAAAGCATTGTTTCTACAGGCTGAATGTCTTCCCTTGGCAGGAGCAGGGAAGGGGAGGACAGCAAAAAGGCCCCAGAGTGTGATGCTGACCCTGGTTTTGGCATTCATCTTTGTTTTCTCTCTTTATTGTGCATCCTGGGTTTCATTTCAACATCTCTTCATTTTCCTTTCCAGTTCATGGATCGTCTGAAGCTGCTCTTGATGCCTCTAAAACACCAGCCTGACTTTATCTACCTGCGCCACGTCCCGCTGCGCAGGGTCCACCTCTTCACCTTCCTGCAGGTGGTGTGCCTGGCCCTCCTCTGGATCCTCAAGTCCACCGTGGCTGCTATCATATTCCCTGTCATGGTAGGTGATGCTCTCCGTCACATCCCTCACCTTCACCACAGCCTGCTCCTTCCCTGCTTGCACGCTCCTGTAAATGTGTAAACTCAACCTCTCCCTGTCGAGTCTCTGGCTCGGGGCTCCACTCATGGCACTCACGTAGGACTGCACGGGGTCAGTGTGGCTGTGGCTGCCTTTACATAAATCCTCTGGAGAAAAACGAGCCTCAAAGTTAATTTTTTCCCAGGAAGGTGTAGTTGGTGTTGACTGTTCCTGGCTACCGAGGTTAGATTTGCCGTGGTTTCCCCTTGAGCTGCACGAACCAAGGAGAGGGGTTTAGTTTTTCTGTTCTAGTCCACATTAGCTACCAGATACAAAATGTCTCCCTGGCTTTTAAATAGCACAAATTGATGAAACCAAAAAGGAGGCTCAGCGCTAAGAGGGGTGCCAAAGAGAGGGAAAGGGAATGTCTCTTTTCCTTGAACTCAACTAAGAAGACACTATTGTTGTTTACCATTAATGGGTGATTATTCATATTATTACTAGAGCTATAAACTCAGTTAGGCACTCTGGCTTGGAAATGGGGCAAATTTCTGCAAAGGCAAAGCTTTATGAAACTCCTGAATAAATCTTGGCCCCAGGTCACCTAATTTCAGATTTATGGACAAGTAAAATCTCAGTTGTGGGGGCAGGTAGGAGCTGCAGTGCTTATTTTAAGGGAGAGAAGGAAGGAGGGCAGAACAGAGGTAAAGAACAAGATGGTGAAAAGAGAAAAGAGGATGCAAGTAAAAAAATCCTCCAAATGTTCCTGCTGAGACACATGGTCCTGTAAAAGATGTTAAAAATCACTAATCCCCACTGACGTGCAATTCCATGGCTGTGTTGCACTGAAGTTGGAAGCTGAATCTAAAATCTCTTTGCCCATATTAGAATCTGAGTGAAACCCAAGGCTGACAAAGTTTGTTAGAATGGTGAAGACTCAGGGAATCTGAGCCACAGCTTTGATGGAGTAGGATATGATGGCAGAAGCTCTATTTTCTGCACTCAGGAGCAACAAGCTGCAAACTTCCAGTTTGTGAGGATTCTGCCAATAGCCAGCTCCCTGTTTATTTGGAGGAAAGGCATTTTCAACACAGTAATTCATGGTGGGATGATCACGGGTGTCTGCATGGCATCTTTCCACCCCTGAGTAATTCCTCACGTCTGTAATCGCGTCTTAAGTTACGCAAGTCAGAGCTTGAGATCTTTTCCTGGGAATTGTTTGTGCTGTGGATCACAATTGCTTGGGACAAAGTTGTCCTTAAAGGCAGCCTGTTGGGAATAGGTTACAGCTCCCAGCCTGTTGATGTACCCATTGGCAAAGCCTATGTGGGACCTCAGTGGCCTCTGCTGGGGGTGTCAGACCCAGCATGGATGTAAGCACCCATTTCAGACACGTCCCTTCCTTTTTTCCCAGTGCTTTCACTGCAGTCTTGCACAGAACAAGCTTTTACTCCAGTTCCCGCTGCCGCAATCCCAGTAAACTTTATTCTGCAAACTCTGGGGGCATGGATTGGCACTTGTCTGATTTCTTAAGAGTTCAACGGGGCAAGTGGTGAGAAATAAGGTTTTATTACTCAGGCTGTCCTGTGAACCTGCCTCCAAAAGTAAATGAAAGTGCCATTTTTTTTCTATTTATTTACTAACATAGGAGTATTGGGTGATTATGATACTGCTTTGTGTCCACTGCTTCTGTTTTTTTCTGACATGAGGCAGTCACCGCACAACCTCTTAAGCTGACAGAGATGTCCCAGGTGTTCACCACCTTCCTTGTGTGTTCATTTACAGCCAGAATTCAACTGAGAGGAATGCAGTGTTCCAAATGAAAGGTAAAATGTGACTGGGAATCCTTTTCTGACTTTGCAGATCTTGGCCCTGGTGGCAGTCAGAAAAGCCATGGACTACCTCTTTTCCCAGCATGACTTAAGCTTTCTTGATGACGTCATTCCAGAAAAGGACAAGAAGAAGAAAGAGGATGAGAAGAAGAAGAAAAAGAAGAAGGGCAGTATGGACAGTGACAACGATGATGTAAGCAGCTTCCTGCTCTTGTCACATTCCTCCTTCCCAGGTAGTTAACCCCTGGCACATTCTGTGTCCTGCCCAGTTCTGAGGCTGGACATTTTCCAGACACTTGTGGAACTGACAGCTCAGTCTTCTGCTGCTACAGCAAATGGGTCCCAAAAAAACCTTAATTCCTACACTGCTTTCCCTTTTCCAGCCTGTGGTGCAATTTGTGCATAGCTAAAATGAAATCACACTTTCCAAGAGCACCAGGTACTTGCTGAGATGTCATGCCCCTTGCTAGAATGCCTCATCACTGCCTCCTCCAGCTTCCCTCCTACGCCTTTCTCCCCTTCGTTGTCTCTTATATTTTAGGAGGAGAAGGCTTTTCACCAGCAGCTCTGGTCCGACTGGTTTTCTTTTTTAAAAAATATTTTTGTAATGGCTCTTTTGGAAAGCACAAAATAGATGTGATTTGTCATATTGCAGGAAAAACTGCTTTGTGTTGGTAAAACTCATCACCTAAATGTTTCCCAAGCATCCGTGCCCTCTGCAGTGAATTCTGATCCTACCTCAGGTGGCAGCATTCCCTAAATAGTGAAAAGTGACCTGGCTAGACCCACGTGCCTTTGACTGTTCTCTTTCCTCCTGTATATATAAGAAGAAGAAATGCAGTCTTGGTGCCTTTAAATGTTCTCCTGCTCAGGTCTAACTCAAATCCTTTAGATTTATATTGAAGTGCTAAACACACTCCTGTGGTGAATTCTAAGCATGGTGTCACTTCTGCTCATGTCCATGGAGAAGGGCCTTTCCTGGGGTGTGGGGAGAGGCAAGGTCACCTGCAGCTGGAAAAGAATCTCATTTTAGCTCAGGAGAAAAAAAACAGCTGGGAAAGGATTGGCTTTTAGTTCAGACAGCAAGCTGCCCTGTCCCATCATTTCCTCCAGTTCCCAGGACAAGGGTTTTCTTTAGCACCTCTGAGCAAACCAAAATGAGATTAATAGTGGCCCTACTGAGTGATTGGCAAAGGTTTGACTCCATCCTCTCCTCTTGAATGGTGTGAATCCATGGCTTCCCTCTCTCCAGTATGTTTTAAGATACTTCCTCTCTTCCCAGGCTTTTCCTGAACTCCAGGTACAGTAATTAATCTAATGGATAAGACATTTTTTGCAAAACATTGGTTCTTAACTCCTGCTGTTTTCTTTCAGCACTTGCTTTTACCAGCTTCCTGAACATACAGCACTGGGCATTACTGTTGGATTATTTTCACACTTTCCCTTCCAGAAATATCCACCCCCAGAATTAATCCTGTGGGATCTGGAGGGCGCAATATATGGATCCAAGTTCAGCCAAGGGAACTGCTGGGTGTTGCTTGTGCTTTATTTGGGTTATGCTTGTCCCTCAGCCTCATAAAAATAGTCCAGAGGAAACATCTTGCTGTTGGATATCAGTTACATTAAAAAGGCATCTGGATATCAGTTATGTTAAAAAATAAATTTAAAATAAGAATAATAATCCAAGGAGAGCCATTCTCTGGCCTCCTTAGTGTTTTCCTGCTCTGACTGGAAGGTCTCCTCCCTCCACCCTGGTGTTGTGGGTCTGGTTCTCTTCAGGAACCAAGATGTCCCAACATTTCTGGCATATCCCACCTTCCTGCCTTTGCCAAGTCAGGCAGTATCAGCCTTCCTTTGGCTATGAGGAGTTCCCTTTATTTTTAAAAAAGCAAAACAATTCCAAGCACCTCCTGTTAAGCAGGAGCTGGTGGGTGGTAGAAGGCAGTGGGGAGTAAAATCCTCCCCCAGCTCTGGGGGACCCCAGCTTTTCCCTGTGCCTCATCCTGACCTGGTTGCTGTTTCTCTGGCTGGGCCAGGGTTACAGAATTCTTCCCAGGGATCTGGAGTTGATGAACCAGAGGTGAAACTGAGACTGGGTTTGACTCCACTTGCGTTAAAGAGGGAGCTGAGCCAGCCTGATGTAAGGAACCTCTGCCATATCATATCTGGGCCCTGTAGAGCAATTGGGAACAATCAAGGGCTTTTACAAAAATCCCAGCAGGATAAAGGGTTTGGATGAGCTTTTCCAGCAGCCCAGTGCCCTGCTGTGTCTGCCCACAAATGCATTTTCCATCTCTGTTTCCTGCAGCTAACTCTAGGCAGCATGGGATGGTTTCTTTTAAGACGATGGGGTGGGAAAGGAGGACATTTATTACAATTTACAATTCCACAAGATGATTATTTCAGTCTGTTTTATTTTTGGAGTATGAAGGTATGAAGGGAAGTGGGGTGCAGTGGGGAACCAGTGGAATCCATCAGGCAACTATGCTGGAGGATGCTTTTCTCTTTTTCCTTCTTTCCTTTTATCTGTTCCTACAGAACTATGAGAAGGATAATTTTATTGTGTGGGAGACGATAAGAGAGAGAGCAGTGGGAATGTTCTAAGACCTTTTACACGTTTCTTTCACAGTCTGACTGCCCCTACTCAGAAAAAGTCCCAAGTATTAAAATACCAATGGACATCATGGAGCAGGAACCTTTCCTAAGTGATAGCAAACCTGCCGACAGTGAGTAGAACTAAGCTCTTGCATGCCTGCTTGACTCTAACTTGCACTACAAAAACATACCTATGTATATTTAGAGTGATTTTTTTTTCATTTTAATCTTTCCTTTTACTTCAGAATTATGCTCTTGTTGTTCTTTTTTTATTTTTCCTCTCCTTTTTAATTTCCAGGCCCCTGCTTTATGACAGATTTTGCTTTTGTGAGCTTTATTTTTTTCTTTGCTGGTTACAAAATCAGTGTTGTTCCTTCTGGTGCCTCCAGTTTAAGTGCTTTTCTCCAGCTCCTGACAGGTCTCCTGGCCACCCACTCTCTTTTCCTCTCCTCTTCCTCTCCTTCCTGGTGTTAACCTGCTGATAGTGGGATTTGTTGTTTTTTTTTTCCACTGAGCCTGGTGTTCTGGATTTGCAGCACTGTCCTGTCACTGTTTGTTCCTTTAGGTGCCAAGCAGTTGCAAAAATCATCATTTAACAGAGTAATTAATTATTTGTGTCATTAAGCTGCACAGGCAGAGATCAGTTGGCCATTAACGTATTTCCCTTCTTAGGTGGTTTGTGCTCTTCTTTTTGGTTTTAATTTCTCATGTTAATAGATTGATGAATTTATTCTTTATTTTCAGTCATTCCCACTTTACATTTTCCTCTTTAAAGTGAGGAGTCACAGCTGACCTTGGTGTTTTTGCCTTTGGCATGACTTTTTAACATATTAAGGATGTCATAAGCCCTTTTCTGAGGTGGGAGGGGAGAAATACAAACTAAAATAATAAATTAGTGCTACTGCCAGGTTAATGCTTCCTAGGAACAAGACCTAACCCCCCAAATCTTTGGAGCTTTAAATTATCCATAGTGCTTAAGAGCTGGGAGTCCTTTCCTTTGGGTAGCATATAGAGGCCTCAGGGAGTGCTAAGCATTAACCTGTGGCTTTTAGATACAGAAACACTTAGAGATTGGGATTATAAAACAAAACCATTGGAAAGGAGACATTTTCTTGGCTATTTGGTACCCTCAATGTTTTGCTGATGTCAGCATATCATCCAAAATCAGCCACTGGCAACCACATATCCTCCTCATTCCATGTTTTTAGTAAAAACAAATTGCATCCTAAATATTGTTACTCAGAATTTTATGATCAGATGCCTTTTTTCCAACATCTTAAGGGCTCAAATAGTTAAGGAAAAGGTAGTTCTGCCATCACCCTGCTTCTTGGGATGCCCTTGGAGATGGAACAGAGGAAATCAGTCATGGGCTGAGCTGTAGTTGGTTTGTATATTTACACCTTTTTATAATCCCCCAGTACTTTATTTGCTGGCTTTTAATTAGAAACAATGCAAAATAAAAATAAAAACCTATCAGGCCATCAGAATAACAACAACAAAAAAAAGCTGGAATCAGCACCACTGTGGGATTGTGCTTGAATGTAACTCTGCAATGCAGAGTATATTCCTGATAGTACCACTAACATCAGCTATTCCTGCAGCAAGAGCAGGAATAGGACTGTTACTTCAAGAGAACATGCCTCCCATAGGGTCAGGAGAGAGAGGCCACCTTGCTTCTCCCAAGGACTTAGGGAGCGACAGTGGGAGCGTGGGGTAACTGAGGGGAGTAGGTCTGAGGTAAGTGTCAAGCCCAAAAGAGGGGGGAACTCCTGGAAAATGGGGCCTGTTGGCACCCCAAGGGGTTTTGGGAGGACAGATGGGAATGGAATGTTTCCTCAACAAGCTGTAAATCCACCTGGCAGCTAACAGGAAAAGAGCTTGGCCTGTAGATCTGGGTAGGAAGAGATAAGGCAGGATACTCCATCCCTCCATCCCTGTGACACTGAGGCTTTCTTCCCCCAGGAGAAAAATCACCAACATTCCTTGAACGCCACACATCGTGCTGATACAATTCCCTTCCTTCAATCACACGCCATGCCAAGGTAAGCACCTGTGGAATGATTCAAAAAAAAATGCATCCCCTCAGAACACAGCAAGTTTCCTAGAGGGAATTTTTAAAAAACACTTGGAGAACATTCTGTACACTGGGTTGCTGCTTCCCAAGGGGATTATGAACAAGCTGATTCCATAGTTATTCCAGCCCCTGGCAGTGCTTGGGATAGGGAGTGGAGAACCTGTGAGAGACCTGAAGGCTCCACTGGCTTCCTGGCTGCAGCACTGAGGACTGGTTTGGGAATCACACCAGGAGGAAGACATGGAGCTACTGAGAGGAGCCAGGAGGGTTGTTGCCAAGGGGAAATAATCCATTTTTCCTTATCTGTGGTGGGAAATAGAGTAAATAATCTTAAATTGGAGCAGTTGTTCAGAGTCCAGTCCCTTGGGGCCAGCTTGGGCCTCCCAGCAGCAGGAGTGGGATGTGGACCAAGGCAAGTTTATTCCTCTGAAACACCAAAGATGTGTCTGTGCTTACAGGTGTTAGACAGGCACTGAAATTCATCCCAGTGGTGATGCCTGGGTTATTTCAATGGCAGTTGAGGAGTATTGTCACAGCCTGGGGTGAAGCATCAGGATGCCCCATCCCTGGAAGTGTCCAAGGCCAGGTTGGGTCTTGGAGCAGCCTGGTCTAGTGGAAGGTGTCCCTGCCCATGGCTGGGCATGGAACTGGATGAGCTTTAAGGCCCCTTCCAACTCAAACATTCTGGCATTCTGTGAGGCACAAGTGCTGGACGCTTGGAGCTCCTCAGTCAGTGAAATGCATGGTTTTGCCTGCTGCTGTGAGCAGTGTTCAGCCCAGCTCATTCAGATTATCTGCGTGTGGGCCTTACCTTAAATCCAGCTGTGTATTCCCAAAGCCTGGCATTCGTACTGCACTGACCTTGTCTCTTTCCTTTGCAGCCCTCCACGAACTCCAGTAAAAGTTGTGCCTCAAATTAGAATAGAACTTGAGCCTGAAGACAATGGTTATTTCTGGAGGAGCAAGGGAACAGAAACTACTTTGTAATTTGTCTGTCTGTCCAATCTTTTACGAATTCATTTTGTCACTAGCCAAATGTTAAGAAGCTCCCTGCTCCCCCCGGCGAAGGTAATTGAGCCGCCCCCTGCCCGTCCCTGCCCGCGGCCTCTCCGGGCCCCCGCGCTGCCCAGGACTCGGATTGCCTTCTCCTTGGCTCCGCAGCGCAGCAAGGGCAGGAGTGTTACGGATGTCGCGCCAGAGCTGTGGGAATGCCAGAGGCACCGGCTGTTGTGAGCCGGTGTGTGACTGGCAGAACGGAGCTGACCTCCAGGCTAATTCCACGTCTGCTCCCGCTGCTCAGAGGTGCCGGAACGTGCTGCTAACCCTCACGTGCTCTCACCTGTAGATAAAAGAGAAGGTACTTCACTCCCAGCACAGACAGACCATTGCCATTGCTGTAGCATGTTTGGAAATGTCCCTTTCCTATGCAATTTTTTTTTAAAGAAACACTTTAATGGACTTAATCCATCAGGTACATGGAAGAGTGTTATTTTCCTAGATAATTTTGTTTAAACTATGGGGGCCTAACCTATGACTTTTTTTTTTTTTTTTTTTTTTTTTTTTTGACAATTTTTTTAACCTTTTTTTAATTACTGTAAAGAAAAATGAATTTTTTTCCTGCAGCAGGAAACTTATAGTTATGAGTAGTTCTACCTCTTATTTCTAGATGCCAGGCTTTCTGTAAAAGATGTATTGTACCATATATAATGTGATTTTTACAAAAAACAAACCCGTGACATCATACCACAATCTCCAGGACGTGGCATAGGGCTGGATCAGTTCAATTAACACCTTCTGCTCTGAAGCATCTCTTTTTCTTAGGGTTATGTTGGTTTTTGGAGTTTTTTTTTTTTTTAAATGAGCAATCCCTGCTGTGAAGGAGACTTAAATCTCTTGTGATCTTAGAAGAGTCTTAAATGGATTATTGGTCCAATGCTGTAGACAGATGCTGGCTGTATCCCTGTTGCTGATTTCTGACATGGGATTGCTCCATGGTTTTCTTGGAACACTGGTGTGTGTACCTCAGGCACAGTGGATAAGGAGGAATTTGAAGGTGTTCATCCCGACACGCAGATTGGCAAAGATCCGCGTCCTCCTGCATCCCACCCCTGTGTACCATCATCTGCAGAATTTACCCCAAACCTTGGCTACTCAGCCCCAGACCTGGCAATGCAGCAAGACTAAGCAGGCCAGGCATGGGCATCCCAGGATTTTGGGATGGAACCACGCGAGTGAACATCACATCAGGAGAGAGGTTTTTCCTCTCTGTAGCATGTTTATACTGATTTGTACATCTAAACACGCATTTGGGAAAATGGGCTTCACCAGGACATGAGGGAACACACTAAAAGCTTCGTCCAAAAATGAAAAACAAAACAAGAAGTACCCCAGCTCTCCAGGCAAATTCCCCAGTGGAGACAATCCCATCACAGAGGATGGGCACATGCTGTCACTTGGTCCTTGTGAAACCAAAGTCTGGATTGGTGAAGTCAAGAGGATTTTCTGATGGTGCTGAGACCTTAAATGCCAAATTTTAGCATCAACTCCCATGTAGGAGCCACCACCTCTGTACAGCCCCTCCTGGCTCTTGAGGGGTCTCCCCTTCAGTTTCCATGAAATCTCTGTTGGGCATCCCAGGAACCCAGCTGAAACCTGCTCTGAAAATGCTGGGGAGACTTGGGAAAAGGCCTGAAGAGGAGCAGCTCTGGGATCCCTTTGGTTGCTGGAGGACAGGTAACTTGGGAAGTGAAGCTTTAGCCAGTGCTCTCCATCCTTTGGGGAACACCAGTCCTGGCTCCCAGTGGGGACACAGGCTCAAGCATTGCCTGAGCTGCTTGTGGGATTGCTACACATCCTGCCCACACCATGGATGTGTAGCAATCCCGGAGGAAAGGTGTCATCAGGTGGATTGTAGGGTCTGTCCTGGTCAGTTCCATGGGCACAGCTTCCATCTGCTGGTGCCTGGTGACCTGTCTCCCCAAAAATGAGGTCTTTGCTTCTGAACGGTGTTAAATGCACTTGAAGCGTTCTGACTGCTGTTCCAGATCTTTCTCTCTCTTTGTGTTGTGTATTTTGTGTTGTGCCGAGGGCAGTGCTGCCGACAGGACAAAGGGTTCTGCAGCTTTCCATGAGAAACACCCACCTCCAGCAGCAGGGAAGAGCCGGCAGCATGGCAAGGAAAGGTTCTCTGCACACCGTATGCCTTTGAAAATAACTAAAACGTCCTTTCGATCCAAATTAGGTATTCTGTCAGAAAAGCCTGGGTGGGCACTTCAGGGAATAAGTGTGGAGACTGACCCAAAGCCCTCCAAGATCAGAGGCAGCCGTCAAAAATTACCTTCCCCCAGGACATGCAAGGTCCCAGCTCACGGTGGGATGCGATGGCCACATCCAGCTCTGTCCCAGCCCCGGCAGCGCTGCGGCCGCCGGCCGGCGCTGCCCCTCCCCGGGGCTGATACACCTTTGTATCTGTATTTAAATCAAGTCGCACTTTCAGATGCTTTTATTATTGTTTTTAATTCTCGTAAGTCCCTGTTTGCTTTGGAGGAGAGAACAAGGACTTAGGATGAAATGAAGTGGATCAGTTGGTGGAACTAAAAGGAAAAAAGCAGAAAACATTTCAAACATATTAAAGTGATTTTTTTTCCAGTAATTTAAAACATGAAATTCCTTATAACATTATAGTATTTTACAGTTTTATGAAGCTTTCTATTGTGACTTTTATGGAATCAAAAGATGAAGATGATGAGATATTTTAGCATTTATATTTTTCAAAATTAAATAAATGTATACTGAAAATAAAGTAACTTTATGCATTTATGGGAGAGTTCATGTCTGTTTTCCCTCATTATGTGCCAAGTCTTGTCTAATTGAACCAAGATCCCAGACTCAGTGTGGTGACACGAGAGGCTCCTGACACTCTATAGTGTTGCACACTGAAGTACATTTTGGGATACCTGGGGGAGCGGTTGGATCTGGAGAGTGGCCAGAAGGTCTGGGGGTGGCACAGCATCCCTGTCCAGCTCCTGCTGCCTGTGCACAGCAAGGATGAGGCCAATGTCCCTGGGCTTCTCCACAAAACCTCTGGTTTCTGGGCTGAAACTTGCCATGATCAAATGTGTTTTTTGAGCACGTTCCTTGGCCAGGAGTAACCGTTGGAGTTGAGGAAACAGCAACCATGGGAGCCTCTCTGGCTCTACCAGCATTAGGAGTGCACATACCTGTGTGTCCACGGCACTCCCACCAGCCACTCCCTTCTGGGCCCCTGGACCTGGAGTTGGGATCCCTTCTTGCACACCTCTCCCAGCTCTGAGCTCACCTGGAAAAGCAGGGCCTGTCCAGAGAGCAGCACCTGGAGGTGAAGGCAGCTTGGGGGAGTGCTGGGCTGGGGGGTTGCTTTTGGCATCTGTGCAGCCCCTGGGATTGGTATCCCTTGAGGGAACTGCAGAGAATTTCCTCAACCACTAAACCAAGGAGAGAAGGAAGGATCAGGAACTGACCGGGATCAATCTTAGGGGTCTTTTCCAATATAAATGGTTCTATTCCGGGATTGCAAACTGGACAAGGGTGGTACCACTCACAAGGTGGCATGGAGAGCCACTTCCTTCCCACTTAGCTCCTTGTTGGTCAGCTCCGGTGCCACTGGAAGCTTTGGAACCGGTACTGGCAGAGAACTCACCCAGCTCCCTGGGGACCGGGGATGTAGATTAGCCCAGTGGTCTGACAGGTGTCGCTAATTTCAGGAAGCAAGGCAATGTGTATGGCGAAAATGCAACAGGAGGAGACCATGGAGAGGAAGGTTATGCCCCGGAGCGGCTCCTCCCGCTCACGGCGATCCAGCCCCGCTGGTTCCACAGGGGCAACGGAGCTGAGGCGCCGGGGAAGAGACGGCGAGGCGGGTGATGCCCTCCCCGGCGGCGCAGCGGTCTCCGGGGTGGCGGGGCGGGGAGCCCCGGGATCACGGCCGTTCCCGGTTCGGACGCGGAGCCCCCCCGT